>CM030838.1:3022986-3232986 GCA_018105865.1 Metaphire vulgaris
GTTGGAAGCTGTTCGGAGTGACCAGCTTCGGTCTGGACTGCGCGTTGTCTCATCATCCGGGCATCTATACGCGAGTGACGAGGTATCTCGAGTGGATTCAGGAGAAAACTGGACGTACGTTGAAAATTCGCGATATTTCATGAATTTTCGTATAATTATGATTAGAAAAATGAAAATTTTAGGCACCGACGATTTTCAACATCCCGCAAAGCAGTTTACAGTTTCGTTTCAATTCTAAAAGTGTCGTTGCGTGGGTCTTACTTACACTGATTGTATATCGACGGTTGGATTTCCTTTACGAAATGACGGCAAACCTGAAATACTGTAAGCTGTTTGAATAGGTCAATCGAATTGTGATTCATTATTTTGATCCTTAAATACGTCAGCCCTCACAATTATAAAAAAAAATCGAGAGAAGTCAGCAGAGTTTTTAACCGAAGAGGGAAATCGGAATTTTTGTAGAACAGATGTAGACTATAGTCTACAAAATAGACCAAGTGCATTTCAAACACCAAATGAGTTGATTCATTTGGTCTGAATTATTAAAGCTGACGTTAATTCAATGGTGCTATTTTGGCGAATTTATACGATTTTCAATTCTACGCAAACAGTTCTCGATTCAAAAATTCGGATTTTGGTCCGGAATCTCTGCGAAACGTATTCCCATAAGGGAGAGTTGGCGTTTAATCAGTGGCGGCTCCACATGGGGACCGTGCGCCCCCCATTGAAAGCCTGCCACGATGCCCCCTGTTGTGACCCTATACTTACTACTACATGCCTACCAACAAATGGTTGTCCCCATGCTTAGAAGTTGCCACTCCAACAGCCCCCAATTGCCAAATCCTGGAACCGCCACTGCGCCTAAATGAAGTCAGAAGTAGAATCTCACCTCTGTCGTGTTTTTCCGAACTCAAAAGCCTCGCCGATTGAAAATCAATTTAAATTATTAGTTGAGATAATTTTAACTTGCACCTTTTATTACTTATATTACAATCCCGCCTGGCGAATTTTCTATCTCGAAATGCAAATGATCTTCCTGCTTCTTTGGGTCTCCTGACTTAAGACCCAGCTGAGGGAGCCAGAAAATTCAAAAAGCTTTCTCAAACCCACGATTTGCCTCTCTGTATAATTTATACTAATTTCAAGTTCTCGTTTCATGTAATAAAGCAACTCAGAAGATTATAAGGCATTTCTAAAATTTGTCTGCATGCAACATTGGATCTTTTTAGATGTTCTAATAATCCATTTACTGTTATGAATTCTTTCAGAGTAAGAACAATGTTGCCACTTCCAGTTTCGTCAGAAGAGAAATGGACAGATATATAAATTCAATCTTTAAGGGACTGTCAACGCTGAGCATAGGCGTAAACTTTGATGAAACAGTGGGGGCCAACCCCCTATACCTTTCCCCTTCCCTAGCCTAACTTTCAAAAAGCGGGGGGTCGAGCCTGGCAGTTTTGATAATAGAAGTTTACGCCTATTTCTCGGAATGATTATTTTTGTCAAATGTTTTGTTTAAAGCACTTTGCAATATTTGTTCAAAGTGTGCGCTGTTTTTGAGTGAGAGAGAGAGATGGGAAAGCAGCTCAATGAGCAAATATTATAAACGACGGACATTAGAAAAATGAATGTGTTCCTAAATACTCTTTTAACGTTGTTCTTGAATATGTTCTTCTTGTTCTGATTCTCAGAGTTCAGGATCTTCCATCTTTTTCATCTTCAATTTATTATTAGGCCTAAGCTTTGCTTTGATGATCATGTGAAAAATAAATGTATAAACAAAGAAATAGGTCTTAAACGGATCTTGCTTTTAATTACAATTATTATCATTATACAAAGAGTTGATCCAGTTTATTTGAGACACCTGATAAAGTGTAGATAAAGTCATTCGTCCCAACCTTATCAAATCTTATCCAATCTTTTCAATGAAATAGACCTTCCCAAACCAGTGTTTATTCTAGGCCTGTTTGGGGATCCCCCCCCCAAAGTTTGAAAATCCCTCCCCCCAAAAAAAAAATTCTATATGTTGCGTCAAGGCTTTTGGGCAGACAAACCATCTCCCCCAAACATGTAAAACTCCCCCCGTGTCAAGGTGGCTAGAATAAACACTGTTCCCAAACCTTGTCCAATCTATCAGTATAATCAAAGTTTCAAACCTTATTAAAGCTTAACATCATGATGATCCGCTGGATTTAAAAAAATGGCATTGCCTGACTAAACACCACTTTTTTGCTATGGCTATTTCAAATTTAGACTAGGCGCTGGCGTCTACGAATAAGCAGTTACTGCGGTACCACTTTCGAGAATGCTATATTATTATTATTATTATTATTATTAAACGTAAATTAATGTGGTAACTCGTCCGAACGAACTGCGTGAACACATTACAAAGTTACAGATAACTCGTGCGATATAACCATGTTTTAAGTCTCTCTTTAAAAGTATTCAAAGAGAGCCGTATTGATGGCGGTAGACAATTCCATGCCCGAAAATGCTCGATCCCCGACGGTTCGGAGGCGCATCCTCGGACCACCAATAAGGCGGATCCGGCCGATCTCAAAAACCACTCGTGATAGTTCGGACGCAATTCTGGACCGGCTCCATTCAGGCAACGGAAGGTCAATGTTGCCAAAATGGATCCGCTCTGGCACAACAACCAGTCAGATCGCGTAGCAGCGGAGTAAAATCGCCTAATGAGGCCTGGCATATCACTCGCGCAGCAGCGTTCAGGACGGACTGGAGACGGTTATGTAGGTATTTCTGTAGTCCAGCGAGAGTTGCATTGCCGTAGTCTAAATCTGGACAGCACCAGTGCAGAGACCAGTGTTTTAAGACCATTGGCAGACACTGATCGACGGATACTCCTGATCAGCCGCAGGGCTTTGAAGCACCCTGCCACTACATTTGCCACATGCGACTTCATTGATAACGTACTGTCAAGATATATCCCTAAATTCCGCAACACCGGTTGCACTTCCGTTCCATCGATGTAGATGCAAGACGACGGTATCCAGTGTTTCTGTCTCTCAGCAGCCATCCAGAGCACTTCCGTCTTAGCAGCATTGAGCTGCAGTCGATGTGACCTCAACCAACTGGTCATCTCAGCTAAACACATCGTGACGCGTTGTTGAAGCTGGTATATGGTTCCATTAAAAAGGTAAATGTAACGGTTGGTCCCCGTACTCGAGTCCGAGCGTTGGGTTCCGGCGCTTATCTCCGGCCTGGGCAATCAGCGACGTAGGTGGTATAATCCATTAATCTGGGGTAGGTTGCCATTACTTTCCCCAGACACGCGTTTTACCTCCGCAGCTTTAACGCTGCTCCTCATTTACCGCTGCCCTCTAGCGAGTAAGGCTGAGTCGACCTTAGGGCTCCTGCGGGAATTGAACCCGCGACCTTCTGCTCCATGCATCGTCCAGCGTTGTTGCTACAATACTTACTTAGCTAAGTTAGCTACCAACATTCCGATGCTCTGAAGAGAGTCTGTGAAGAGATTTGGTCTTATAATTCACAATGAAATATAGGAGAATTTGATGGAAGAACATGATCGCCTCATGGAACTACTGTTGAGAAACTTTCGTTCCCTACTCATCTGCTCCCGTCCATGGAATCATCAAACACGGTACTATGGCGACAATGGGGTGCTCTGATCATTTCAAACATCTCTTAGATTTACACAAGACGTATTATGCCCCATGCAATGCTCACAGATGATCAGGCCTGAGGAGAGGGGGTGCAGCCGGTACATTGTTCCGGGGCCCATGGAGCTCAAAGGGGCCATGTGGCCGCCGAGAGGGGGCGGGGGCAAATGCACAGGGCTCCGGCGACCTGTAGGGGGCCCGGGTCGGTGACAAATTAACATCCTGAAAAAGCAAGCAAATAAAGTCAGCAGCAGTTTTTCACACTTGTTTGGGGCCCGTGACTTCCCTTCTGCACAGGAACCCGGAATTTCTCTCGGCGGGCCTCCAGGTGATGACCTATTCTCAAAGCAGGTACGTGGTTCGTTTTAGCTTTTTGACTGAGAGTGCCTGCTATAAGTTAACTATCTCTTTGCACTTCCTTCTCTGTCTGTCTGTCTGTCTGTCTGTCTGTCTGGTCTGTCTCTAGTATTAAAGAAGATTTTGAAGCCAATATGGGATGGCTTTTGTAAATATTTAACATCTTTAACCAGCCACTATTTAGTCACCGACAAATAAATAAACAATGATGAATCTGCCTTTCACATAGCAAACTTGCGGATTCGTCTCATTCAGAAATTCATCTATAATTTCTTTGCATAACCCACAACATGCACAGTGCCGCGTGGAAAGACTGCGCAGACTGACCACAAGTCTAACTGCATCGGGGTACAATGTGCAACCCACAATAAACATCAGTTTTCAGCTTTTTATTGCCAATAGGTCCTACAAATGATTCAAAATGGCAGTTTTAGACCAGCGTAATAATATATATATATATATATATATATATATATATATATATACTTTAAAATATTGCGTACACTTCCAAAGAAATCATTTACAGTAGTAACATCATCACATTACCATTTGGCAATAATTTTTGTCCTTATTACAAATTTTAACAATAATTGAGTGTTTTAAAATGTGTCAGCCACGTGCACAAAATATTTATCTAGCACAAGATTTATCTAAAATACTGCATCGTAAAACATGTTCTCAATCATTGTTAATATCAAGTCCAAATCAATCACATACAAAAGTCGATAAAGCACTAAGAAAATAGCTCTCATATAATTAACTAATGACAAAAATTCTACTAATGTAATACCACATTCGAAAAATATGAAGAAAAAATATTTTTTGAAAATAGATCATCTGATATCACTAGGCCTACTATGACTGAGCAACATGAAACACATAAGACATGATTTCACACACATAGAAAAGCGTAAATGTAAGCTTCTGTAAGATTTAAATTACACTACATCATGCACCTGTAATAAAATCAACAAAATGCAATCAAAATATGTGTAATGCATGCATGTAAGTTGTAACTATGTAAAAGTAAGGAATGGTAATCTGAGACAAACAATGTAATCGATTAGGAAATGTCTTTAAAATACTACGTATCTAGACAAGTAACGGACCAAAGCGATATTCCATTACCCAATTACATTTCAAGACAATAGTTCACATTTCAGTTAAAACATTGCATCAGAATACCAAGTAACAGGCAAACTTCCAACTTTTGTGTTGCAAAATCGAATCGGTGTCAAGAATACGAAGAAATTAAATCAATTTCGTTGAGTCTATTTCAAAGAATTCACTGCTATTTTTGCACAGAGTGCAGGAGAACAGCTTAAGAGTTCACTGCGGTTACCACATTTCTCGGTGATGCAAAATGCAGTTTATTTCTACTCATCAAATCAGTGGCGTAGCCAGGATTTTCCGAAGGGGAGGGGAGCTATGGTTCCCATGATTCCCACCTCCGAAAAATTGGAAAATTTTGACAAGAAAAAGGCTATGATCACGATTGATTCCCGTGATTCACAACACGGAAAATCCTGACAAGCAAACAAGGTTGGTTAACAATATATTTTGTATATTTTGTTTGATTAGGTAGCGCGTACAACCAGGCCCTCCGAGAGGGGGGGCAACTGCACAGGGGCCCGGCGGTCTGGAGGGGGCCCGGGCCGATGATGAATATGTGTAATCAACAATAAAATGAACAATAACACTAAAGAATGGTTAAAATGCCAGTTCAGCAGAGGGGCCCGGCGAGCACAAGGGGGCCCGGGACACAGTGCTAAATGGCTGACGAGCAAAAAAAAGGTCGTCAACACTAACACTCATAATAAACGGCTGACGAGCAAAAAAAAGGTCGCCAAGAAATTATTACGAAAAGGGCCCGTCGGCCATTCTGCACAGGGGCCCGGAATTTCTCTCGGAGGGCCTGCGTACAACTATTTTGATACGTACTAAAAAAAAATTGAGTGGAACGGCCAAGGGTGTTTTAACCCTCAAATCCCCCCTTGACTACGCCACTGCATCAACATTTCCACCAGACAATAGAAACTAACACGTAAACGGAACAATTAGTTTCACAGATCAAGACACAGATTGATTATTGCTACTCACAGTTAGAATAGAATAGGTGGAGTAAATACTCTCATGTAGAAGAACAACTCTGTGAGATTCGAAAATTTTCCTCGTTTGGCGCAACTGAGTTGTTCTTGATCTTATATAGTCTGTTTATTTTGTTCTCTCCCCTGCCCCCTCCCCCCATTCTCCACCGAAAGTAAAAAATGCAGCGGCACCCACTGTTTATTAAATTATTTCCCTTCACATTTTCACACGTACAGTAGTATAAAAACATAGACTCAGGAATGTACAACGTTAGGTACGTCTTGACATCAAATTATTTTAATGACACATAACTTTAATATGATAAGCAATTTCAGATAAGTAAATAAATTTGACATTCAAAAGCTACAGCAAGTCCATAAATTTGTGTAAAATTGCCAAAAAGCAACACTGCATGTGACTAATCATGCTCAGGAGGAAGCTGCCTGACTATCCTGTTGCAATAATCATGACAATTCTGTGCAATTGTAAAATGGCTACATCTTCATCAGATGGCGCACGATAATTTAAAACCAGATCAATTGTTTGATAAAATAGATAAAAGAAACATACGTGTTATCTATACCCGGAGCGTTCAATCAAAAAATACAGACACACAACAAATTTTAATATATACTTGCAGGGGCGTCAATCCTGTGAGGGTCCTTGTGTCCGGACCCTCAAAAAACGTGGTTGTGAGGGTCCATAAGGCATTGGGCCCTCACAAAAATCTGAATAAATCTATACATTGAGCCATTGTACGATTATTTAATAAATTGTTGCGTTGGATAGATAATAGATATAATCAGCAAATGGTATGTTGGAACATTAATAAGTAATAAGAATTACGCTAAAAGAGTACATGGTGCACTCATTTCAACATAGCACAAGCTGGTACAACAACAGATGAACCCTCACAACATTTACTACAGATTGACGCCACTGACTATTTGGTATAATGTAAAGTTACGTGTTAAGACTTTGAAAAGATCTGCAGAATACTGAAATAATCAGCGAATCTCCGTGATATGTTTTGCCTATTGCTGCTTCGTTCTAATAATAATAATTACTATTCACTAGAACCAGAGTTGTTGCTTCTGTATCCCTCAACCACTTACACGCAAATCCATGGTTGATCTGTAGTAGAAGAATTCCGATGATGAATTCAGGGGCGTAGCCATGAATTTGATTTGGGGTATAATGCGATTGGGAGAGGGGGTATAAATCTTTAAAAACGTTGAAAATCTTAAAAACACATTAAAAACTTTAAAGTAGCTTGATTTTGGGGGTATATATACCGATATACCCCCAGTCGCTACGCCCCTATGATGATGATGATGATGATGATGATGATGATGATGATGATGATGATGATGATGATGATGATGATGATGATGACGATGACCTTCTAGACCTCGCTCCCGATCCCATCAGGACGCTCCGTCAGAGACTTGTTGCGAAAGTTGTCCCACAGTTGGCAGACGAATTCGGTGACCGTCAGGGCGTTGGTGTTGTGTCCGACGAGGCGCATCACGAACACCCCGTCCGTCCGGAGGTAGTCCTCGACGAACCTCACGGCCAGCTTCTTGTCGGCGTCGCGCTGCAGCTTGCCCATGAGGCGAAGGTGCTTCTTGATGTAGCGGTGACCGTCGACGCGGAACAGGGCCCGAAGCAGCCACGTCAGCAGCCCGACGCCCGTCACGACGCACACGAACACCATCCACACCCACAGGAAGAGAAAGATCTTCTCGTTGAACAGGTTGATCGGCAGGACGCACTGGACCGTGTAGCGCTGGACGTTCCCGAGTCGCCGGACCTTGAAGTCGCACATGGTGACGCGCGGAAACCTCGGCGACGCCGTCCAGTCGTCGCCGTCGATGATCGAACGTATCACCTGGATGCCGTACAGGTGGAAGTCCTGACCGAGGAAGGCGTTGACGAGGAACAGCTGTCCGACGGCGTTCGCGAACATCAGCAACTTGACGAACAGGTAGAGGGAAGCCAGGTAGTTGCCTCGGCGACGACCGCACAGGACGCAGCAGGTGCGAGACAGGCAATGCTTCAGACTAATGGTGCACCCGGTAGCAACATCGCGCTGAGCAGACAGGTACCTGTAAAGGTAAGTAAGAACTATAAAGTAATGTTGTCTACGAACTATACTCGACCGTCTCATACAATACACCGTATCTGAATAACTGAATGTATCTTTAAATGCCGGAGACGTCTATTAACCAGAAAGGAATGTCAGCGTTCTAAAAAAACCGCGGAGACCAATGAATTTCCTTAGAAATATTGGGGCCAGTCTGGCCCATTCACACCCAAGAAGGTCGGGGAAAATTTGGAGAAGATAAAGAAACCTCACTTCATCCATTTTCGTTCTAGATAATTGACCTGTTAGATTGAAAATTCGTTTATCTATTGAATCTGACATATATCCATTCGATGCTTCATATACAGGTATGACGTTTCTAAGAAAGTCTACCTCCTTTCTTCCCTCCCTCCCTTATACTGGCCCCTATATTTAATGACCTTTTGACCCTCTCAACGCCTCTGTTATTAGACAAGCAAAAGCTGGTCTGATAAATGGACTGTCGTTCAGTGCTTTCTGACTAATTAAATTCTTTCCAATAATAATAATAATAATAATAATAATAATAATAATATTATTATTATTATTATTATTATTATTATTATTATATGAAATTCTTTACAAATGAAATGTGTGTTCGATACATGCCTACAACCATACAGATTTCGACTTTATGTACTTCTAAACATTGGCGGCTCCACATGGGGTCCCTAGGGAACCCGTGCCCCCTTATTGAATGCCTGGCCCCCAGTGGCCCCCTGTTGGGATCCTATACTTACTAATACTACTACATGCCTATCAACAAATGTTAGCCCCCATGCTTAGAAGTTTCCACCCCAACGTCCCATCCCACTTGCCAAATCCCGGAGCCGCCATCACTTTTAAAGCCGTTCAAGATTCTAATCTAATCTTCACAAAGCATCTCTGCCTGAAGTCACCGCTCTGCTCAAAATGATGTATTATTTCAAGAAAATACACAAAAAGAGACCAGAAATGGCCAGATTCAAATAATATTTACATGCAAAGTCTGAGAGAGAATAATAATAATAATAATAATAATAATAATAATAATAATAATAATAATAATAATATAATATAACAAGGTTTAAAGTGGTTCAGTAGGGACTGCCCTGTGTGAGAACCACTGTTGTTCCCGTCCAATCTAATATCCTAAACTACTGAGGTTTATTTTGAACTCGTTTACAGTTGTAGCTATCCCCTCATCCAGTTCATTCCATCTGTCCACCACGCTTGCACTAAAAACACAACTACTGTTGTGCTGCCTCAACGGCGCTATAGAAATCCACGAGTGGTTTAGTAGGGACGGCCCTGTGTGAGAAGTTACTGAGAACCGCTGTTTTTAAGAAAACGGCAGATAATAATAATAATACCTGTCCATCTGTTTCGTCATATAGCGTAGCGTCTTCTCTCTGTTTTCGGACATCTCCGTGTTCGTGAACGTCTCTCCCGCTTCGACGATATTGCTGACATCGATTCCCGACCTGCCGTTTAGGGTTCTCCAGAGGACGATCGGCAGATAGAAGAACAGCGCTTCGAGCAGCAGGAAAATGGGTATCCACTGGTAGTACGGTATCATCTGGCGCTTGTCCGACTCGTGCTCCTTCGGTACGTAGTCATCGTACGGCAGGTAGTAGGTGTTGCGTATCCAGCAGTAGTTGTTCGCGTACTCTTCGTGGTTGCCGGTGAAGTGGGCGGGGACCCAGCACTGGATCGGGTCGCCGACGTACTGCTTCGTGGAGACGAGGATCGAGAAGAGGACCATGAGACCGGCCGTGTAGCGGTGGTTGAGACGGTCGGCGAAATCGTCGTCGTTACGCGGCTTGGTCGCCGGAACGCTTCCGATGACGCCGAGTATCGTGTTCATGAGGACGGTTGTTGTTGTTGTCGATCGCTCCTCTGAAAGAACAATTTCGCTCGAAATGATCACTGTAAATGACCAACAGAATGAGTTTCAACTGATAGACCTCAAGAAATAATCTACATGTACAAGGCACGGTGACAATATAATTCCTATTTGATATACTTAATTGTCTTAATTAGGAACTCGTCCCTTCACTCCTTCTGTCTATTTCTGTCTCTGCCTGCCTGCCTGCCTGTCTCTGTCTGTCTCTCTGTCTGTCTGTGTCTGTCTGTGTCTGTCTGTCTCTTTGTCTGTCTGTCTGTGTCTGTCTGTGTCTGTCTCTTTGTCTCTTTGTCTGTCTCTTTGTCTCTGTCTGTCTCTCGTTCTCTCTCTCTCCCCTCGGTCTTTCGTCAGCTCTGAAGTGACGATGGCAATTAACGAAGAGGTTGAGTCAGGACAAATCGCGTAGTCTTGCATAAATTCCGTAATGGTGGGAACCCATTATACACTATTACACGCACTGATAGACCTGGTTGACTCACTGATTCAATCAATCAATTAGCCTGAGTTGTTTTTTATACTTTCTTACTTTCTTGATTGCAGACTGCATGCATGAACGAATAACCAGCATATCGACCAGGTCTTTTTCCAGGAATTTGCGTTCGAGGGGCGCACCAAAATTGCGGGGGTGTCAATCAGTGAGGTAGCCAGCGGGGATTAGCCCCCGTTGGTTGGCCGACCCAAAAAATTTTTTTGCGTATTATTATTCTGTGGGTCTGTGGGTGGAGGGACACAAAAATCGGGTTTAATGTAGCAAGAAAAGAAAAAGAGGAATCAAAGAAAAATATCAAGAGATAAGTCCTGCTAATAAAAGGTCTGGAGGTGAATTGTCCTTGACGGGAGAGTCCGTCAAAAACCGGGGAGGTGTAACCCCCCGCTGGGGTGTAGATAAATCCCTGATATCGATAAATCCCTGATATCATTCATTACGGATCAAGATTAAGTGAACAAGTGAGAGAAAAAGGACGCGAATATCTTAGTCACGTGGTTAAGTACTTAATAAGCAGAGTCTCATGCTTAGGCGGTAGTGTTTCGCTGAGGTTGCAGTGGCGTGGCCAAGTTATAGCACCAGGGGGAGCAGCGAGCATATTAAAAAGGCGCGACCTTTTCAATCCACATCAAAAGACGCCGCCGCCATATTCAGTAATTTCTTTCCAATTCAGCTCATAAAGTCTTGACGAGCAAAAAGATGGTCCCCTTTGGCCGATAGTTTGTTGTTGCTTCTCTTTAATTTCTATTTCTTGGTTTTAATTTATTAGCCTACATTTCCCAAAAAACAAAAGGGCGCCAATTTTCTGAAATTTTCCTCAGAGAAGCAGCCCCTCCCTCCTCTGCACCCCCTGGCTACGCCACTGTGTGGATGCTATGGAAATACGCACCTACCGTGGTATAGGTAGGGGCAGAAGGTTAGGAGAGGCCTTGGCGACCAAATGTCTAGCAAATTTAACTCTCGCCGACGACGACGACGATGATGATGACCAGCTTTCCAGATCAATTGATCTGATTTGGTCGACTGTTCACATTTAGCAAACTGTTTTCTTAATCTCTGGACAACATAGGCTTAGGCCTATAACTAATTATAAATGAACATTTGCTGGAATGATCCTACAAAGTACTGTAAGTAATTTCAATGTAAATGGTATTAAAAGCTATGTATGCTTTGCTATTTATTGCCGTGCTATTTTGATTTTATTCTTAACAGCAAAATCATGAAAGCAATTCCAAATAGCCTAGACAGTTGATTCTTGGAAATCTGCTGGTTTCTCGGCACTGACTAAACAGCAGTTACCGTAGGCTATAGGCCTACCTGATCCTGATCAGATACGGCGCTAAATAAATATGCATGTTTATATATTATTTGCTCAAATCTCTCGAAATACTGTCACGCTACATCGGAAATTAATTTGTATACCCAAAGAGACAAGTATAGCCTACGTAGGGAAACTTAACATGGAGACAGGTTCATTGTGGCGACGAAAAGGCAACGTTATACACGGAATACACGAGACTTAATGTAGAAGGCTGAACCATAGACTATGAAAATAAAAGAGTCCTTTGAACAATGAACACTCGGTTCATAGGTCTACTTATTAACGTAACTTTCAAATTCTGCTCAAAATTCGTTTCGTCTTAGAAGCTTCGGTCAAGTTTCGCCAGATAGCGCAGCGATATTTTATAATGGAATTAAATTTGATTTTTACTACATCATACGTGCATTTCAAGTGCAACATATTAGAATCAAATCATTTAATTAGCATGAAATTGCTAACCAATATATAAGATTAAATTAGTTCCTACTGATCTTCTTAATTTTGTTATTTCATTTGCGATTCCGTAATACCTTTATTAACAGGCGAAGAATTATTATAAATTTTAGAAATCGACTGAGCGTTATGTTTTTTACAAATATTGATCAAAGCGAGTGGCATTCATTGTATATTGGTCAATGGGAAGACAGTAGGGCAAGATGACTGGACAGAACAATATCTACTTTTAGCCCTTTTATAACAACCAATTGTTTGCACCCGTTCATAACCACCCGGAGTAAATCTGCCCCCTCGAAGAATATCTGGTGTTCTGTGTTGTATATCATGGACTGTTAAACATCTTTCGGTAGTGGTTTTAACAAGTCTGCGTTGAAACTTAATTTCGTTTAGTTATTGTTCATGACAATTTATATAGCGCCGTAACATAGCAAGGGTCAAAGTCAAAGGTGCTTTACAAGGAACGTGGAAACGAGCTGTTGAATAAATACGCCTTTAGTTTGCTCGCGAACTCTCCAAAGGAAGGAATTCCAGAGGAGGGGATTTCCGAGCGAGAACGCACGCTGTCCGAACTTTGCTTATGACAAACACAGTCTCTTCTCTATTAGGTCTACTCATCGGATTCGTCGGTCCGCCTCCTCTCACATATTTCGATCCTATACGAAGCATGTTGACGCTTGGCTTGATTTAACCCCTTAACTGGGGATCCCGGATATATCCTTCCATTTTACATTGAGTTACAGTTAAATACACGGTTAAGGGGTTAAGGCAGATAGTCAGCTCTAGACTCACAGAGCAAGAAAAGAAATCGAGACAATCTATCCAATAAAAACTGGAGAAAACTCTGTTAATGCCCATTGCCTAATGCCTGTATTCTGTACAACTTTTACTCTGGACAGTTGTAGTTTCTTATGAAAGACGTTTGTTTCATATATCGGTTCCCAAACCTTTTTCCTAGAAAAAAGTACTAGTAGGCCTATGGCATAAATATAACTCGTAAAAACTTTTCAGTTCATTTCGACCTAAAAGGGAACTCGGTTTCCGAATATGATAAGTGCGTTCAGATCGAATTTCTATTGATTGAAGTCATCCATGTCGGTCCTAGGTGAAGCGATTAATCGAAAGAATTTAACAATAATTCTAACCTTTGGAATCGAATAAAGTGAAGTTACGAATGCTTTTTCAGTAGCGGTGTTCTATTCCGGTGTCAGAGAAGGTCTTGCTAATCTCTAATAGACTAGAATCAACTTTTAATACAAAGAGCGAAGGCAAAAGTCGAAGTTACACGCTCAGTCTCTTCGTTTAATTGACGCTTGTTTGTGTGAAACTAAGGCATAGAGGGTAGACAGAGGCTGCACTTGGTGCGCTGTATGCGGGCCACACAGAGGTGCTCTGTACGTGGGCTGCAGGTTCAACTTGAGATCAACCCCTTTTTGGGCCTTTTGCCTCTCAACCCACTTAGTCAGTCGACTCGTCACGTGATAAGAAGACAGGTAACCTGCGTTTCCACCATGACCTGCGGAGGAACCCAATAGCTCGACTCTGATTGGCTACCGTTTGCATCCTCTATAGTCTAGAGGAGTGCATACCCTCCATCATTCCCTGACCCTCAGTATCTACCCCACTTAGCATCTGTGGAAGCCCCTTTCCTTCCACGTATGAATAAACGGCGCCGATCTTCACCTTTCACCTTTGCTAAGTTTGCTAGGCTATTACCGGCGCTTTATCCAGACTCCGGGTCTTTGGTGGGGTGGGGGGGGGGAGGGGGCATTGACTTGGCTCGGCCGGAGGGGAAGAGTCACAGTGTTCAAAGCAAAGATGTATGTCAGTGCTGGGACTTTATTGGTTGGGGTGTCAGGCATGTATAAAACACTGCTAATAATATAACAGTAAACAGCCCAATTATCCGCTGCAACAACAGTCGTCAAAACAACAACAGCAATATTAACAACAACAGCAACAACAAAAATAATAAGACCAATAATAATAATAATAGCAGTAGTAGTAGTAGTAGTAGAGTAGTAGTAGTAGTAGTAATAATAGTAGTAGTAGTGGTGGTGGTGGTGGTGGTGGTGGTGGTGGTGGTGGTGGTGGTGGTGGTGTGTGGTTGTGGTGGTGGTGGCGGCGGCGGCGGCGGCGGCGGCGGCAGCAGTAGTAGTGGTAGTAGTAGTAGTAGTAGTAGTAGTAGTAGTAGTAGTAGTAGTAGTAGTAGTAGTAGTAGTAGTAGTAGCAGCAGCAGCAGCAATAATAATAATAA
Source organism: Metaphire vulgaris (assembly GCA_018105865.1). Lineage (NCBI taxonomy): Eukaryota > Metazoa > Annelida > Clitellata > Crassiclitellata > Megascolecidae > Metaphire > Metaphire vulgaris. Next base: position 3,037,601 of record CM030838.1, read on the forward strand.
TAATAATTTATTATTATTATTTTATTATTATTATTATTATTATTATTATTATTATTATTATTATTATTATTATTATTATTAGAGGGTGACTGAGGGCGTAGAGTTGTTTGGTAGGTTCTGCCCTGTGAGAGACAATGCTATAAATATTTACGCCTGCCCTGAAATGTGTCCCGACATCACTGGTGAGACCGCTGGAGCGTCAACTGCTCATTCTATCGGAGATTCTTCCCGGGTTCGCTCCAGGGGAGGTTGGAGATTTTGTGCCTTGTGGCAAGTTGTGGCTTCGCACGTCCATCGGTGCGGAATGCACTTTAAGCTGAACTTCGTCACGTTTTGGGTTTTGCTAAGTTCAGACACGTACTTCTAGATTATGCATAGATGTACCTGGTTCAGACATGCCAGCGACTATATACAGTATATATCAATCAAACCGATAGACGTTGCCGCCTGCCAACTGGAGCCGCTACAGTAAATGCAAATGAATCTCGTTACGTTCCAAACGCAAGCTGCTGTCTTGTTCTCCTAAGTTTCGCCGCTCTCAAAGCACCAATGTGTGAACTGCGGGCTCCTGGATCTGCTGGCATCTGTTCACAGCTCGGGGTTCCTTAACTCCTTAACTGGGGATCCCGGATATAGGCTATCCGTCCATTTTACATTGAGTTACAGTTAAATACACGGTTAAGGGGTTAACTAAATCTAGAAAACTGTATTCGATTCATAGAAATATTTAATTCGTGAAAATATATTTTTAAAAACTGAAGATAGGGGCTAAAACACCGATTTATTCAAAATCGGTGTTAGATTTGTTGAAATTTGGGTGGTTTCTTTCCAGTGGCCGACGATTACCTCAACTGAAGATGAAGATCTAATAATTCCACTTATCCGCCTGCCATATTGAATTCTTGGAGTATTTTTTATTTGGAGTAGGTCTAGTGCGACCGCTGACTGCTTTTGTTGGAAACGCTTGAAATTAAGCGAATGAGATTTACTTTCAAATGAAATTTAATGCCGGGCGAAACCAGGATAACAGAATGAATTCCAATTTTATCGACCATGGTTATTAACAGTTCAAATCCAAAATGGGTTTCGGCTCATTATGTCATAGAACAGTGTTTCCCGAACTGTGGGTCGCGACCCAAAAGTGGGTCGCCAGGGCTCAGTCTAATGGGTCGCGGGGTAGTTCGAAATTAGATTCAAAGGTGTCATTTTCTAACCAATACCACAATGTCACAAGCACCACAATGTCACACAAGCCTTGAAAGTTGCAAGTAGACTTGGGTTTTAAGAAAGTTATATGTCCAATCTTCCATGCATGCTTTATATTATAAAATGATTAGTGTTTTGTCCAATTTTATCTGACAATAAATTTGCTTGGTCGCGGCATGTTACAAAGCCGCTGAAGTGGGTCGCATTTCCAAAAAGTTTAGGAAACCCTAGCGGCCTAGCCCATAGTACTTTAACATATTAATCTTGTTTCAGGAAAGCGTATTCCGACCATTTTGCTCTGAAACTCCACTGACAATAGAGAATCTCTGAGATTCGATTCTTGTGACATTTCGGTTAAGCGATTTTGCCAGACTCATAGGATCTTTAATACGCGTAACAAAGGTATGTTCATGAGAAATTTTAAAAACATAATTTTCAAGACATTTCAATATCTGTTTCCTTCAATTATCTTTTATTTGGCAAAACATGAATACTTATACCTAATGTATAGTCTATATTTTCATTCAAGTAGAATCAGAGAGCTTTTGTTTTGCCATTTATTCAAAACTCAGACGATTCGTTTCAACTAGCGTCTCAACTTTCATCTAGCGTTCGCCAGATGGCCTAATGCATTTTAAAGAATATTACAATGTATGGTTAGGGTCGCAGCAGGTTACAAAACCGCTGAAGTGGGCCGCGGTTCCAAAATGTTGTATAGAACTATTAACATAATTAAGGCTAATGGAACTCCCCGAATAAGCCTTTACATGCACACCTTTATATAGGAACGTATGTCTGAAAATGCCGCTAGTTTCCTGCAGTGATTTAAAGTGATTAAAATAAATATGTTTAGTTAGGCTATAGCGTTTTTATGGCATTTTTACATCTACTTTCTCTCGTTACTTTATATCAACAGCACGTTAGTGTATATATTTTTATATATACATCCATGTATATATATATATATAGTGTATATATACGTGTGTGTATATATATACATATATATATATATATAAATCAGTGGCGGTTCCACAGGAGAGGCCCGAGGGGCCGTGCCCCCTCTTGAGTGCCTGGCCTCCCTGTTGGGACCCTATACTTAATACTACATACCTAACAACAAATGGTTGGCCCCATGATTAGAAGTTGCCACCCTAATGCCCATACCCCCTCCCCACTTGCCAAATCCTGGAGCCGCCACTTTATATATATATATATATATATATATATATATATATATATATATATCGCTCTTGCTGCAACCAAAGAAGGCGAATAGGCAAAACACAATAAAAAAACGAGACGAACGAAAATTAACACACTGCAAGAAACGAAAGGATAGGAAATTCAGAAATTGTAATATTCACGTATTCCACGTATTTATTAGAGTTTTAAACTGCCAAGATCAATATTTAACTTTTAAATCATCATCATCGTCGTCGTCATCATCATCAATAGCCGTGGACTGAGCGCCCGTTGCTGTCTGATGCATTCATTACAGTTTTGTCCCAATCTTTTCTGTTGGCAGCAACATGAAATAGTTCTTGCAGACATTTTCCACACCAATCACAAATGTCATTTTAAATAGTTATTCAGATTAGAAGAAATCGTTCTAGAGTCATGGCGCGATGATGGCTGCCGTGAGTGCCGTCCAGCAATTAGGGCGAAGCGACGATCGGAGACGGATATCCGATTTCAAGAAGAACGCCTCACTTGTTGTCTCACTGTTTAACTAGTATTTGGATCCTATTACCACAGAGACCGTTCAAAGGGGACGGCCTGCCGAGTGTAGGCTTCGGTCGAATAACAATGCCGGTTATAGCGCGTTACAAACCGTACGTGGAATCGGATGGCATTCTAATGCTCGGCGGGGGCGGGGGGCGGGTGGGTCATCTGCCCGCTCTTCGCATGAGTGGATCAGCTGCTGACGCAATTTCACGTGTCATCCACTCATGAATATTCATATCTTAATCACCGATGATTATAATGTAATAGATGCCTATACGAAAGATAATCAATCAATCAATCAATCAATCAATCAATCAATCAATCAATCAATCAATCAGTCAGTCAATCAATCAGCCAGTCAGTCAATCAATCAACCAGTCAGTCAATCAATCAACCAGTCAGTCAGTCAATCAATCAATCAATCAATCAGTCAATCAATCAAACAATCAGTCAATCAATCAACCAGTCAATCAATCAATCAATCAACCAGTCAGTCAGTCAATCAATCAATCAATCAATCAATCAATCTATCTATCTATCTATCTATCTCTCTATCTATCAATCAGACAGACAGACAGATAGACAGTGATAGGCAGAGACAGAGAAAGAGACAGAGAAAGAGATGGAGAGTGATGAATAGTGTTCAACAGTTGCATTTTAATTCCGCAAATAATTGCAGCGCAATAGACAGTTTATGATACATCCTGCGTTTATTTTACAGTCTATAGTCCTACTACCAGGCTGATGTCCTAGACATTATAACAGTGACATCATTGAGGCTGATTGAAGAGAAGGACAGATATGTTGAACAATGAAATTTTACACACACACACGCACACACACAAGCACCACGATCGACAGCAGTAACACAATATTCAGTCTGTTGATCGGTCACAATAAAACCGTTCGGAAATCAATCCGTAACATGCACGGACAGGTCTCGATAGAGAAGTTTGACGGGAATTCGCTCTCAGATGCCTTTGCACGCCAAATGGAAACCGTATGACCGACCGCTTCGCTGGAACCGCTGTTAAACTGGTTTCGGGAAAGCCTCGCCTCCAAGGCGGCCCGACGTCGCTATTTATGCACAAGGGCTCAACGTCCTTTACTGCCTCGTTACAACGGACTATACGGGTGCGTCAACTGATTCGGTAAAGCCGTCTAACTTGGAATCCGATATCGAATCTATCGACCGTGCATATGTACGCCGTCGACTGTCTCGGGGACCAGCTGCCAGCATGTCTGCGGCCGCAGATCGTGACGCGACATAATGCGTCAAACGGTCCGTGGCCACGTCGGAAACAACTGCGATAAAAAGAACCCGCATGAATCTGACACGGGTGAAAGGGTTCCGCCGCTTTGTTTGTCCGGTAGATCAGGTAGATGGTCGGTCGGTCTGCAGTGCGATGAATCAGTGGTGGTCAATGTTGTGGTGGTTATACTGCCCCGTCTGTTTTTACTCCAAATAGTATGCGATGGTTATGTATCCACTGCCTTTGTCCTTTGAGAATGCGGGATACTGATGTCATAGATCTACCATCTACGTGCATGTGAGCGCGCGCAGGACTTTCACTGTGGAGTTGGTGGCACCATTTGCTGCGCTGCCCGCTATCGGGGCGGCGGAAGATGGCAGAGGGGTTAGGGCTGGAGGAGGAGCGGGCTCAATCCCCATTGGGGTGGCTTTCGCGGCAGGCCTCTAAAACCACGATTCTAAGTTAAGATTCCGGAACTTTAAGCCAGACAGCTGGCTTTCAAATAGTCAGGGCTTCTATCCCTATTTAAGGGAGCGGGGGGAAATATTTTGCTTTCAACACCGTATATAAACTATTAATAAGCTAAATGATGCTACTAATCTGAACTGAACCGAGACTGATATGGATTCAAACAGGGCGTCATTTGGGGGCAGCCGTGGCCCTTAATTTGTAATGTATTAATGTGCAAAAATCGCAAAAATTGCCGAAAATTTGCCCAAAAATATCAAACATTGCAAATTTGCCAAAATTGGCCCCAAGATTGCCCCAAAAATTTTGCAAAAATTTGCAAAAAACCTAAAATTTGCAAAAAATGCCAAAATTTGCCAACAAATTATCTCGCCCTCCCGAAAAGTTAAAATGACGCTACTGGATTCAAAATAACACTGACCGTGACGTTCAATGGTACATGATAGTTATGCCTAACACAAAGGATAAACATCTGAATATAACACTAAGTTCAAGGAGAAAAATTAGCAGAGGGAATTTGTAATTTGAGGGGGGAATTTGTATTTTTTTTGGGGGGGGAATTGAGCCCGGCTGCAAGGGGGGGATAGAAGCCGCTGCAAATAGTTACTCGCTGGAATAGTTCTGCTTGATGTCTTTTCTGTTTTCTGATTTGGTTATTTGATTTCGTGTTGCCGTCGCCACGACTCGCCAGCATCTAGAAGCGGACCTGCGCTGAAACACATTAGTTGTTAATTGGATGCAGGTTCCCATCTATCCCGATCTAGATCCAGGATCTGAATAACGTTGCTGTTAAGCGAATTACACTAAACAAGGCCAGCGTAATTGTTATGTGCATGGTTGCTATAGTAGGGCCTAAACTAGTTCTCTAAGTGATCTGTATTTACGCCGGTGTGTTGATGCTGCTAATTTCGACATGTTCTATACAGTGCAATTCTGGGGTTCTCGACCGTTTTCATTTCAGAGACTCCTTTAAACAAATAGACTTATACGAAATTCGCGGATCCTTCATATGGTCTGCAGCCCATGTTATAGACGCGTAAGCTGAAATTTGTCAAATCCACTGTAGATCTTACTATTGTTATAACATTCATAATCATAGATTAACTCAGTACAGAGAGTAAAGCCTACAAATTGCAGAATCTCCACAAATAAAGTGCGCATCTTACATTGTCCTGCAATTACCACATTATGAATTATTAGGGAAAATAGTAATTTCTATTACCACAGCAAAACAAACGTCTCGTAACTAGAAATTGGTAATTATTAACAAAGTCAAGTAGGCCTGCACTATAAGAAGTTATCTCGCGTTTAAAGATGATACTGTCTGCTTTCTATGGCTATTTAAGCAGATCCTCTACCATCATTTCGTGAACCCAAAGTGGGCCGCGGCCACAGTTTGAGAACCTCTGTTCCAATGGCCAATCACATGTTCCTGTTATGTGCCAAATTTCTTGAACCGACGCTCATACAACTCAATACAAAATCTCTTTAGTAAATCAACCGTGGCAAAACGCAAGTTTAAAGCAAGATAGGCTAAGTATATTGTTTTCCTTGCGTTTTGCCAATGTGATTTAATAAAGAGATTTTGTATTGTATTTGTATTGTATTGTACAGTAATGTGTTGTATGAGCGTCGGTGCACGAAAATTGGCAAATAACAGGAGCCTTGCAGTTGCAGGGCTTGAATTCCAACTGCATAGAAACTTCTATAGTCTATACAGTATACTGTTCGGTGGTAAAAGTTTCGATGTACTGCATAAAGCGAAAGGCAGAACGTTGACAAATATATAATAAACCTCACCAAGTGTAATTACTAATTAGCCATCAAGCAACCATCGTGGCCGTTGCATCAGTTACTGTATGTGTCAATCTGGACCGCGGAAACGAGACCAGAGTTCGCAGATGAACCGAATACCTGGTACGAAAGTTGGCTCATATTTTGTTCAGACAATTTACTGGTAATAAAGGTGTCCGCGATTCTACCTTATTGACGTGTTATTTCTAAATTAAACAAAAGTTCTATTTAGTATTATTCGTCTATGAATAGCAGTCTGCCTGTAGGTCTACGGTAAATCTGAGAGAGTTCGGAAAATTGTTTTGTCAATAGTTTACCGTAATTTTCTAGCAACGGTAAAGAGAAAAGACTCGTCACCATATTTTATGTCCTAACATCGTTGCGCATGCGCAGTGTTTATTCTAGCCACCTTTGACATTGGGGAGAGTTTTACATGTTTGGGGAGATGTTTTTTCTGCCCAAAAACTTTGACGAGCAAAAAGGTCATCCTGTTGTTATTATTATGTGCTGTCTCGCTCGGATGTGACGACAAGCAAAAAAGGTCATCATATTCTTCCTTATCTTTCCTTTTATCCTTCTCCAAATTAAAAAAAACCTTTTCGTCACACTTTTGGGGGGAAATTTCCATCCCCAATGCAACATATAGAATTTTTGTGGGGGGATTTTCAAACTTGAGGGAACCCCAAAAAAAAAAAAAAACAGTACTAGAATAAACACTGGTTGCTGCGAGACAAGCGCTGTTGAAAAAAACAGTTTACACCATTTTGCATCTTTGATTATATAGGCCTACAGTAGCATTAAGCTCTCAAGAACACCGGAATTTTGTTAGAAATAATAGAGATATTTAGGTCGCTCAGCAGACGTTTTAGATAACTCGGCCATAGCCAGTGGCAAGCCCTGGTTAAGAAAGGAGGAGCCAAACACACACACACACACACACACAGAGAGAGAGAGAGAGAGAGAGAGAGAGAGAGAGAGAGAGAGAGAGAGAGAGAGAGAGAGAGAGAGATACGCCCATCGTCTTTGATACAGACACGTCTATAAACAAACACAACACACAAGTTTTCGATATTCAACAGACGGTCGCTTCTCTAATTACTGCATAGCGTTTAAAAACTGGTGCATCGTAAAAAAGGTTTCTGATTTTTTTGACGAGCGAACCATAGGCTAAGTGTATTCTACAAATACGTCTACAGAAGTAGGCCTAATGGAAATTGGTTGATTCCATTGTTGGGTACATGCCTAAGGAAACGCGTCCAAATAATGGAAATATTTGTAGGAGAAAGGCGGGTTACCATCTGTCATTTCGCTTAGAAAGCGAATGGTCGATAGTCGATAGACGATGGAATTTGAAAGTTGCACAATGTATGGAAAACGCTCAATACAAGGGATGGGGCGTCGTTCATCGTGGGGAGGAATTTTATTGCTTTCGTCGTTACTTAATCCCCCCCCCCCCCGACCCCACTACCAAGCGGAACGCTGCCATTAGAGCGACTATAAAAATGTCATTCGTATCATGTTCCGCCGGTGATCTGTACGCGTGACACGACGCGTGACACTACATGTAAATGTCATGAGTTCCTAAACCGCGCATATATTATTGTGTCGGTAACTTGTCATGATGTATTAAATCAGAGATTCTCCAACTGGGGCCCGCCGTCCCACAGCGGACTGCCAAGCGGTTTCAGAGGGGGCTGTAAAGAGATTACTTTCTCAAGATATCTTACCAACACAATACACACTGATGGCTCTGAGAGTGCTGATCAGTGTTTAATCTAGACTCCTGGACCCGGAGGGGGAACTGACAAAGCCGGGGGAAAGTCAGCTAGGGGCTGCTGTTAGTTGATGTGATATGCCAAAATTTTCGGGGAAGGCAATTTTCCTCCGGAAACGGCCTAGATTATACCCTTGTGCTGATTCCTTTTGAATTTAAATTTGATGACTAAGATTTGCAATTTGCTGATTAGACAATTGATTCACAAAACAAATAAGCCTATATGTTAATTACAGTTAATTTAAAATTCAAACTTTTTAAGGTCCGCGAGTCATCAAAAAAATTTCTAAGGGACCAACTCGCAAGAAATCCTAAAAAGTTCAAGAACCGCTGTCATAGCTTGTCTAATGACATTTTTCAACTTGAGCGTTAATTGTGAGTTGCACAACAGACCTTAACGTCTATTAGGTCTCTAGACTCGAGCCACTCCCCACTTTTTGAGCGACTACCATAGGAAAGGGGGAAGGTATGGGGTTTGTCTTCCTCGCTTTTTAATCCAAGTTGACGCCAGTGAGTTGTGCCAACTGTGACCGGTGGACCACACCCTCAGGTCAACAATTTTCAGGTCCCTATTTGTAGCCCAGTAGTTAGCAGAGTGGTAACAACGTTGGACGATGGAGCAGGAGGTCGCGGGTTCGAGTGACTCGAGTCTCGCAGGAGCCCTAAAGGTCGACTCAGCCTTTTTCGTGGTGGTCAAATGAGGAGCAGTGGTAAAAATCTCTGCGATAAGTCAAACAGGTCCGCTATGCGATACACTAGCCCCGTATCCGTGGCAGTGCACGCCTGGCTGAGGGCTACAGAAACGGAGATCAGCGCCGCCTTATGAGCCCGTGAGGCTCCGGAAAGGACTTTGACTTTTTTTGATGCCACTAATAAGTAAATAAGTATTGGGCAGAAAGTTAGCCGAGTGATAACAATGTTGAAAGATAGAGCAAGAAAGTCGTGAGTTCGAGACCCGCAGGAGCCTCAAGATCGACTCGGCCTTCATTCACCCAGATGGCGGTAGCATCTGAGTGGCAGATTGATCCACGGAGTAAACAAGCACATTGTATAAGAACACTGGCCCGTATCATGTAACCCAGGGTTTCCCAAACATTTTGGAACCGCTGCCCACTTCAACGGTTTTGTAACTTGCCGCGACCCAAATCATAGCATGTAATATAAAAGTGCATTAGGCCATCTGGCGAACGTTAGTTGACAAGAATTTTCTGAGTTTTGAATAAATGACAAAACAAAAGCTCTGATTCAATTTAAATGAAAATATGGCAAATATAATTAGACAGAATTATTCACAGTTTTGCCAAATATGACGAACGAAAAGAAATAGACATTGAAATTTCATGAGAATTGTCTTTTTTAATTTTGCCAAGAACATACCTTTGTTACGCGTCCTAAAAATTATATATGTATGGCAAAATCGCTTTACCGATAGGTCATCATCGAAGATATTCTCTATTGTTATTAGAGTTTCAGAGCAAAATGATGGGAATTCGCTTTCCTTGTGCTATTGCGAAATAAGATTAATTTTTAACAGTACTATAGGCCAGTGATTCCCAAATTTTCTGCAACTGTGCGACCCACTTCAGCGGCTTTGTAACATGCCGTAATCCTGCAAACTTATTGTCAACTAAAATTGGATAAAACACTAATTACTTTATTATGAGCCGTGTATGGGGGATTGCATGCATATAAGTCTACTTGCAACTTTCAAGGCTTGTCATTGTGGTATTGGTTATAAAATGTCACTTTTGAATCTAATTTCACGCTAACCCGCGACCCACTAGACTGAGCTCTGCGACCCACTTTTGGGTCGCGACCCATAGTTTGGGAAACACTGATGTAATCTGCACCAGTCACCTGACTGAGGGCCTTGAAACGGAGATCAGCGCAGCTCAAGGGGCATTGAGTCATTGAGAGCTCAGGAAGGACGGTACTTTTATGCCATTGTCCATGGCCAATCAGAGGGGCTAGCGGGGCCATTTGGCCCGGGCCTCCAATTTTTGGGGCCTCTTTTTTATCTTAATGTCTAACTGAGATAAGTTAAATATCGTTTTCACGTTACAATATTGAATTTTCGTGTAATTTTTAGATTGTATTTAATGAATCATAATGATACTATATTCTTCTTATCTTCCTTCCGTCTTTCCCTATTGGGTTGGACGATGGGTCTGAACGAGTTCCTTCCACTTCTGTCTGTCTCTTGCTGCTCTGGTCAATTGGATGAAGTTCATTTGCATTTCTCCTGCATCCTCTTTTAAGTTTTCTATCCATGTTTTTCTTGGTCTTCCTTTTCTTCTTTTCCCCTCAACATAGTTGTATAGTGCTTTCTTTGGTAGTCTTTCTTCCTTCATTCTTTCAACATGACCAAACCATTTCAGTCTTCGTTTCTGTAATTTTCGTTTCTTTTGCTCTGTCTTTTCTCTGATCGTTTCATTTCTTATTCTTTGACTGCTGACTTGCTATTCCTCTTAACCAGTTCATTTCTGCAGTCATTAATCTTCTTTCGTCTTTCTTCTTTATGGTCCAGCATTCTGATCCATATTACTATACTATATTGTATTCGGCTTAATTTTAATATAATAATAAAAAATAAACAAATAAAATATTTATGTTTGTAATCAGTCACTCAGTCAGACATGCTAAATATTTTATATCCGATGTAAAAACAGTATATTCCACGTTGTTTGATTTGCTTTCAAATTTCATTGTCATAACTATGGACTAGTTACCAGGACTTGTACCATCGATTGATGCCCTTGGGTATTAGAACTGGTGCTATAGAAGAGCATAATTATTAGTTATAATACTCCAATGGTCCACAACTATTGGAGTTCATGGTCTCAAAATTTCGAAATGGCCCGTGCCACCTTCAGCTTTTGAAGGGGCCTGTCACCAGTGTTTAATCTAGACTCTGGACTCCGGAGGGGAAGGGGGAAACCTGGCACCTGCAAAGTCGGGGGAAGTCAGTCATCTAGGGGGCTGCTGTTAGTTGATGTAGTAGGCCTATGCTAAAATTTCCGAGAGGAATTTGAAATTTCCGGGAATGAAAAGGGCAATTCCCCCCTCGGAAACGGCCTAGATTAAACCCTGCGTGCCACTGCCATTAGCAGCTGAGGGCAGTGAGGGGGTCAATTTGACATCAGCGTCCACTGGGATTCTATGAAGTCTTTGAGCTAAAAACAGGTCACGTCCAAGGCAAGACTGTTTAATACTGGTATTTAATTGCCCTGCGTCCAAGGTATTTAATTGCCTTGGGTCACGTCATTTGCCCATCTGCACTCGTTGCCCTCTCAGACGGTAGCGTGTCTTTGATGCCCACCTGACCTGCGCTCATCGACTGTCGTTTGATTCATCACAAGCTCGTCTCAGTAGAACACTAGAACAGGAAGAAAGGCAGTGACCAATTGTGAATATTCATTAGGTTCCGTATGAATATTCATAATCTTTCGAGTGTGAATCTCTGATTGGTCACTTCCTTTTCAGAACTGTATTCTTATTCTACTGAGAACTGTATTCTATTCATCGACGGTTTGTTGTCTGTCGTAAGTTAGACGAAAGCGGAACGCGTGGAAACGATGTACAACCGCACCGCCGCCGGTGGCTAGACACGTTGACGAGGGAGGAGCCAGACGCCCATCGTCTTTTGACGGACGCGTCTTGAAAATAGACTCAATAACACGAAACCACGAAGTTCTTAGAATGCTTACTCGTAATAGTCAAGAAAAGCTGACGTCAACAATTTCATTTTTGACACATAATCATAAATAGGAAATTTCACTGATTCTTTAAATTTATTGCAAATGGAAAAAAAACTTGACAAGCAAAAAAGGTAGGCCTAATCACCGCCCCATTTTGACACTTGATGAGCAAAAAAGGGGAATGGAAAAAAGGGAAAGGTCTCATCACCGCAATAAATGATAGCCTTCTTAACATTTCAGGGGTACCGTCACTGATCTTACGGGGGGAGAGGGGCAACAGTTTTTGACATAATTATAGGGGTCACTGAAAGTTGACAGTTGTTGACAAGGGGAGGGGGTAAAAAAATTGTCCAACAATTGTTGACGTGATCAATGGACAGCCCTTTAATAAAAATGAACGGGATGTCAGCTTAAAAGCCTTAAATTGCTACGAAGACAACAACAACAAGCTATTGACATTACTGTGCCTGTCATATTTTCGGCTCGTGAACGCAAACTACTCTATTGCCTATTGGGTTCAGTGTAACAGGATTGTTGAACAATGAACATCAGAATAGCACTTTTAATATTCAGGGTTTTAATTTCACGAATGATTAGGTTGCACAGAGCCGCTAACATTATGCGTGGCGGCGATGTAATTAACTGGAATTGACAAGATAGGAACTGCTCGGACACTAGTGTCTAGTGAGCAGGAGAGCTGTAATTATAATTAAATCATCCTGCTTACTGTATTTCCTCCTGTCCTTCTAAACCAGTGGCTCCCAAACGATGGTACGCCGCGTACCCCCAGGGGTACAAAATGGACTTTCCAGAGGGTACCGGAAAGGCAGTGAATTCCATCCTCATTGCCGAGGGTAGGAGGTTATGCATGTCAATAACAAAGCTCTCCACGTGTATCTGTCCATGTAGTGACAAGGTTAGTATCAGGGTCACTTGAGAGTGCATAAACTTTGTAGGCCATAATCCACACATTTGTGGACTTTTGTCTAATAAAAGATGTAACAATTGGGCCACAGACGAACATTTGATCAACTTGACCAGGAATGGCTGTGACTGTGACCGTCTGAGCGATGGATCAACAGTTTCCAGGGTCCCATTTTGTAATCCAATGCGCCAATGTCCAGTAGACTATGCTTTCCTTGCTTCGTGAATCGGGGATCGTCATGAAATATCGCAGATTTGCACAAAATCACCATTTCTAGACTGTTTCCATACATTTAAGAGAGTTGCGTTCAGTTTATAAAGTTGTGGCATTATCAGAGGCGGTTCCACGTTGGGGGATGACTGGGTATGCACCCACCGGATCACCAAAAATACGCATTCAATGGATGGAAGATGATCGTCTAAAAATAACTGATGACCTTTTTCGCTTGTCAGCCTTTTTCAGGGTTTACCGCGTCCAGGCCCCTACCTACAAGTCGCCACCTTCCTAGAAAATCATTGCACCCCCCACCAAGAGTTCTTGGAACCGCCACTGGACATTGTCTAGGGTAAGCGTTTTCAGTGACTCCTGTTGTTGAATATTTGGCCTGTGTGAAAAAGATCTTTATTATGAGATTTGTTGAATTTGTGAAGACAAAGCATTGGCTGGAGATCTAAAAAATCAAAGATCTGTAGAAGGTTTCCCTTGGCCTATTGAAGGCGTAAGTCGTTGGCAATTTAGACTGTGTTAGGTTAAAGCAGTGGTTCTTAACCTTTATACGATTACGTACTCCTGAAACAAGTATAAGAGAATGAAGTATAAGAGAACGAATGAAGTATAAGAGAATGAAGTACGGTCAAGTACCCTCTACCAGCGTACCTTATTCTAGGACAAAAGTCTGCAAAATATTAAAAATAATTATATACTGAAACTTATTATGAACTGCAACATCCATCTGTCACAGATTGTGCACATGCCAGAAAGTGAGATTGTTCTTTAGAATTTTTAATTCAGTACCAAAATGTCTACAGTATTTGTATATTATACAGAGTAAAAGTCTTTATATTTCCGGATTATTCAGTACTCCCACAAGATCCTTAAAGTACCCACAAGGGGTACGAGTACCTCTGGTTAAGAATCACTGGGCTTAAGCGAATATTCAACCGATTGATGACATTTTTGTCATTTTGGAAAGTCATCGACGAATTTTGGACATGAAAATGATCTTGAATTTCCAAGAATGTTCGTTTCCAGTCACCATCTTTGAAATTTCGAAAGCTGTACTCTCAATAATATTTACAATTTTCTGGCAAAATGCGGTTAAAATATTGGTGCGATGGTTAGGCCTACTGTTAACTACAACAACAAATTATAATAGGCAGGAAGCTAAATCGGCAGCAGTAGGCTAATTGCAAAAAAACGGATAATTATAGCACTGAAGATTATGATCACCAACAACAGCAGTGTAGCGACACAGAGGGAGGGTGGTACATTTATCTGTTAATCTCAGGGCATTTCTCTCTCTTTATGTAGGTGTCTACCCAGGATGACTCCCGCATTGCCTTCTCCTCCCGCGCCTTCCACGTCGTTGACTAGTCATCGCTAAGGAATGTAGTTTGTCCGGCTCACTCTTTACAAATGAACTCACAACCAGAATGCCTTGTTCGTGAGTTGACTAGCACTTCCGCACACTTCCTCAGGCCTACGTATCTAACTTGCACTTATATCCAGTGGCGTAACCACGCCCAAGCATTTACGGGCGATGTCCGGGTTACTTTGCTTTCTGTCCGGATTGAGCAAACAAACAATAATTGTTCTAATTTGGTAGCATTGTATCACATTGTTGATGCGATCATAACACGACACAACCATGTTAAATCGTTGGTTGACTCTAGTTACGCCATTGGTATAGGCCTATCTGCAAGGTAAATTTACAGGTATAGGTTTATTACTCGAGCTCGAGCGTTGGGGTCCGCGGCTTATCTTCGGTCTAAGGGTCTAAGCAATCAGTGACGTAAGTCACGGTAAGTGGTCTAAGTCAATGTTTTCCAAACTGTGGGTCGCGATCCAAAAGTGAGCCGCTGGGCTCAGTCTAATGGGTCGCGGCGTAGCGCGAAATTAGAATCAAAAGTGTCATTTTCTAACCAATACCACAATGTCACAAGCCTTGAAAGTTGCAAGTAGGCTTAGACTTTAAGAAAATTATATACCTGCAATCCTCCATGCACGGATTATATTGTAACGATTAGCGTTTTACGAAACTTTAATCCAACTTTAGTCGACAATAAGTTTGCATGTTGCAAAGCCGCTGGCGTGAGTCGCACAGTTCTAAAAAAAGTCTGGGCAACCTTGGCCTATAGAACTTTTAAAAAGTAATTTTATTTCGCAATAACGCAAGAAAGCGTATTCCAACCATTTTGCTGTGAAACTCCAATAACAATAGAGAATCTCTGAAATGAGAACTTTACTAGCGGTTAAGCGATTTTGTCATATTCATAGGATTTTTAAGACACGTAACAAAGGTATGTTCAAGGCAAAATTTCAAGAAATAAATTTCAATAAATTTCAATATCTATTTCTCTCCTTTCGTCCTATGTGGCAAACACATGAATAATTCTATCTTGTTTATTTGCCACATTTTTACTAGAATTTAATCAGAGCTTTTGTTTTGCCATTTATTTAAAACTCAGAAGAATTCTTTCAACCAACGTTCGCCAGATGGCGTAATGCATTTTTGGTATTACATGCTATTATTAGGGTCGCGACACGTTACAAAACCAATGAAGTGAGTCGCAGTTCCAAAATGCTTGGGAAACCCTGGTATAAGTCATTAATATGAGGAAGGTTGCCATTACTTCCTATACCCACGTTTTACCTCGCAGCTTAGCGCTGCTCCTCATTTTAGGGGCCTTTTAGGCGTCTGTCACAGTGTCACATAAACAGGAGTTCACTTCGACAGGACTTTCATTTGTTGTTCCTTATTCTCGCACAGTCATTGGTACTAGTTGTTTCTCAGTGTGTGGCCCTAAGCTTTGGAATGCATTACCAATATGATCACTTCGTATAACTAAGAATTTATCATCTTTCAGATCTGGTCTTAAAACATACCTGTTTGACTTGGCTTATCCCCCCTTAGATTGCTCCCCTGCTGTTCTGACTGATCTTCCGGATTGACCTGGCTCTAATTCTATTTGGATTTGGTGCGTCATCGGCTGATGCCCTGGGCATTATGATAGTGGCGCCATAGAAGTTTATTGACTGATTGACGATTGACTTGTTGAATAATAAGAACTATAAGTCACAGGGGCATTAGGATTTTTCGGATGTTAAGGTGTGGCAGGGACTATAAAAGTTTGAGAACCACTGGTCTAAACTTAAAAATTCCAAAAGTCATTTCCTCTGTAGCTACAGCAGCCCGCTCCGCCGCCTCGTGGACACACTGAACTTCGGCCGGCCGACAATCCACCTTCATCATCTGCCAACGCATGGGCCTGACAGTAAATATAAAAAGGCAACGGTCTTTTGGGGTAAACGGACATTCTCCTCTGGACATAATCCTCCCGGACATTATATCCCCGGACATTATCCCCCGCAGTGGCGTAGCGAAGGGGGGCAGTGGAGGCGAGCCGCCCCGGGCGGCACTTGCTCTAGGGGCGGCATTTTCGAGATTTTCGAATTTTATAAGTTTTTTTGCTTGTCGGGAAATTTCGGTCGGGAAGTTGATAAGTTTTTTTGCCTGTCATTAAAATTTCGGAGGCGGCACTTTTTTCTCGCCCCGGGCGGCACTTTGCCTCGCTACGCCACTGTCCCCGGACATATTCCCCCGAGCAAAGAAGTAATAGATCTTAATTTTAAAAGGTACTTATCGGTTATCTGATGCCATGGCTGCCGACGGTATCGTTTTGGGTTAGTGTTTAGTGTCTGGTTTATGGTGTGGGTAATGATTATAGTCAAAGTCCATAGAGTAAGCAAAGGGGGATTATGTCTGGCTGTGTCATTTCAAATGATGTACCGGGAAGAGAAGGGGGTAATGTCCGGGTGGATTATGTCCAGGGGAGAATGTCCTACAATCGGTATTTGGACAGCAAGAGTTCGGGCATGTAGGCCTATGCAGGATGGAAGACAAGAGACTGGTGAAGAAGATCATGCTAGGAACAATGGATAGAGACAATCGAAGAGGCAGACCGAGAAGAGAGCGTTTGGATGATATCGCGGTCGTGGATTGGAGGAACGCGGAGCTGCACACACTAACCAGAGCAACACAGGACCGAGAAAAACGGAAGCAAATTGTGAATCAGGCAGTCGACACCTGCGGGTGCAGCACCCATGGAGCTGGTTGACGATGATGTTGTTGATGATTATGATGGTGATGATGATGATTGATTTTATTATTAATCGTTGATCCCTAAATTACCAATAGGCCCTACAGTAGTGTCCATAGAACTAAAAGACCAAATCGAAACTTTTATTCAAAGGGAATTGAACTCAAGCCCGTATGAACACTGAACCGACCGTGTATACCTCTGGCCGACAGCCTACGTCTGTTAAGGAATATCTCAACTGCGATATATTGCATGGGCATCCGGAAGGAGGTGCAAGGGGATGCAATTGCGCCCCTTTGAAAAATTGTGGAGTTGTGAAAAAGTTGAATTATTTGTTTCTTTTGTCACAAGACCCTGTTTTGTACCTCCTGGAAAAATTTCTGCAGACGCCCATGATATATTGCATAATATCATCATTATCATGGTTATTATTCAGTTAAAGGTCAGTAGGAAAGCAACACGCTGTCACTGTTACTAGCAGGGCGCGATTTGTAGGGGGAAGGGGGAATCTTTCCTCCCACTGTCCAACTGCATCCCCCTACTGCTACATCCCTCACCACTACATCCATCACTGCTACATTTCCCAACAACTACACCCCCAAGCTCGACATATCCCCTCCCCACTGCTCCAGGTCACAAATCGCACCCTGGTTACTAGTCAACTAGGTCTATATGGTTAGCTCAATGTATTTTCGGTTTCAGATTCGATCAACCACACTATGTAGATTATTTTGCGAATGCAGATCCACTAGGCCTGAATTGACTTTACAGGACTGACCACTATACTTCGGCTATAGCTATCTCAACTGTACAACAATCGACACGATAAGCAGGTTTCTTCAGAAATTCAATGTACTAAACCTTAGTAATCTTTTGTACGACAGAGAACATAGGTTACCGTGTGAGTGGTTAACTTGAACCGCTCGAGAGTCGAGACTGCGAGAAACTGGGTTATTTTGCCAAAGATCAAGCAAGCAATAGAGTCAACTTTTCTACCGCCTCCCCGTCAACAACTGTGAAGATTTTTTCGAACCCTCTCCCCTATTTTGTCAACGAACAGCCCCTAACGGGGTCTAGAGCACCGTTTCAGAGAAAACGGGGTAATTTTAGATTTAATTCTTGATATTTTGAGCGTAGGCTATTTGCAGACGATATCACAGCATATTGTAAATAAATTAGAAAACGATAATCAATACAATTAATATATATTTAGCAACGAGTTGATTTTTATGTTGTCAGTCAGTGTTTATTCTAGCCACCTTGACATTGGGGGGATTTTGAAATGTTTGGCGGGGGAAAAGGTTTGAGTCGTCACACTTTGGAGGGATTGCCATCCAACCATGCAACATATAAAAAATTTAGGGGGATTTAAAACTTTGGGGAGGGGAATCCCCCCCCCCAGAGAAGGCCTAGAATAAACACTGGTTGTCAGTAACGGCTGACAGGTGGCGTTGCGATTTGACCTATTTCACTAAATGTGCGATGATTAGAACGCTCGATGCTTAACCAAAGAACTTGAAGCTGCCGAAAGTTCCAAAAATCATGTGTTTAGACCATTGACATCTATAAATAGCCTAGACTGCTCATGGCCTATAGCTTGTCATTGCAACCACTGAGGCTAAAATGCCGCCATCTTGCTCGGATCAGAAGTCTGTTACACGTTAAGGATTTAATGTGGTAAATTCGTTAAAAATGCCATCATGCACAGCGATTAGCTGTACAAACAGAACGGGAAAGAAGTATGCGGTTGTTGGACGGACATTCCACCGGTAAGACGTTGATAAAATGGTATCACTTTGTAGTTGCCCCAGTTATGACCGCCCCCGTTATGATAGCCCCCGTTATGACCGCTCCCGTTATGACCGCCACGGCGCCACCGTCCGGAATTGTTACCATGACAAATAAGTAAACACAAAATTTCTATAGCGCTGCCAGAAAGCTTGGCGCATTGCACCAGCTTCTTCACGAACGCTCAATCTCTATCAGGGCATCTTACAGACTACCACTCTCAATCCAGGAAGCATTATTACTATTAATGTAGCTGTCTACCAGGAAAGGCCGCTATAATAAATGCCTATCAAAGCAGCCGCACACAATTTTCAAAACACGTGGAACACCCGAGGTCACACATGGCTAGTCAGCGCTACCAGAATGGACATGTTTCTGCAGCTGGCTTCATCACCTGGGACGTAGCTAGGCATAGGCTTGGGGGGGCTTAAGCCCCCAAGCCTGAAGCTAGCCCCCAAATGAATTCAAGCCCAAAATAGCGTTGCGGACTCAAAAGAAAGGGAAGGAGGGAGTGAATTTTTGGCCCCCAAACCTAAAATCTTGGATACATCGCTGTTCATCAATGGTGTTATTCACAACCTTACCACTTTTTAACTGCTATCTCTACTTGCTACTTTGCAATTACATGTTGGCACCATTTGAATTCACATTTGCAATCAGTTATTACGTTGATATTATGCAGTAGCTCAGGGATGGGCAAAGTGCGGCCCGCGGGCCACATGCGGCCCTCGAAGCCCTTTTGTGCGGCCCCCGACATCGAGATAAATTACATTAATGTGCGGCCCTCTAAACATTATGAAAAATTTGACAACACCTTAATGGAAAATTCAGCATTAAAATTGGATTTACACTTTGGCACTTAATCGTTAACTTGAAATAATGTTTTTAATATTTACTAACTTACTAACATCATGCATACATTTTATTTGTCATGATTTATAATTTGTTTTCAGTTTTCCATTGTCGAACTCATGTTTGACAATGCAGTGGGTTTACAACATGAGACGTGACGATTTCACTCCTAATACTTGGTCATGTCTGTGTTCTGATCACTTTACTGAGAACTGCTTTGATCGTACGGGCCAGACAACAAGACTCAGAGAAAATGCAGTTCCAACTTTGTTCAAGTTTCCTAAACATTTGAGAAAGGTTTGATAACAATTTCACTATTCATTACTGTTTTGTGACAAAGTAATAGTAGTGAATTACAGTACCTGAGTGACATTTTTACATAGTGTAAAAGTAAACGTCACATTTAAGTAAGAAATTCTAACACACGTAGGCCATGTCGGTATTATGACAATCTGTCGAACAATGACAGTGGTCACGTGTCAATATGATTTACTGTATCTTAATAGGAAATGATCCATAATCAGTTTTTTAATGATTAATATGCAAAGTCAATTTGATTACATATTGTTGCTTGTGATCAGGTAATGAATTCCAGACAACTGCCTGTAATTCGTACAGCTGTTGTACCATCAGATGCACAGAATGAGCAGACAGTCAAACCAGAGCCAAGTGGACTGGCAAAATCTGAAGTAGAAACTGTTGTCGCCGACCACTGCTACTACACCATTGAGAGTCCACTTAGAGACTTCCCCCGGCCTTTGGTTGTCGGATCTTCCAATAAACTGAGCATTTTCAGATCTAGGCTTAAAACACATCTCTTCCAAATAGCATTTCCTCCATAGTCTGTCTTGCTGTTTCCCTCTGACTGATGTGGAATGACCTGGTCTTTTGCGGATGGATTTGAAGTACCATCGATTGATACCCTTGAGTATTAGAAATGGTGCTATAGAAGTGCATAATTATTATTATTATTATTATTATTATTATTACTGTGACTCATCATTGCCAGTTAGATTTCTACGGTTTCTCTCTGTGCTCTAGATATTTTGAAGGCTTTTGATCGAGTTAATCATTATGGTTTAATGTGTTTATTATTGAAACGCCAATTTCCAAGGTGTGTATTTTCAATTATTTCAGATTGCTTTAGTAAATGTAATAGTGTTGTTAGATGCTTGTATGATAGTGATGTTAGATGCTTGTAGTGCTTTATCCACATGCTTTGTAATTCACGCAGAGGTTCGACAGGAGGTTTGCTGTCGTCTGCCTTGTACTGTGTATATATATGAGTTCAGTGGCAGTTCCACCATGTTAATGACTGGGGATGCATCCTCCCCACTGGGGTTACGGATGACCTCTTTTGCTTGTCAGCCTATTTTCTGGTGAGTTTTTAACAAAATTTAGTGAAAAATACTACAAATTACCTTCTCTTTTTTTGCTCACAGCCTTTTTGCAAGGTTTATTAACATTTAGTGGGAAAAACACTAACAATGACCTTTTTGTCTCTTTTCTTTTGTTTTTTCCTCTTCACTTTGCATCCCCCCCACAAATTTCCTCAAAAAAGCATCAAACTCTGAGCTGGTGACTGTTGAATTATTTAAGTCGTTTTGTCTACGAATCCTTATGCATGCTGTTGAAATAACCACAACTAGTAAAGCTAACATGAATTTGCTGAATAACTGTATAAATAAGTGCTTATGCAAGATTTTTGGCATTGGTTGAGGCAAAATATCACTGTAATGCAAAATAAAGATATATATATATATATATATATTTACTACCACATTCTTAGGGTACCTCCCTGTAGAAACATCATTACCTTTTGGTACTTTAAAATGAAAAGTGGGCCATAGAATTAGCAGTTGCTAAGCCACGCATACTGGCGTCAAGAGCATTCCAAAGGATAGGGCCAACTGATTCAAAACCTCGTTTAAAATGAATGAAGAACATTAAGACTAAACAGAGGTCACTTCTTCTGGGTGAGCACTTGTATGGAATTATAAGAATTGTTGCGTCAGCAGAAGGCGCCAATATAGAGCATTTGTGACGACAAAAACAATGTCATACCTAACATTTAATTCTTCTATGCAAGTCTGTAAGACTAAGTTGACTAGCTGCCTAATATTGTACGAAAGTATGACTGCAACAGTGTAACAATATAACTAAAAACAGTCAATTAATTGAAAATTGTTATTCCTGTGATGTAATGTAATACATTACGATTTCTTCTATAGTGGCCCCTGGACCTGGTTCAAACTTGGGGTTTGGCCCTTCGCTTGAAAGGGTTGGACAACCCTGCTGTACATAATAATTTGAGAGTCTCATCATGGGGAGTCTGACTCCTTGTCTTTGTGGGGAGATTGTCACCTCCCAGTTCCCATTCCATTGGCTATTTAAAGAGTAGACAAGTCAGCAAACAGTATAGCTATAAATTTTGCCATTCCTACCACAATGCTCAAACACTAAATGAAAGTCAAATAGCCTCTCTGATGTGTGTTATAACGTCAAACAGTGGACTTGGATGTGGCTTTCAACACAGAAGAAATCCTACTGAGTCTGAACCTCTTACTTTTATTCAGCAGCAGCAATTTATTTATTCAGCAATTCAGCAACATAAGATCAGCAACATACACAGACATACATAATGACGCAAGAAGCTTAACTAACTTATACTAGAGAAGTCAAAATTAAAACTCGTATATAAATTAATTAAGTAACTAAAGTAGTAAAGTTTATATTATAATCCAATTATTCTTACGTAGCTGTCTACTAAGATTATACGAAGGCCGCTATAGTGATGTACATAAACGGCAAATAGTTCGCCACAGAGATACTGATCAGATAGTTTTATCATGCGTGTTCAACGTGCGCTATAAAAATGATAAATTACTTTAGACAGTCTGCGCTTTTATTACCAAAGGCGAAATACAATAAAGTAGAATTATTACATTAATTCATCAGACTAATAAATTATTTGAACCATTATAGACGGGAATGGTATTCAAAAAGACCAAATAATTCAGAATAATGTGTTCTTTAACTGGACTGTCGTTGTAGCGGCAAACAAAAATATAGTTGAGCATCCATTCGCTAGGTGTTTCGTGTTTACTTGCTTACTTACTAGGTGGCGGCAGCCATCTTGCTAGGTGAGGACCGTGGCCTCAGATTAACGGGCCTATGAGCAGTCTAGGCTATTTATAGATGTCAATGGTTTAGACTGATGTTTTACACGCCGGATTCTTTGCGTCTCTTAAATAAATTTTGATAATTAATTTTTCAGAGGACACATTTCTAACTATGGCACAGGAGGTCTGTGTTTATTGTCGTATTATTCAAGATATGGAGTTATATAGCTTCAATTCGAGTCATTATAAAGGTTTTAAGTGAGATATAATTAATGTTGTTGACTCTTAGCATTTGTATAGCGCTGTAGTAACTGTGTTATTTAAACTTGTATGGGAATCCCAGTTGTATTCTCCTGCAGAAAATTTGCTGAAAGATCCAGAAAAATAAGTTAAGGAACATTCAATACCTGTATTTACTACAGTGAGACTCTGCATTTTAGAAGATAATGTTACGTTCTGTAGAGGTGATAAATTTGGTGGCATTTTAAAAGAATTAGAGAAGGTTCCCCTGACAAAAAGTTATCCCAATGAAAACTTTGAAAAGTTATTTGTTTGCAGAAAATGTTGATATGCATAGTATTTCCCCTAAGCTGAAATATGTCAACTTTTGCTATGATGTCCAGTGCATTATTTTCACAGTGGTACAAAAATGAAACAGTTTTGTTTACATTTAACCGACTGCATTACACTGATTTTGTTTCATTTTGTAGAGCAATTTTGTCATTGAAGAAGTTAGCAACATTATCAAAGAGGTTTGTTTAGTTAACTAGGCTTTTTACACTGTAGCTGTAAAGCTAAATAAATTTATTTAAATTCTCGAAGCATTGCTCAAACAATGCTATGTTGATGCTAATTCACATATTTTGAAATCAACATGGTAAGATTAGTATTTAGGGTTAGGTTATCTGTAATTTGGGGCAGGAAGTTAGCAGAGTGGTAACAACACTAGACGATTGAGTCATGGGTTCGATATCTGCAGGAGCCCGACGGTTGACTCGGCCTTACTTGCTAGAGGGCAATGGTAAAATGAGGAGCAGCGTTAAGCTGCTAGGTAAAATGTGGGCTTGGGGAAAGTAATGGTTACCTACCCCAGATTAATGGATTATACCACCTATGTCGCTGATTGCCCAGGCCAGAGATAAGCACCGGAATTCAACACTCAGGCTATAGTACGGGACCTACCTTTACCTTTATCTGTAAGGTATCATTTGAAATTTCTCAGATTTGGCAATATTCTTCTTTAACCTCGGTGTGTTTGTAATGTTTGGTTTTTCATGCTACAATGAATTATTGTTTTTGAATTGTTGTTTTTTTTGTACACAGTCAGTTGAAGGTGTTATCGGTGGAGGTTCATACCAACCGACTAAAGTGGCGCAGTGGACTGCAAATATAGTGGAACAGTGTTTGAACCATCTCACTGAGCTGAAGAAACCTTTTAAATATATTGGTATGTAACTTTTCAGTTTTATTTTTATTCTCATTTGTATTCTGCAGGGGCCTACTGGCCATATAAGTGTCATAGGGAATTTTCAGGGCCCCTTAACGGTAAATACACTTTATGGGCTCCTAAACCTTGTAGATATGACTGTTTTAATGATTTGATGCTCCTACCTATGTCTTGGGCCATTTTGATCCTAATTTACCATTTATTCACCACAGTACATCAAAAGCAGATAACTGATGATGGCTGGTATTAACATCAATAGCACATGTTTAAAATGGTGGGCATATCTTGCTTTCTGCCAAGGTGCATAAGAAATCCAGAATTTATTTCAAAGCTGGTTAATGTGAAGTGTAGCAGGTGAACCATGGTTGTTCTTGTATTGGAGTATCTTGATTGATTGATTGATTGTTGGTTGAATGTTTCAGTGAACTGTGTCATCATGCAGAAGACTGGAGCAGGTCTACACACAGCCAGCTCCTGCTTCTGGGATAATACAACCGATGGCAAGTTTCTGGCTTCTCACTGACACTAAATGGCTCCAATGCAGATTAGATATGGTGTTCCATCAGCCGATGCCATAGACGTTTATGATAGTGGCACTATAGAAGTTGATTGATTGATTGATTGATTGATTGGTTGATTGATTGATTGGCTGGAATCGATTTTGCTTCAGTTCTTTTGTACTGAACTTCATAGACTGAGCTCTGGTCATGCATTGAAGGTCCTGACTCTCACAATCGTTCTTTAACCCCTTAACTGGGGAATAAATCTCCCAATTAAACTGTGGCTCTTCGTGCCCGGTTAAGCTCTTGAACTGGTTGGTTTCATCAGAGGATTTTCTGTTTTCACTTTGGATTGCTAATTCTCAAATTTCTGAAGTGGAGCGAGTGCATATTTCAAATCATCCAAAGTGTATAAGTGAACTGCTAGAAGAGTTGTCAGATGATATTAGTGATGGCTGTTTTCCTTTTTTCTACTCAGATGATTTTCATGATAACTTTTACTATTTTCACTAACCGTTGTTTCCACTGAATGTTTAAACTATAACTGTGGTTCATTATGCTTTAACCCCTTAAGTGCCTTGTTGACGAGCGTCACGTGTCATATGTACCATTGGCACCATACATTTGCCGGAAGTGAAAGGATTAAATCATATAATACTCCTTCAGCCTTTTCTCTAACAGAATCATAGGATTTTGAGATCCATTTCTACATATTTCAGAACATTGAGATGCAGTGAAAATTGTTTGAAATGTTGCCAATTGTTTAATTTATTCTTATGTTTGAGAAATTATCATGTACAGTGATGTTATGGCTTAATTGTTATTCCTTCCAATGTTTAAAGTAGGCTTGGATGGACTTGAACAATTTGAGAGTATATGAATACATTGTATGTATCCAGCAAACTTATATTGTTTTCTATTGCAGGGAGTTGCACTGTGAGATGGGAGAACAAAGCAATGTACTGCGTTGTCAATGTGTATGGACTTGCCAAATGACGTTCTAAATAATAAGATCATGCATTTCACCAGTTTTGAATCAAATGCTTTGCAATTTCACACGGTTTCTTATCTGTGTAATAAGCAAGCATGGGTCAGTATTAAACAGGTCTTCCAGCAATTCTAGGTGAATTTCGGAGGTTCAGACCAATTCAAGTGGTATTCCAATTACAGATATTGTTGCTTGTCATTTATATTATAATCATGGTGTTTGTGAAGAGTATTATATTTACATATGTGTGTGATGTTTTAGAATTGTCATTTATTGTATTGTTTCTTAATGATATATAATATGTAAATACAATATGTATTTAAAGGACTTTGCTAAAATTTTAGAGAAACGGTGTTAACTGGAAGTAATTGTGGACGAAATTAAGTCTCGACTAGCTGATGACATGAATTCATTATACTCTATATATGAATATTAATGGTATATATGACAGCATGAATATAGGAGTTTGAAATGTTGCCAATTGTTTAAATGCAAATTACTGCACAAATTTATTTTGTGGTACAAGTTATTGATAACATTAGTTCACTATTTACTGGTTTCAATGCTGTTATAATTACTGTATGTTATGAGTTTTGGATTTTGTATTGATGTGTATGCTGTGCTGTTCTTGTCAGTTTTTAAAGTCTTCTACAGTGAAATTCCATTATGATGGACTATAAGAAACCTGCGGACAGCATCTTTTATACTGTGGCAATGTGGCATTGCTAGATATAACAATATTCTGTTCTACAAGATTTTTAGGGTTTTGCCCAGCTTCTGCTGCCAGTATTAAAATGCTATTTTGTTCATCATATATTTTCATGTGTTTGACTTTCTTTAATGCTTTAGTTTGAGGTTAAATAAATATCTGATTAAATTTCTTGGTGTGGGTGCATTGTCTTAGCTGCTGAAACTATACTGGCGGCTCCATCCGTATAGTACGTACGCACTGATATTGGATTTTTAGATTTTGCGTATGTACAGTATGGTGTATGCAACGGGGGTGTGGATTGAAATTATGACTTTTGCGTACGTACTATATGGATGAGCCCTCACTGTGACTGCAGACAAACGAGGCGCTTTAGAAGTTTAGACCATTTAACCGTTGCAATTTCACCACCTGGCGAACGTTATGTATACTATTCACTGGGATAAATGATGATTTAAATCGTCTGATATCAGCCAATAAAACAATTTGTCTGAAGTGACATTTATTTTTTTTACTAAGACAATTAAATCATTAGCGAATAAAAACACATTGTAGATGTCTGCCAGTGTGCACAAACTGATTCCGTAGTTTTGAGTTTAAATTGGAAACACCTTTATGAGCTATTGTACTTATTTTATAAAAATGAGAATCTGACTCGTGTATCATATGCAGTTGGTTCAATGTGCAATCGTTAAAAGTTAAAACGATTACATTGTGTATGGCAAAATGTTTACAATTCATTTTGAACTGCGTTTTCGAGCATTTAAGCCTGTGCATCCTTTCGGCCGTGCCGGTGGCAAACCACGGCCTTCTAGATGGCCATGGAAAGAAAGAAAGGAGACACACACACACATTCACACAGACGCTCGTCGTCTTTGATACGGACGCGTCTTTAAACAAGCACAACGCACGCGTAGCCTTTCCTTTGGCACGTGGGAAACTACGCAATAATTATTATGGTTTACACTGGTCAACACGCAATTTGGTGCCTAAAATGTTAGACCTTTTCTTGAGTAATTTTGGTGCCCTGATTCAAAAATGTTATCACTTTTGTCCCATCAGCTCTAGTTTTTGAGATACAGCTTAGTCGCCCTTATGTTTTGGTCCCATTAATAGGCTTAATGTGTTAAACGAGGAATCCTTAATCAGTTGAAATTCCATGTTTTATCAAAATATTTAAGTATGTAACATAGCATTCTAATAAAGGAAAAAATACAGAGGCTATTTAAATAAAGTTAGTGAAGTAAGCCTAGGGGCCTATAGGGCTTATACTAAATCAGTGTTTCCCAAACTGTGGGTCGCGACCCAAAAGTCGGTCGCAGGGCTTAGTTTAATGGGTCACGGGGTAGCTCGAAATTAGATTAGTGCTGTTACGGTTAACCGAACCGAAACCGCGGTTTTTCGGTTAAAACCGAACCGAACCGAAACCGCGGTTTTTCGGTTAAAACCGAACCGAACCGAAACCGCGGTTTTTCGGTTAAAACCGAACCGAACCGAAACCGCGGTTTTTCGGTTAAAACCGAACCGAACCGAAACCGCGGTTTTGACCATGCAAATGTGGACGGCTACTTTTAGTAGAGAATATCAAATACAATGCATGATTATGCGCGACTTTAAGTCACCTTCTCTTCTCAGTTAATGGCTGTGCAATTGCCAATAATTGCCACATAAAAGTAAATCTACATAAAATTTGCATCACTTTCTCATAGGCAGTGCTGCTGACTCATCATAGACATGACACAAAAACGACGCTTCCTCTATTTTAAACGCCTAAAAGTTGTGCATTCTAGTGATGTTCAAATAATTAACCGAACCGAAACCGCGGGTTTTCGGTTAAAACCGAATCAAAACCGACCGAAATTGCACGAGGTGAAACCGTAACAGCTCTAAATTAGATTCAAAAGTGTCCTTTTTCTAACCAATACAGCAATGTCACGGATTGTATTAAAATGAATAGTGTTTTATCTAATTATAGTTGACAATAAGTTTGCAGGGTTGCGGCATGTTTACCATGTCGCATGGCCAGTGGCGGCTCCACCGGGGGGCCAGGGGGGCCCCGTGCCCCCCCTATTGAGAGCCTGGCCCCCCCAGTGGCCCCCCCCCAGTTGGGACCCTATACTTAATGCTACATACATTAAACAACTAATGGTTGGCCCCCCATGATTAGAAGTTGCCCCCCCAACGGCCCCCCCTCTTGCCAAATCCTAGAGCCGCCACTGCGCATGGCCGCTGAAGTGAGTCGCAGTTCCAGACAGCTTGCTACACGTTGGCTATAGTATTTTAAAAATTAATCTTATTTCGCAACAGCGCAAGAAAAGCGCATGCCGACCATTTTGCTCCGGAACTCCACTAACAATAGGGAATCTCTGGATAGGAGCAGTGGTCACCTAGCGGTTAAGCGATTTTGCCATACTCATAGGATTATTTAAACGCGTAACAAAGGTATGTTCCTGGCAAAATTTTAAAAAGATAATTTTCAAGAAATTTCAATATCCATTTATCTCCTTTTGTCTTATTTGGCAAAAATATGAATAATTCTGTTTAATGTATAGGCCCTATTCCATATTTTCATTCGAATTGAATCAGAGCTTTTGTTTTGCCATTTATTCAAAACCCATAAGATTCTTTTCAACTAACGTTCGCCAGATGGCCCCAACGCATTTTTCATATTATATGCTATGATTAGGGTCGCGGTTCGTAACAAAACCGCTGAAGTTGGCAGCGGTTCATAATGTTTTGGAAACTCTGCACTATATGTTCAGTTAATTTCACACATAGACCCACATGCCATATGAAATGTATATGTTAGTCAGTCCACTGTCGTTTGTAAGACTTCCAAGAATAACGTCTGTCTGGAGAGCCTCGCTGAAAGTTCCAACAGCAATCTGCCATCATGTGATTGTACCACCTTACCTGATATCTCTCTTCCATGGCTTTTATGTCTGAATTAGTAGTTGACGATTCCACAAAATGTTTCGCTTTATTAGTCTGATCCAGGGGTGCCAAACTCATTTCATATGGCAGGCCACATAAAATTCTTTGTGGTTGTCGCGGGCCTGATTTGTACATAACATTAGCATGCGCTTCAGTCGGCCTATTACACAAAACAGTAGACAAAAAGGCCTGTTCAAAAGTGTTTCCAAATATTTTATTTAATAGGCCCTATCGTATGTAAAAAAATTGAGTTTCATATAGGCTCCTATGTAGGAATTTTCGATGTTCATATTTGTCCTTTTTGGACACACCTTAATTAAAGTAGCTGTGCTTAAACATAAAGTTTTTTCTTGTATTCAGCCACATTCACGCGGTCGGATGAATAGCTTTCGCGGGCTGTATCCGGCCCGCGGGCCGTATTTTGACACCTCTGGTCGAAGCTAAGCTTTTGTTATCCTTTTCCGGTCTTCAAAGTCTGTGCGGGGCGCAGGTACTTTGGTAACTTCTGCACTGAATCTGTGACCTACCTCTTTCTCTTGAACCTCTTATAGTTCAGTGGCAGCTAGGGCCATCTCTAGAATTTCGGGCGCCCTCGGTAGATTTTCATTTTCGGAAATTTTCGCCCATTCACATCACATACGGACAAAGTCTGACGAGCAAAAAAGCTTCTCAGCTCCCCGAAATAACCTGACGAGCAAAAAAACGTTATTCGCTCATAAAAAATTTTCATCCCCGTTTTATTTCGCCCCTACAAAATGTTTCGCCCCTAGGCAGTGCCTAAACTGCCTAATGGTTAATGGTTAAGGTGGCCCTGTTCAGTGGTTCTCAGACCCCTTTGCATACGTCGCGGACCTCTTTCGAAGATGAAAAATTTCTCGCGGACCACCTGAAAATTGAGAAAAATCATGACAAGGAAAAAATGTCTCGTGATCTCGTCCCTCGCACCAATGCCCGACAAGCAAAAATATATGTCTAATTTTTTATTAACGTCTTTTTTCAGAATTTGCCGCGGACACGAGACCCCTCTCGCGGACCACTTTTGGTCCGCGGAACATGGGTTGAGAACCACTGTTATAGTTGATGTCATTGTTAACGCAGCCAAGTAGCGTGGTTCGTGATCTTCATTTTTCCTTAGGCATATGTTGCAGTCATCATCGACTGATATACATGTACATGTATTAACAGGGTTTAATCTAGGCCGTTTCCGGGGGAAAATTGCCATTTCCCCCGGACATATCAAATTCCTCTCGGAAATTTTGGCATACTATATCAACTTACAGCGCTCTTCCAGACTCCCCTAGCTGACTTGTCAGTTTCTCCCCGGAGTCCAGAGTCTAGATTAAACACTGTATATTAATGATGTCGTATGTATTAGGCCTATTATAGTTTCTAGAGGTAGGGCCTAATAGATATTTCACCAGCTATCTATCCCCTCTGCTTTCTCATTTTTGATGCATTCTGTCTAGTCGATAGTTTCAAAAATTCTTCCTTTATGACCACATTCCGTTTGTTTTAAGCATTTTGATGTCCTTCTTCGTCAAAGTATCATGGACTTCCATTTTGATTTGATTCATAGCTGGCTTTAGACCAAATGGCCAATGAACCAAATCAGTTTTCCGTTCTTTTGAGATCGATATACAGACCTAAACCAGTTTGATCTTTGGCTATGGAGGTGACGCCTCTTTACCATTGATTTTGTGGCCTCTAGTCATTCACCAAAAGCTAATGAGCACTTTAGCGGATACTAATATGCTATTTTCAACGCAATCGGAGTTTCACTTAGGCAGTGTTTAATCTAGACTCCTGGACTCCGGGGGGAACTGAAAAAGCCGGGGGTAACTGACAAAGCCGGGGGGAATTCTGCTAGGGGCCGCTGTTAGTCCATGTAGTATTCCAAAATTTCCGGGGGGAATTTGAAATTTCCGGAGGGAAAGGGCAATTTTCCCCCGGAAACGGCCTAGATTAAACACTGCACTTAGGAAGACCTACAATTTTAAAAAGTAAGAATTCGCTGCCGATTTAAGTTTTCAACCTGAACGAACATCAAAGACGACACGCGGCGAAGGATATTGGCTAATTTGGCTATATAGGGCCTACATGCAGCGCCTCACTGATCCAAGCGACCAGATGTGCTGAGTGAATTCTACTTGAAGCTTTTATTAGAAACGTTGCACTGAAAGAATTTGTTGAAGGTACCTATGTTCGTGTTGTTCATATAGGCCTACAGTTGGATCTGTTCGATGAACCAGTCGTCATTTAAAGAAACGGTTCACGCGAACCGGATCGAACTGAACCGTGTATAAGGTTTATCAGGTTTCTCTAAGAAGAACCCTCTCTTAGACCGAAGCATCAGAGTTGCTCTAGACACCCTTAAAAGTTAAAATAAACGAAATCTTATCGCCACTCCACAGAGGGCACGTGTGCGCAAAACCACCGACGAAAAAACGTTAGAGCAGCACAATTACTGTTCGAGTCAACGAGTCCGAAGAAACGCCCAAGTTTTCCAGATAAAATCCGTGCCGCTTACTCCCTCCCCACCCCCTCACCCCCCGCACACATGAATTAAAACTATTCTTTTCAAGAAATCTTATGACCAAATCCTTACTGATGCCTCCATTCTAACCACTGCAAATCTGTTAACCATCCTACACATAAAAATAGCCTACTTTGCTGCGACTGCCTACCTATAGTATCTGGATCTACAACCTTGACCACCACGGACTACGGATTACTGATTATGGATTTTGCTCCCAATTGAACGCTCGTGAATAAGCTGGTGCACTGCACCAAGCTTTCGGGAAGCGCTATAGAAACTTCGTTTACTTACTTAAACATTGCTATTTTTCCGCATTTAGAATTTCAGACCCAGACTTGTCGCTTGAGTCTTTAATTAAGAAATCATGATTTATGGCTGTTACACATATAGACCTAGGCATACGCTCCCACGCACACATGTTATCGTTATCACCAGCCTAGCCACGAGATTGGCACAGGAGACTCGGTCCTCTAAATGGGGGCGTAGAGTGGTCGTGAGATTAGCGTAAAACCAATTAGAAAATTTTATAAGTCGAAGGATAAGTCAAGATTTAAATCTAATATATTTCACTAGTTTTCGGTCCAGACTCTGTTGGGTGAGATTCCGACTAATCCTTCAAACTTCTTTTCAGGTCTGATCAAGTTAGGTTGCTGCTCCCCTATTCTGGAACTCCTGATTGCGCAAATGATGATGATTATGATGATGATGATGATGATGATGATGATGATGATGATGATGATGATGATGATGATGATGATGGTGGTGGTGGTGGTGGTGGTGGTGGTGGTGGTGGTGGTGGTGGTGGATGGTGATGGATGATGATGATGATGATGATGATGATGATGATGACGACAATGATGACGATGACGACAATGATGATGACGACGATGATGACCAGGGTTATTTCTAGGATTGTGAATTTGGGGGTATCGGGAAAATCTGGGGTGGTTATTTTCTAGGATTGTAGGATTGTGAATTTGGGGGTGTCGAGAAAATCTGGGGGTGTCGGAGTTTGGAGGTCTTTACCGAAATGGGGGGTGTCCTTTTCCATTCGGGGGTGTTCAGGGCTAATTAATATGCACTTTGTATGCATACCATTGTCACATTACCAAATTTTGAGGGGTGTCGACATCAAATTGTGGAGGGCGGGTGTTGGGAGGCTTTTAGGGGGGGTTGTAAAAATATCCCTGATGACTTATTCCAAAGCAACTCGTATCTTACGGTTTCACCTTTTAATTCGTACGGTTAAGCTTATGTGTTGAATTCCTTTGGATAAGATTAATGCTCATTCGGTTTCGTTTATGTTCCCTCTCCGTTGGGATCTGATTTTTCATGTCGTAATTTTTTTTTTTATTAATGGATCGTATCTTAGGCTACAGAACAGAACAGCATCCGTGCGCTTGGATTGAACACGAAACCGGTCGAATTGGGCTGAACGGGCGATGGCTTAACTTAAGACGCTTTCGTAGACTTAGGGCGCCGTAGACTCGGTCGAGCCGCCGAGGCCAGGAAATGATGGCGATCCAGCGGCTGCGCTCGAAGGAATGCTGTTGGGTCTGCGCTGTGCGTTAACCGATTGCACAGAGGAATGTCTGGATCATCTGGAAGTGACTCAGAGAGAGACACTTTGGCCACAAGTCTCGAGACGTGAGTAATCGAACTTCTGTAGGCCTCTTGGGCATTGTCGGCGTTTTTAACCTCTTAACTGGGGATCTAGGATGTATCCATCCATTTTACATTGAGCTACAGTTAAATACACGGTTAAGGGGTTAAATGGGCTTATATGTCGGATCTCAGTTTGTTCAGTCTACTGTAAACAATTGGTTCGAAAATCACAGCAGATAAATATACAAAAAGTTTTTTCAAAAGTATTATTCTAAAACGAATATCCATGCAGCCCTTCGAACCATCGACTTCTATAACGCCGCTTCTGATGTACAGAAGCATCAGCGATGGCGATCCAAATTCTAACCGCATAGGAAACTACTGCAAACAGTCCTCTCTGGGGGAATCTCCCCCCAAGTTAGAAATCCCCCAAAAGTTTATATTTTGGCTTGGGGTGAAATTCCCCCCGCCCCCCAATTTGACGACGACGGGGGGGTTGCACTTGAGAGGGAAAAATATCAGATGGCCTTTTATTGTTTGTCAGCAGGCATTTCGAAAGGGAAAAATACAATGATAACCTTTTTTTGCTTGTCATGTATTTCGAGAAGGGAAAATATATAAAAGGAAAGGAGATGACCTTATTTGCTTGTCAAACATCATGAGAAACTTTGCCCCCCAAACATATTAAAATTTTCTCTAAAAACCTAGTTTTATCCCAGCTCTGATATGCACTAAAATCATAGTGGCTATCACACAACACAATGGCTTTTAAACCACGCGAACTCACGTCATTATTATTATTATTATTATTATTATTATTATTATTATTATTATTATTATTATTATTATTATTATTATTATTATTATTATTATGTAGCACGCTTGTCTACAATAACTAGCCTTTTAAGCTAGATTCATGGCACGACGTCCTTTTAGATATCAAGTAAACATGCCATGAAACCTGCTCAGTGGATTATGCGGCGTGGGTCAACAAGTGTTTCTTGGGTCAAGTGTTTTATGCAGGCCTGTTAGAGTGGTGATTTCCTCGCCTCCCCCTCCACCCCCAATGGCCTGGAGTCTGGATAAAACACTGCTTCGGTCATTCTGAATGACACACGCTGCCAGTTCCAGTGCCTTTTTCAGATATATTAGAGGGCCTATCAGCGGCGGCTCCAGGATCTGGCAAGTGGGGTGGGTTGGGGTGGGGGGGTGGGGGTGACGCGCTGGGGTGACAACTTCTAAGCATGGGGACCAACCATCTGTTGGCAGGTATGTAGTAGTAAGTAATAGATATAGGGTCCTACGGGGTGCCACTGGGGCAGACATTCATTAGGGGGCACGGGCCCCCGGGTCCCCCAAGTGGAGCCGCCAATGGGGCCTATATATTGCAATAATCTTTTTTCACAATAAAGCAAGGAAAGCGTATTCCGACCATTTTGCTCTGAAATTCCAATAACAATAGAGAATCTCTGCGGAGTTGATCCTTTTGAACCTAGCGGTTAAGCGATTTTGCCATACTCATAAAATGTTTAGGACGCCTAACAAAGGTGTGTCATGGGCAAAATTCAAGAGATATTTTTCAGGAAATTTCAATATTTATTTCTCTCATCTTATCTGATTTGGCAAAAATATGAATAATTCTGTCTAATATATTTGCCACATTTTCATTCAAATTGAATCAGAACTTTTATTTTGCCATTTATTCAAAACTCAGAAGATTCTTTTCAACTAACGTTCGCCAGATGGCCTAATGCATTTTAAAAATTATGTGCTATAATTAGGGCCACGACTCGTATAAAAACCGTTGAAGTGGACCGCGGTTCCGAAATGTTTTTGAAACCCTGCGTTAGGATACCGCAGAAACAGGACATAGTCACATAGTACATACGTTCAACTAAAACCTTTTAGTTTGTATTTATTTAGTGACGCGCAATATAGCCTAGTTATTGAGTTTAGTTACCCTTACTTCACAAAATGTCTAATATCTGTTACAGTGGCGTAACCAGGATTTCCGGAAGGGGAAGGGGTTGGTTTTTGGTTTCGACCGTGACCAACTTTGCAAAAATCCTGACAAGCAAAAAAAACGTTATCACCTCTAGTTTTTGACGTGACAAGCAAAAAGTCCTCGCCTCTTACTTAAGCCTGTACAGACTATAGCCAACTGGGGTTGTGGCCCTCCAAAGTCGCGTCAAAAAATTAAAAATGCATGGAAACTCATTAAAATATTATGTTTTCGGCGGCCAAGGGGGAGGTTTAACCCCCAAAGCCCCTTGGCTACGCCACTGATCAGTTAAATTTCAATAATGTAATAAAAAGCAGTTTGAATACAATATACCGGATGAATGTGTGCATGCCATATACTGTAGTAGGCCTAATAAATGACAACTACTTGATTTAAGGAACGCCTGACCCTTCGGCCGCAGTCATCAAAGAATGCCACTCTTCATAAAAGGCAACCGAATAGCTCTGCTCTGCGTTTCCTTTAAGCAGAGAAAAGGTGAGTTTTCAGGTGTTTGGAAGTGGGTGCTGTGGACTGTGGAGTCGGTGGCTGAAAACCGCCCATATCGGGCCAAGGACTACTATTAGTCCATGATCGGGCGCATCAAATCCCGTAAGAGAGGGGGCGGGGTGTGTGGAATGCCCAGGGTCTCGGCGATCTGTAGGCCTATAGATCTCTCGACGGGAATTTTGGAACAGTTAAAATTTAAAATTAAATGCAGTAAGTTTTCAGAGCAGCATTGATGTATTAGTGGATATAATATAGTAATTAATTATTATCATCCTACGAAAGGCTACAAAGTATGGTTAGAACTTAGAACTTACTAAGTTAGACAATACCAACATTGTCTAACAGTGCAGAGCTATTTTGTTGCCTTTTATGAAGAGTGCCATTCTTTTATGACTGCGCCCAAAGGGTCAGGCGTTCCTTAAGTCAGTCAGTAGTTGTCATTTATTACTATATGGCATGCACACATTCATCCGGTATATTGTATTCAAACTGCTTTTTATTACATTATTAAATTTAACAGATATTAGACAATTCTCAAGAATCTGCATGGAACATGACTGATCATGATTTTGATGTTTCGTTAAAATCTTCACAGAAATCGATTAGACGATGGATGACACCACTTTTGTTTGAGAAAAAAAACCAACAGAAACAAACAGGGTTGGCTTACATTTTAAAGTTGCTCTTACTAGAAGCGTCAGCAGTGTTTAATCGAGACTCCGGACTCCGGGGGGGGGAGGCTGACAAGGCCGGAGGAAATCAGCTAGGGTGCTGCTGTTAGTTGATGTAGCATGACAAAATTTCCGGGGAGGAAATTTGAAATTTCCGGGAGGAAGGGCAATTTCCCCCGGAAACGGCTTAGATTAAACCCTGAGCGTCAGTCGAAATATTGTATGGTTCGGGACTTTAGGCCTATCGCTGCCTTCGTTTAATTCTTGTAAAATCAATTCAACAGAATGCGGTCCGAAGACATATCGGCATATCGGCTTCATCGTTCGTGCTTCCACATGCAATCTTTTCGTTTTATTTTGGAATCGGAAAATATTCTGCATGCTAATTTTGTACCACAGTCTTGAGACAGGCTTAAATAACCAAGCTGATGATGTACCCCGTTATATTATGTTAGCGCTATCTCAGAGGCAATAATCTGGTCTCTCTCAGTTGAATGTGGATTGGGGAAAAACTGTTGAAATGTTTTCGACGTTTTTCGACTGAGTTCATTTCGCTTATGTAAAGCATTGCCAGCACGCCCCTGAGCGCCGTTAGACAGGGGCGTAGCAAGGAATTTGAGTTGGAAGTATAAATCTTTTAAAAATTTTGAAAATCTTAAAAATACATTAAAATTTTAAGGTAGTCGGATTTTTTTGAGGGGGATGGTATATATACCGATATACCTCCATCGCTACGCCTCTGTCATTAAATGGGACGTCTTCTAAGACGAGGAAGGAATTTTTATTCCTTACAAACGGTGAATATAGGAAGTGAATAACAACTGATCTAATAATAATCGCGGCTCGATGGAGAGAGAGAGAGAGAGAGAGAGAGAGAGAGAGAGAGAGAGAGAGAGAGAGAGAGAGAGAGAGAGAGAGAGAGAGAGAGCACCGGTGCAAATAGGTAGAAACACATCGTATACGGTTCTTGGCCTTCTCCAGTAGATCAGTCGACCTAACAGCTAAGACGGTGAGACGGGTCAGACGGCAAAGACCAGAAAACCGCAGGCAGACAACACAGACTCCTCCGCCGGTAGCAACCTCGACACGAGGCATAGGCCTATATACGTTCTTCGGTCGGCCATATTATCTATTCGGCGGCCGACTGTCAGGGAGCCAAGCTAGCCGAGAGCAAGCTGGTGAAGGGCGCTAAGGCCACTTCACCCCCCCCCCGCTAGCCCCAGAGAGAAGATAAATTTGGTATCTGAGCGGGCTTTTAGCTGAGGTATTTTTCTGTCGTATGACTCAACGTAGGTGGGGGTAACTACGGGCTAGGAAAAGGGAGGGCATGCGAGGCCTTATAGGACACGCCCATTTGTTTGCCGGTCGATAGCGCTAAGCATTCCGCCGGGCAAAAGCGCCTTCGATAAGGAAGGCGATTGTTCGGCGAGAGTTGCTTTCAAACTGTATGTACGATGTGCATTGTATAATATGCGAAATGCACGAGCCAAGTAACTTTGGCGTTTAATTAATCAGCCGGCGTTGCGTTTGACAGCGATCGGGTTTGTCCCGACCTTTTGTCCCCACCGTAACCTTATTTGAACACGGCCGAGAGTGGATTAAGCAGACAGGCTACCGACTGTAATTATGAATGAGTAGCTTTTTCTTCTTCTTCTTCAAGTTAAAACACGATTCTGACCTGTCGAGGAGGTAAATTTGAGGCGGAGCATTGAAGTCGTTAACCTAGATTTTCATACGCGAAAGCACAGTAGTTTGCATTCAAAGATTAGGGCCTACAACTAGGTACTTGATTCTCTTGACAGGTAAGC
This sequence comes from Metaphire vulgaris, assembly GCA_018105865.1. NCBI lineage: Eukaryota > Metazoa > Annelida > Clitellata > Crassiclitellata > Megascolecidae > Metaphire > Metaphire vulgaris. The sequence continues at coordinate 3,076,232 of CM030838.1, forward strand.
AACATCGGAATGTTATTAGACAGAAAGTAGAAAAAGTTGCTTTTATTTTAGAGATTTATTAAAATTGGTTTCCATTGTACACAGCTTATTCTTTATATTTCATATGTTTTCATTTAGACGCCACATTGTTCATCTTCTCTTTCGTCCACGATGTTTTGCGTCTATAACGCCATGACCCATAAATAAAGCGTTCTGACCTATAATCCAAACGGCATGACCTATATAATTGTGCGTAGTAGTACTGCGAAATTTTGATTTGAAGTAAGTAAAATCTCGTGGATTTATATAGCGCTTTGGTTGTTAGTATAACAGTAGCTGCTGATTCTTAGGCGCCTATCCTTTCTTAAAATAGCTATGGGAAAGGTGACTGATCAGCCAGACAGTGGTCAATTGTTTCCCAATCCACATTCGGCTGTAAGAGAGAGAGAGAGAGAGAGAGAGAGAGAGAGAGAGAGAGAGAGAGAGAGAGAGAGAGAGCGAGAGAGAGAGAGAGAGAGAGAGAGAGAGAGAGAGAGACCAGATTATTGCCTCTGAGATAAGGCTAACGTAATTTATCACGGGGTACAGCATCAGCATAGGCCTAGTTATTTATCTCAAGACTGTGGTACAAAATTATCTCGCGGAATATTTATTTGCGGATAATCGTACGTTCTGCTTTAAAAGTGGCCTCTCGATCTAATACAAAGACTTGCTGAAAATGTGTCCCACCTCAAATTTTCCTGTTAAATTTTTTACCTTTCGCCGTTTACGGCAGTGGCGGCTCCACCGGGGGCCAGGGGGGCCCGTGCCCCTATTGAGTGCCTGCCCCCCAGTGGCCCCCCAGTTGGGACCCTATACTTAATGCTATATACATTAAACAACAAATGGTTGGCCCCCATGATTAGAAGTTGCCACCCCAACGGCCCCCCCACTTGCCAAATCCTAGAGCCGCCACTGGTTTATGGTCTCATGTTGTTAGTAAACTCATGCTACCAGATATTCGTAGCACTTTGACACAGGGATAGTGAGTTTGGACTTTGTCTGCCTTATCCCCCGTTAGGTAAATAACTTGTGAGAAAGACAAGACTTTCATACACACTGGTAGAGAAAAAAAACTATACAGTATGGCGTGAATTTAAATACGAGGTGTGAAGGCTGCTTTGACTTAGTTGTAACTTGTTAGTTTTCGTCCAATCACACAGACCGACCGGACAAAGGGTCTTCGTTCATGTACATGCCCTGAGATCAAGCGACCACACACGTTCAGCTGCGTGTCATTTGATGCATTGCCATGCCACGCTCCACCAGAGACCAGACAACCTCATTGACTTACACAGGCTCAAGTTTTGCACATATATATATATATATATATATATATATATATATATATATATATCATCATCATCATCATCAGTGTTTCTGTCTCATCATCATCACTGTCTCCAGGTATCCAGTTATTCCACTCCGATCGATTGCTTGCTTCTTCTTTGAGTTCCTGATATCCTTTATTCATCATCCACTCCAACATCATCTTTCTCGGTCTACCTCTCACTCTCTTTCCCTCTATTTTTTTTCCTTCGATTATTGTTCTTAGTAAAGAGTCATGCCGGAGGACATGTCCCATCCAATTTCTCTGCCTTTTCCGGATTGTATATATATATATATATATATATATATATATATATATATTGCTTGGTCTAGTGAAAGTTCCTGTTTTCACTCACCTATGGTTGGTCAATTAAATAATAATAAATAATAATAATAATAATAATAATAATAAATTAATAAATAATAATAATAATAATAATAATAATAATATTATTATTATTATTATTATTATTATTATTAACGGGTTTGAGAGTTGTTCAGAAAGATTTGTCCTGTGTGAGAACCGGTGTTGATGACCGGGTTTGCTGCTTATAATGGATACTGTTGAATGTATCTTCGAGGCCGATTAGCGTTTTGGTTTTCGATCATCCACAGAGTCATTAGACTAATGGAGTGGGTGACGTGGTATTATATCTATGGCAGTGGCGCCAGCGTGAAACCGGAGACGAAGGAAAATGAGTTCGCGGCTATTAAAAGGTCGGATCCAGTCAGTCAATCCGATATTTTCCGGCCCCGGTCAGGAAGGTAATATAGGCAGTAGACAGACACCAGGGGCTTTGCCAGAACTGGCTCAATTAATTAAGACGGTCCTAGCTGAGCTCAGCCTCATAGCAGAGCCAGTCGCTGATCTACATTAGAAGCTGTTATAAGGTAGAATGGCGTGTAAGCTTAATTGTTTTGCCATTACAGTATTTGATAAACGATTAATTAAGCAGATGTGCGTTTTTATTGTGTCTTATATTTGATTGTAAGTAACAAAGCAGTCATTCTATATAGGATCAGGGGCGTAGCGACGGGGGGTATATCGGTATATATATACCCTCCCAAAAAGTCTACCTTAAAGTTTTTTATGTTATTTTCATGTGGTTTTATATGTTTATGGTTTATATGGTTTATGTGGGTTATAGTTCAGATTTATACCCACCCAAAATATTTATACCCTCCCAAATCAAATTCCTGGCTACGCCCCTGTATAGGATGTTGTTATTCTGTAAGACTATTTCCGAACGTCTGTCATCCTGTTTCAGTCCATGGGAAAATTAAGTGAAATTTACTGTATGATGATGTCATTCTGCTTCTGAGTCGCGACCTTACCGTGCGTGGGAGAACTGCTTTAAGATAATTATTCCTAATTTATAATTGAAGCGTCTAGCGCCAGAGTGGGCCAACCCCGAAAAGTTAATTTCTGGGAAAACGGCGTTAAAAGTTTATCATTATGGCTTGAAAGTCCTGAGAGAGCCATAGTGTCATCTATCGAATATAACATAGTATTAATGAAACTGAGATGGCCCACTGTGGCACTGAAAGAGTTCATTGTGTGCTTATACATAATACTAGGCCTATATACTTCAAAATGACCAATTTGCGGGTTGGCCCACTCTGGCGCTAGACGCCTCAATTATAGAGGACATACAGTCTCCATTGCCTCTTTCTCTCCTCTCTCTCTCTCTCTCCCTCTCTCTCTCTCTCTCTCTCTCTCTCTCTCTCTCTCTCTCTCTCTCTCTCTCTCTGTCATTCCATCTTCATCTCCTCATCAATCCACCCTCTCGCCTGAAATGTCATTAAATCAAATTACTCACTGGATGATTAATTAGAATATAATGTACACCCACTTATACAGTACACGCACGCACACATTATTATTGTTGTTGTTTGGTCGTTACCAGGGTGCGATTTGTGACCTGGAGCAGTATGGGGGGATATGTCGAGCTTGGGGGATGTAATTGTTGGGGAAATGTAGCAGTGGGGGGATGCAGTTGTGGGGAGATGTAGCAGTAGGGCGGATGCAGTTGGGCAGTGGGGGGGGGAATTCCCCTTCCCCCTACAAATCCCGCTCTGGTCGTGACTGCTATCACTTCGTCGGCCTACAGTTTCTTTCAAATAAGTAAAGATTAATATTTGATATTTGTTGTGTTGTTAAGGTTATTTTGTGCAGTATTAGCTCAACAACTAAAAAATAATTTTAATACTGAACACCTGTCAATCAAAAACTGAACAGAATTCCTTTTAAAAAACAAGGCCAAATAGCAGATAGCCACGCCCAGACCGACATAATGCGACGTACAGCTAAAAAGCAATGTAATTGCATTGTGGCATAATTGGTCATTACATTGCGTCGGGCGTTTCCTGTGTGGGCGAAGTATCCTCTGCAGTCAAGGGGGACAAGCATCCGCGCTTGAAAATGGCGCGCAGCACGGATAGCGACAATATTCTATAATTGAGATAATAATAGTATTGTTGACGTTATACAGACACATTAATTGCAAGTTCAGACAAATTGATTTTCAAAACCTGGCAGAGTTTCCCCGTTGAGAGCCTCCCCCAGTGCCCCCAGTTGGGACCCTATACTTTATACATTAAACAACAAATTTGGCCCCCATGATTAATACAAAGCTGTTGAATTTTAGAACTGAAACGAAAAGATATTTGAGAACTGAAACGAAAATATATACTAAGGGTCCATCCATTTAGTACGTACGCATTGAAGAGGAGGGGTAGGATTTTGAAGATTTTTCCTATGTACGCTAGGTGCTACGGGGAAGGGGGTGAAAATAAGACTTTTTGCGTACGTACCATACATGGATGAAGGTTCTAGGTTTTCAGATGTATGAACCACTCGGCTGATTAAACTGGCGATATGCCGAATAATAGTCAGTTGGTCACACCCTGGATATAGACTCTTCACGAATGATATTGTAATCGCATATCCATTTATCACAGACCAACTCCATTAACAAACAGTATCTGCATTGAATTTTGGCGACCATATAAATACCAACGTGTATTTGCGCTGTTATCTCTCTTTGATAACGGCGATCCATAATATACCGTAGCTATTTCGTAATAATTGCCATAAATTGCTGACTCGGGTTATTATTTATCCGCAATTCTACCAGACGCCTAAAGTTTAGACCAGGTTTAGGCGATCATAGTCCGATGATACAGCCGCCGCTGCGACCGATGGCGGCCACCAGGACCCAGCCACCTGGCGGCCGGTTGCCCGAGCGCCTCCTACGGCTGCTGCACCTAAGACCGGTCGCCGGCGGGTCTTGCCTTTCCAGGCCGACGATAAATGCACGGCACTCAACCAGGTAAGTCACCGGCGGTGTACAGTTTATGAGTGAAAAATCAATTCATGTATCGTGCACACGACCCATTCAGCCGGACCTGTCTATCCGTCTTGTGTGTGTTTTCAGTAGGTCCTCTGTGTGTGTGTGTGTGCATTGTGCAAGTGCATTCTCTCGTTAGATAATTATCTGCATTATAATGGGTAAAGGGTTGCTAAAAAGGTCGTGTGCGTGGGTGTGAGAGAGAAACAGAGAGAGAGAGAGAGAGAGAGAGACAGAAACACAGACAGATGCTACAGACAGATGCTCTAATAGATTAGGCCTATTCGCGTCTGCCTGCCATGTCTGAACGGTAGCTACAAAGCTGCGATTGGGCATACATAAATAATATATGCCCCAGGTTAATAAACCAAGGGACCTTGTGTAGGTCTTATTAATAGTAACTGGGTCTTCGTATAACCATCGCTTGAAATCGTCCTGTGTATCGTAGAAGCAGCGGTCAATATCATTGTAAAGCAGTAGTGAGCGTACTCCAGCAAAACATTTTCGACCTCCTTTGAGGGAGGGTTCGGAAAGGTAAAAGCCAGATTTTTTACCCCCACTGTGGAGGGTTCAACCAGGGGTAACCCGAGACCACCAGCCTCTGCCATATCGAACGCCGAGTGTAAGTTTTGGAGTACTTCACGATCTGCGGTCGCAGTGGCGTCGCTAGGGTTGGTGTCACCCATTGGGGTAAAATCGTGGTGTCACCAATGTTTCCTCTAATTTTTGTAGTCTGTGTGCGCCTGAAATTTCTTGTGTGCAAAATTTTACATGGAAAGTCAACTTTTGCTGCCCGCCCAGAATTTGTCCCTAATCAACATTGCTTATTTGCTAACAAGTTAATACATCTCATAATAACACTCTTGTCGGTCAATGATCCACTGTTTAAAATGTTTCCTACCATTTTTTGAATATAAACACATGCATTGGCGTAAACTTGGATGAAAAAGTGGTGGGAGGGGGCGCAAACACTATACCACTATACCTTCCTCTTGCAAATAGACTTAGGTCTTAAGAAATTTATATGCATGCAATCCTCCATACACAGCTCATATCAAAATGATTAGTGTTTTATGAAAGTTTTATGCAATTTTAGTTGACAATAAGTTTGCATGGTCACGGACATGTTATAAAACCGCTGAAGTGACTCTCATTTCCAAAAAGTTTGGGAAACCCTGGCCTTTAGTACTTTTAAAAATTAACTTTATTTCGTAATAACGCAAGGAATGTGTTTCCGACCATTTTGCTTGCTCTGAAACTCCACTAACAATAAGGAATCTCTGATAATTGTGATTGATTTTACCTAGCGGTTAAGCGATTTTGCCATACTCATTGGATTTTTTAAACACGTAACAAAGGTATGATCCTGGTAAAGTTTTAAAACGGATAATTTTCAAGAAATTTCAGTGTCTATTTTTCTCCTTTGTCTTATTTGGCAAAATTATGAATAATTCTGTCTAATAGATTTGCCAAGAGCACTCATTTCAAGACGAGCTCCACTCTCTATAGTCTACTATAGGCCTACGCGACAGTAGCACAATAAATGTGGTATGTGTAAGAACTGTCTTCAAAGGAATACGAAATCTTTTAACGAGGCTGTAAATCAGAAACCCATGTACATGTTTTCTCGATTGGTGCTTTGAAATTATTCGTCGCATGGTCTGTATAGACGCACCGCTGTTTACTTAAGATCTGAATCCAACGAGGTTTTTAAAATGACTTTGAGAGAACGACTAATTGAGTCCATGTCAACGCTTTGTCGCAGCAGCACATACAGAAAGAACCCTCTCGAGTATAGAGAACTAAATGGAAACCAACATAAGCAACTCATCCTGACACTTAAAAACGTTTACCGGTAGTTTGCAGGCATGAAAAAAATAAAACCATCTATTTTCTCATAAGTTTAAGAAAGCATTTTAAAAGCTATACTGACAAGTGCAGAATTAGCAATCATTCACGTAGAGCAGCGGCCGCGAATCATGAGATATGCTGTTCCTTATCTTTGCACCTCCATTATTATTACTATTATTTTTTTACTGAGACAACTTCTATAGCGCCTTGGCAATGGCAAAGATCAATTTCATCTATGTAGTATAGTACACCATTATTATAGCAACGCGAATACGTACTCTTGGTGGTGTTAGCCTTTCATAGCTGGTCTATGATTCAGGTTGTAAGAACTATGGAATCATTTACTCCTCGAGATGCGAACAGTTAACTGATTCAAGTCAAGCCGTGCTCAAATAAAGATCGCCATTTTTGTTATCTTGCCAAATTTCGGCCATTTTGATTTCTTCATTTGCTTGTTTTCTATTAGTTATCATTAAAAATAAGATTGATTTTACCAGCGCTTAAATAGACTTAAGAAGAAGAAGAAGAAGAATTTATTTATTTCCAAAACATGCATACATACATATTCACATCATGAGTATAAATGCCATAATGCACATCTAGTGTATTTGAGGTATAAGAAATTAAACTCATATCTAACTTACTCTAAGTAACAATGAACTAAACTGAAAAGAAAATAGTAGAAAATAAGAGTTCAACATGGAGATAATATACATGATAAATTGTTTATGAAGCTGTATGAGAAGAAAAAAATAGGACTACCTAAGGAATCACAGATCCCTAAAAAAGTTGAGTAATATAATACTATTACAGCAAGTGAAGACTTAAAGCATTAAATTTATGCGTTAATTTGTAGTCTTAATTTTGAAGGAAGCATTGAGTTTAGCTGTTAAATATCCTTTGCTCGTAATTAATTTCAAAGCAGCATTCGTCGTGTTGACAAGCGCTGATTGTGACTTTAAATATATGATTTCGGCCTCGTCTAATATTCATCAGAGTGATTCGTTTTTATAGACTGCGTTCAGCGATTCTTAATTTAACATTCTTAACTTTTCAGCAATATATTCTTATGCGGCAAATCGGACAAATCCTGAATGCCGTATCACTGTATCAGCCTCCTACTGTGCTATACTCTGCCGATGAGTAATGACATAAGAACTACAATTCAAAATGAACACCGAGTTGTTACCTATTCGAAGTAATCAGTTAATGCGCAGTAGCCTCTTAGCGCTGACATGTAGCCTGTTTCCTCTGTTCGCCTGTCATATGTATACTTGAAAGAGATTGACCAAAAGAGAAGTGCGTATATATATATATATATATATATATATATATATAGAGAGAGAGAGAGAGAGAGAGAGAGAGAGAGAGAGAGAGAGAGAGAGAGAGAGAGAGAGAGAGAGAGAGAGAGAGAGAGAGAGAGAGAGAGAGAGAGAGAGAGAGAGAGAGAAGAGACAGTGTCTTCTATAGCAGTGTTTCAGAATCCTCTTTTGACGCGAACCGTTCGGGCGAAACGGTGGCCTAAAAGGTAACGAGCGCCGAGCGGCGTGGGCGCAATTTTTCAGAGTAACTGAATTGGCAATCGTCTTTCTTGAAAAAAAAACAACTAAACGCTTCTACTGAAACGTTTACACGAATGCAGGCGACCTTTTAGAAAAGCGCCAGCTGGTTTGTTCTGCTAAGCCAAAATGTTGGGCCATGAAAGAGACTTCTGTTGCGCCCAGTTTTAGCTTTTCCTCCATAGTGGGTCCTGTTCTTTCTCTCTGACTGATCTCCGGAATGACCTGGTCTTCTGCGGATGGATTTTGAAGTACCATCGATTGATACCCTTGGGTATTAGAACTGGTGCTATAGAAGTGCATTATTATTATTATTATTATTATTATTATTATTATTATTATTATTATTATTATTATTATTATTATTATTACAGTTAATTGGTTTCGCAGTTTCCTTTTGTGGTTTTAATAGTAAATAAAATTATATGGCATGACATCAAAATACCTCTGCATAACGTCCTACGACATTCCAAATGCATTACGTAGTAAACGCTTCTTCTTAATAAACCGTCTTTACTATTTACTATAGCTGTTTCGGTCTAATATTGTTTCAGCAAACTCATTGTTTTTTTCTTTTATAACTCGCCTATTAAGCTATAGGTCTAATATGCTGTCTCCGTAATTTGGCGTTAGAATTAATTAGTCTTGAGATTTTTATCTTCGCAAGAAAATTTTATTTCCTCTGACCCCGTTGAACTCGGCAAGATATCCAGCTGTTTTTCTAGGGTTGCCATACCCTTAGGCCTATATCCAAAATACCGAACATCAGTTTAGGTGGCAGAAAACGCAAACGTAACAATGTGAACCAGGGAAAATTTTTGTATTATATATTTGGTCAAAGCTAGTAAATTGTAACTTGGTGATTTTACAAGTTCATTCCAAACTTTAAATCCATTTTCTCAAACTGTTAATTTTTTGGATAGGCCACTCTGGTCGGACTGGTCCCCAGCCCTTCAAATAACATACATTGCAAATAGAACAATAAAATTGCTACTTTTTCTTTAAATATATGTAAACTGTACCGTTCCAACAAAGAAATAAAAGAAACTGTTACTGTACATGACTTTGTATTTGTTTACTGGACTCGGCTGCTTTTATTGCTACCGAGTATCTTGTTTTTTTCAATTGTGTAAACTATACTTAAACATTGCATCTAAGTACCGGTATTACTCTTTCATGTAGTCGATAGAACAAGCGAGCCAATAGCATTTGAGCCAATACAGGACCTTGAAACTGCGACTGACAATACCGTTACTTTTAAAAAATTAATCTTATTTCGCAATAAAATGAGGATAGCGTATTCCGACCATTTTGCTCTAAAATGCCAAAAATAGCAGAGGATCAGTATCATTAATTTTGTATTGCTTAAGCGATTTTGCCATACGCAGCCATAGTCATAAGATTTTTCAGACGCGTAAAAAAGGTATGTTCCTGGAAAAAAAATTTTAAGAGATAATTTTGAAGAAACACATTTTGTCTTATTTGGCAAAAATATGTACAATTCTTCCTAATATATTTGCCACAGTTTCCACTCGAATTGAATCAGAGCTTTTGTTTTGTCATTTATTAAAAACTTAGAAGATTCTTTTCAAATAACGTTCGCCAGATGGCCTGATGCATTAAAAATATTACTGGCCATGATTAGGGTCGCGGCAAGTTACAAAACCGCTGAAGTAGGCTGCGGTTCTAAAATGTTTATAAAACCCTGCTTTAGACTGATTAATAATACACATTTAGGATTTGTGGTTTCCAAAATCATATATTATTTACCGGTATAGGGGAATTATAGCGAAGATGTTGCATTGTACTACACTGTAGGCTGGGAGTGACTTACTGTAGTTTGGTAGCTTGCAAGAAAATACCGGCCACATGCATGTTCTGTATTGCTTCAATTTTTTTCATCGGACAAATATGCAAAATACCGGACAGTCCGGTTAAAAAGCGGACGTCTGGCAGCCCCTTGGTGTTTCAGAATTCGTATCCTCTTACGTGATGATGTAATTAATTAAGTTTTTCTGCAGCTAACCGGTTAGACGCCCTCTAAGGGGACGCATTGTTTCGACCTCAAGCATGAAGATTAATTCTGAATGAAAAATTTGGCGGTCGATAACGCCATAACGCATTTGCACCTACTGTAGAGTAATAGTCTCTGTTCGTTGGCCATGCACATACCACAATCAAGTTCAACTGTTTAATAACGGACGTGATAGAGACACTGCGTGAGGAAGCAGATGGAAAACCAAGATGAAAACGTTCTCTTGTCTATTCTGTGGCTGTTGATACGCCGTTCCCGATAAAGTAGCAGCTGCCTATACAATACAATACAATACAATACAATACAATACAATGCAATACTATACAATACAATGCAATACAATACAATACAAAATCTCTTTATTAAAGTCAACTCTATTTTCATTTTTTCACTATAATGCAATACAATACAATTCAAACCAATTTATTCCTATTTCAAACAGTGCAATTTTTTATACAAATACAATACAAAATTTCTTTAAGTTAAAGTGAAATAGATTTTCATTTTTTAACTCTAATTTTTTTATATTTTAAAACCAATTTATTTCTTGTTTCAAACCGCAAATTTTTATATAAATCTTACTATGGATTCTTAAAGTTAAATAATGAGAATCAGAAACTTGGAACTAACAGAAGCCAATATACAGGAATAAACAATGAAATTTCTGACTTAAAAGAAATAAAATACCGTCGGCCCAGGCTCAATTCTAGGCCCTCTTTTATTTTTAATATATATCAATGATCTTCCCAATGCCACTAATCTATTTAAATACTTCCTTTTTGCTGAAGACAAAGTTTAACCATAACCCATACCAATATAAGCGAACTAATAAGATTAAAATTTAATTAAAATTTCAAATTGGTTCAATGTTAATGGAGGGCCCTCAACCTCTGAAACCCAATACGGCATTTCCATACTAACAAAATCAGATAAGATCAATCGATAGGCAAATGAAACTCTAAATTTAAGTCAAGAAGGCGTCAAAAATTCCAGTCATTTCTTACCTAGATTAACACCTGCTTGGAAATACTTCTACAAAGAACTAGCAAATAAACTGGCTAGTAGAAAGATCAAATAAGATCAGACACCTCATATACATTATCTTGATCACAAACACTCCAGCAACTGTATTTTGCTCTAATAAGTTAACCTATCTTATTAAAATTGTACGGCGGAAATAATTACAAAACTAATCTCAGAAATGGGCAGACAATCCAAAATAAATCCATTAGACTTGTGTTCAGAGAATGTAAATTGGCGTATTTAGACACTGTTTATATAATAAATATAAGTTGGAACATTAGGTCCTTATTTAAAATTGAAACCATTATTTGTCTATAAACACATCAATAATTTTTACCCCTAAACTATTCATCTAACAACTTTTTATAAGAATCCTGAATATAAATTCAACCTCAGAAACTAAAACAATCTATTCATTCCCTTTGCCATCGAATAATGGAAATTTAAGTTAAATTTAAAGGACCTAAACTTTGTCGAAGACCCTGAACAAAACTCATAAGTCATTGGCAACATTTGAAGAAAATTAAAAGTTATCTCATAACTATGATGACCAATTAGGTCAGCTCTGGATCTTTTTCTAGTTTAAGAAAAACTGTTTGTATAAATTATACATTTATCTGCTTGTCTTCTAAGATTTATATGACTCCCCGCATATAACTTTTTCGCCATATGGTTCTTTCTTAACCTCAATCTTGATTGTATTATCCAGTCTTATTCCAATATGATTTTAACCTATCTTCTGTGCTGACTGCCTTTGCCCTTCAATCAACCTTTTTTTCTCATCTGAATGGCCTTTGACTCTTCCATGTTTTTGGTTTCATTGGTAATTCTGTATCAAATTTTTTGTAATCTGAATTTCGTTGTCTTAAACCTTCTTAAAACGTTTGATTTGACTATAAATCACAATTGAAAATGCATTTTGGCTATCTACAGTACTAGTAATTGCTACTGGCTACAAAACGTTCCGCTGATGTTATAAGAAAAACGGGCTGATTCTGATTCTGGAACTTCCGCCCTTTTATCAGGACACCAGCGTAAAATGCTTCAGCTGCGGAATAACAGCAGAGAAAGTTTGCTGTGAAATAAATATTAACAATCGAAGACAGAATTACTGTTAATCCCAGGATGACAGCGTTGTTAGCTAAAGCCTTCAAGAAGTATGGTAATGGGTCGATATTCTGACGATGCTAGTTTTTTAAACATTTTCCATTTGAACAATGGTTTTGTGCGTATTTGGTTGCTCACCCTCTCTCTCTCTCTCTCTCTCTCTCTCTCTCTCTCTCTCTCTCTCTCTCTCTCTCTCTCTCTCTCTCTCTCTCTCTCTCTCTCTCTCTCTCTCTCTCTCTCTCTCTATATATATATATATATATATATATATATATATATATATATATTATGTGTGTGCTCGATGGCTCTGTAGTGTAGATCAGTGTTCCGCAAACTGTGGGTCCCGACCCAAAAGTGAGTTGCATGGCTCAGTCTATAGTAGTCACTCTAGTGGGTCACTGGGTAGCGCTAAATTAGATTCAAACGTGTCATTTTCCAACCAATACCACGATGTCACAAGCCTTGAAAGTTGCAGGTAGACTTAGGTTTAAAGAAATTTATATGCCTGCAAATGCTCCATACACGGCTTACATGTATATTAGAATTATTAGTGTCTTATTCAATATTAGTTGACAATAAGTTTACAGGGTCGCGGCATGTTATAAAGCCGATGAAGTGAGTCGCATAATTCCAAACAGTTAGCGAAACCATGGCCTATAGTACTTGTAAAAATTAATTAATTTTATTTCACAATAACGCAAGAAAAGCGTATTTCGACCATTTTGCTGTGAAACTCCACTAACAATAGAGAATCTCTTTTACTCATCTGCATAAAGCTAGCGGTTAAGCGATTTTGCCATACTCATAGGATTTTAAAGACACATAACAAAAGTATGTTCCTGACAAAATTCTAAAAGATAATTTTCAAGAAATTTCAATATCTATTTCTACCATTTTTTTATTTGGCAAAATATGAAAAAATCTGCCTAATATATTTGCCATATTTTCATTCGAATTGGATCAGAGACTTTGTTTTGCCATTTATTCAAAGCTTGGAAGACTGTCTTTTCAACTAACGTTCGCCAGATGGCCTAATGCATTGTTTTGATGTTGCATGATATGATTAGGGTCGCGGCACGTTACAAAGCCGCAGAAGTGGACCGCGGTTCCAAAATGTATGAGAAACCCAGGTTTAGTGTATATGTATAGAGTGTGTATATATGGTATATATATATATATATATATATATATGTATATATATATATATATATATATATATATCTACAGTCCAGCGAAACTGCGTCTTTAGCATCATTGCCAGATGATTGACTTAAGGGATGTGCATCACGTCATTATTCATTCATCTGCTGGGAGAAGGGAAAATGATGGGAAGGAAGGACTGACGAAGGATGATGCGATGGAAACTGCTCATGAGTAATCTCGGATAGCCAAGTGATAAGCTACGTCCTATGACTGCATTATCTCAGATCCATGTCTGCGTAGACCTATGTATGCCTTAACTATCACTAGAATTACCTGTGCTATGTGGCACACACACACATATATATATATATATATATATATATATATATATATATATATATATATATGTATATATCCACATATATGTATATATAAAAATAGACAGACAAAAAGACAGACTACTGCATTTGAGCGGATATACAACAGGAATATGATTCAACGAATGCATTTCGCTGAAGGCAGTTTCGTTGAATCACCTCCTGCGGTATATCCGCTCAAACGCAATGGTCTGTCTATCTGTGTGAGTGTGTCTGTCTGCCTGTCTGTCTGTCTGTTGGTCTGCGTGTTAGGCCATTGTTGTTAATATAGGTTTAACTAGTTATGCAAAATGTATTTGGTTGCATTCACGGTATAAAGCCAGTGATCGGGAATATGTGTCTCTGCAGATGTATTTCTGACTCTGAAGGTCTCTCTCTCTCTCTCTCTCTCTCTCTCTCTCTCTCTCTCTCTCTCTCTCTCTCTGCTTTCATCTTTCCCTATTTTATTCCTCCTTCTATAGTGACGGCGCGTGACTTTCGGGGTCCCTGCAACTTTTCGACATTGTTGTCCCCATTACCCCTTTAAACCTATATTCAAACATCAAAGTTAATATTGCCTCCAATGGAAATGGCGTGGATGGATGGACATTACTGACATAAATCGATCTATTTATTATTTATTGTTCCAGACATGCGTTTGGTCCTGTGGGTTTGTATCATCTCGTTTATTTTGCTTTTGTGAACCAGATCCATGTGTTCTGAACTTCTGATTGGCATTTTAATTCCTAAAACTGAACTGAATATCTTATTATTTACCGATTCAGAAAAATGCGCTTCAGTTTTAGATATGAAGCACTGGTGAATCTAGATTCCGCTTGCACTAAATCAGGTTTTATTGGAGATCGAAGCTGAACAGAATTGTAACTCCATAGGCCTATTACTGAAAGTAACAACATCTTGCAAATGTTTTCTACATGATATTAGGTCTACAGTCTGCCTAATATTGACTATACTTACCAAGTTTAAATAGACTGAGGTAATTTTATGATTAGTACACCGTAGACAATCGCTTCCAAACAGCCGATTTTTTGGTTGTGGAAATTTCCATTACTTTCCAGCAGAGATGTAGCAAGTACACAATGCTTCAAGTACAAGTACAAGTACCTGGCCTCCGAGTACAAGTACAAGTACATGGCCTCTGAGTACGAGTACAAGTACAAGTACCTGGCCTCCGAGTACAAGTACAAGTACGTGGCCTCCAAGTACTAGGACAAGCACAAGTTTGAGGACTCAAGAAAGTAACAAAAGTACAAAGTACATCCTCATAGCCAAATACAAACAGCAAGTAGGCCTACACTTTATTAACGACGGCTATTGAATAAAATGGTGCTAGAACAAAATGTCTGAGGACAAAATGTCATGAAAAAATGTCACGGACAAAATGTCATGGGGATAAAATGTCAGCGGAAAAAATGTCAGCGGACAAAATGTCATCCTAACTCTAACCCTAACACTAACCTAACCTAAACCGTGACATTTTGTCCCCTGACATTTTTTCCGCTGACATTTTTGTCCCCATGACATTTTCTAATGACATTTTGTCCGTGACATTTTGTCCTCGGACAGTTTGTCCGGCCACGAATAAAATTGACACTATTAGCATCTAAATATCATCACAGTTGCACTAAAAATAGAGATGATAGTCTTGCATCGGTCATATTAGCCCTAATCAAGCCAGCTTGGCTAAATACGCGTTTAATTGGTGCGCCAGAAGCAGGCACACTAAGGTCTCTAATTAATGGCTGCAAACAGCCTGTTGAACTTTTCTGGTTGGTATCAGTGAAATTTCCAATTAGTTCTTTTGGCCATCTGTGAGGATGTGCTTGTAAAAAGGAACAGCATTACTGGGACAATTATTATTATTATTATTATTATTATTATTATTATTATTGGCCTTATTATTATTATTATTTGTATTATACAACTCGATTATGATACTACATCTCTGCTTTCCAGCAAGTAAATACTGGGACAATTATTATTATTATTATGATAATAACCGGTCTTTTGAAGATGTACACAAAACATTGATTGTTCCACAGCAATCATACTATATTCAACTTTTCTTCAAAATAGCTTACTTGGAATCAAAAGGGAACCCTTACAACAGTGGTTCTCAACCTTTATAGTGCCGCGACCCTTTTAATTCAATTTCCCATGATGTGGCGACCCCCAACCGAAAAATTATTTTCGTTCATAATGTAAACTGCTAAAAAAGAATAATTAAAATGTTCGAAATCGTTATTATTCAATTGTCTCCAATGTCTATCCTCGAATGACAATTATAGTAAAACAACTAGTAACTACCAATGAGTAAATTTTGCGCAATAACAATAAAAGAGACAACGCTATATTTCTGAAGGTCTCGGGCGACCCCTGGCAAATCGTCATTCGACCCCCGTGGGGGTCGCGACCCACAGGTTGAGAACCGCTGCCTTACAGACGTTGCAGGCCCTATACGCGCCAGCACTGCTCCTTCTAGGAGCTTTCGAATTGCGTTCGTGGATTAGATTTAGAAGTCCATGGTTTAACGTAGGCCTATAGGGCCCGAAGAAATCTTAATATTTTGCATCTAAGGTCTGAGAAATTAATTATTCTCCATACGCTAGCTTCGCTGCGCTTTCAATGCGTTCGTGACTCATAACTCCCGCTGTCTATCGCAGGGGGCTTCGGGTGCTTCTGCCTTTATTTTACCGACTCATCTTTCGCTTCGATTGTTCCGTGCACTCATTCAACTACTAATAGGGTTCTATTTCTGAAAGAAATATATATAGCATTGTACTTTCTCTCTACTAAGTTCTTGTTGGCGTAGCAAATCTTCGATCCTTCCTTTCTCCTTTTCTCTCTCCCTCTTCCTCCTCCCTCCCTCCCTCCCTCCCTCTCTGTCTGTCTCTGTCTGTCTGTCTGTCTGTCTTTCTCTGTTTCTCTCTGTCTCTGTCTCTGTCCGTCTCTGTCTGTCTCTCTCTCTCCCTCCCGCTTTTGAGTGTTCAGTCACAGCTCGCTTCAAGATCTCACGACTCACGGTCTTGTCTTTAAGCACCAAACGCGGCTTTTTAAAGCTTAGGAAGTCTAGGCCTTTGTGACCTATTGACCTCTGTGCTTCGTCGCTGCGTTGACCTTTTGACCTTTGGCTCCTCATCTAACGTCGCCCTGCAAATGGCGGCGAATCTTTTGTACTTGATCTGACAAACGCGAAACGCGAAAGTATTGTACCGTAGAGTGCGCTTGGAATTTATACGAACGACTCACAAAATACATCGCTCGATTGCAACTGCATTTGTTTAGTATCTTCACTTGTTTTATTCTCTGTATCTACGTCTTGCTCCGTCTCTCTGCCTCTGTCTGCCTCTCTTTCTTCTTTTTCTCTCTCTCTCTCTCTCTTTGTCTGGGTCACTCCGTGCATGTGTGTATGTGAATGTGGAAGTTTAAATCTGTCTTCAGTTAAGGTTTAATTGTCTAATTAAAGCCACGATTCTGTTTTCCTTGCTCTGGATATCGACGCCTTTGATAGTGTTAGCAATGATTTGGCTTGATTTTGCTTTTGGAGCAGTTTTTATGGGGAATATTCTTTGGGTGGGGCCGAAATACCAAGCAAACCCACTTTCCCTTATCTCGAGCCTAAAGCCCCAGCCTTAAAGCACACGCACCCACACAGACACGCACAGACACATACACATACACAGACACACACACACAAACACGCACGCACAGCTTTCAGAACCTGCGAGGTTTCATGTTTAGACTGGATAAAAAATCCGAATCAAGTCAAATTTCCTTCTAAATGTCTGACTATATAGGGCTGGGCTGAAGTTTTATTTAAAAGGCATTGCAGTCAATTTATTTCCACTGCAGCGCAATGGAGCGAAATATTTAAGTAAATTGTCTAATTTTCACAAAGCAAGGATATGTTCACAAATCAAGGATATTTTCACAAATCAAGGATATTTTCACAAATCAAGGATATTTTCACAAATCAAGGATATTTTCACAAATCAAGGATATTTTCACAAATCAAGGATATTTTCACAAATCAAGGATATTTCCAGTTAGGCATGCGTTTGTCTAAATCTCATTTCGACATGGCACAATGTAAACGTGGAATGTAAGTCAATGTCTAATATAATGTCGGAAAAAATAAACCAATATTGAGCTTCGATAGAAAAACGCAGGTCTAGAGAAAACAGTGGCAAACTGCTCTGTAGAGTGTAGAGTGTAGAGTACCCTGGTAATGGCGTAAGTCGCCCGCACAGCTGCTTGCTATTTAAAGCCAGAGATCAGCGCCGGACTTGGCCAAGACTCTGATTGGAGCATGGAACTAATTTTCCATGTTGCCGTTACCAGAATGTCACAGATATTAATCGATCCTTAAGCTTTCTGGGTATTAATAGAAATTAAGACATCAGCGGTTATACAATCTCCAGGAAGGTTGAAACATCCAAAGAGGCCGTCCATAAAATAACCTACGCTATTTTGACAGATTTTACCCCACCCCCTTGCTAGGCCTACAACCTGCCACAAATCTCGGACCCCTTAAAACGTCGCCTATAAATCACGTCACGCAGGTTTTCTATTTAATAAATTCGAGTTTCTTGATAAATGTTCAGCAGCGAAACGGAAATATTCAACTTCCAGCAATGATGACGAAATGTGGTTGATTTAAATTTCCATTTACCCATAGCATAAACATCATTATTATAAAGTATGCACCATTAGAATACTACAATCAAAAGGAAATTGAAATATCGCCGTATATTTAAGATTTCATAGGTACGGAGAGTGTGACGTCAAAGTGATCTTTACCCAAAAGTCTGACGTCACAGTGATCTTTCCTCTTCCCCTCGAGCGTGACGCAATTTATGGACGGCCCCCAAGTTATGAGTTGACGGACGGGAGTTTCTATACGAACTCTGGAGTCACAATCTATCCTTCCGAGTCCAGTGTTTAATCTAGACAACTGGACCCAGGGGGAGGGGAACTGACAAGGCCGGGGGGAAGTCAGCTAGGGGGCTGCTGTTAGTTGATGTAATATGCCAAAATTTCCGGGAGATTTGCAATTTCCGGGGCAAAAGAGGCAATTTCCCTCCGGAAACGGCCCAGATTAAACCCTGTCCGAATCCTTTAGTTCCCTGTCCATGTTTATGGCCCGCCGCCTCTGTTATCTGGCCGACTGCCTTTCTGTTGGTGTTTCTTTCTCTGCCTCCATGTACGTCTAATTTCCTTTCTGTCCCTCTCTTATATATCCTTTCTTCCATCACTTTCTTCTGTATTTTTAGCCTTTGTCACTGTTTTTGAATTTCGAGATGTGTGTTCTCTGTCT
This sequence comes from Metaphire vulgaris, assembly GCA_018105865.1. Classification (NCBI taxonomy): domain Eukaryota; kingdom Metazoa; phylum Annelida; class Clitellata; order Crassiclitellata; family Megascolecidae; genus Metaphire; species Metaphire vulgaris. Next base: position 3,095,341 of record CM030838.1, read on the forward strand.
TACAAGATTTGTGATTTTCTTCTCTCTTTTTGCAGAATCTGTCGGATAAAACCGAGATAGGAAATGATCGAATCTCATCGAAAACAACAGTTGCGACGATTTTAAAATTTTAAAATCTTCCTCCAATGATCTCGATTTTTAAATGAAATCCTCTAAGTAGTCTGCTTTCACTGCCAAGACAACGAAAATGGCCGCCGTTGACTGGCACCGCGTTGTCCTGGCAACGCTGCTGCTCTGCGTTGCCGTGACGACGGCCATAACCATCCAGGGCAGCGACACGTCCTACGCCCGCTATCCGTCCTGGATCGGATGTCCCAACGACTCGTTCTCGTTCGAGTTCAAGTCGACGCAGGAGGAAGGCCTGCTGTGGTACGTCGACGACGGCGGCAGCAGCGACTTCTTCGAGATCATGATGACCGGCGGTCGGGTCCGTCTGGTCATGAACATCGTCGACAAGAGAGAGGGCAAGGTCGAGATCACCGTCGGACACCGAGTCAACGACGGACGCTGGCACAAGGTCGTCGTCCGTCGCCGTCGTATGGAGACGGTCCTCGCCGTCGACGGAACGACCGACAGCCGCTTCTCCTTCGGGTCGGACTTTCACTTCGGCAAGGGCAGCAACAGTCACGTCTACGTCGGCGGTCTCCCGACCGAGTTCAACCAGCGGCTCCAGCACCTGTCGCTGCCGTCCGTCCTGTTCCAGAACCGGTTCCGGGGCTCGGTGAGGAACGTCGTCTTCAGCAACTGCAGCTGTCACTCGCAGCGGGTGCCGATGACCGACGGCGTCGGCGTGACGGACTTTCCGCCGGAGGCGTGCGACCTGCGCAATCCGTGTCGTCAGGGATGTCTCTGCCTCACGACCGACGACGCCGAAGGAACCAGTTGCGACTGCGCCGACCTCCAATGCGTCACAGGTAGAGACTCCTCATATGCAGGGTTATTTCTATAGGATTATCAATTTAGGGGGTGTCGGTAAATTCTTGGGTCCCCTGCCCAAAAAGTCTGACAAACAAAAAAGGTAATCCAATAGCTGAAATTGGTGTGTGTGTGTGTGTAAAAAAATATCCCTCGGTAGAGAGGAGGTTCTCTACTCCTGTCTGTTGGTCTTGCTGCTTTCGGATTTCCTTGTTATTCGTGTTTTTCTTCATTCGCTAAGAATGAACAATCCTAACACTAAAACTAATCTCGATTGCTTTATACTCAGTTAAATATAAACTCCCGTTGATCGTCCGACCGCTTACAAAGCATTTTAAAAAAAAAATACATATCTTTGAAAGTTCTTCTGCTCTTGAAAATTAGCTGGGACAATAACAAATGAAGAGGTACTAAAGAAAATTGGAAAAAAGCAATACTTGCAGAAATTATAAAAAAAAACTCAGACAGTGGACATAATCCCTCACTTGTCAGAACAAGCAAAAGTGCTAGCAGAAATATCTTCATCTGATAAACTTAGGAAAAACATTCTGGATACGTATATATATATATATATATATAAGAACTATATATACTAAATATTGCTGATATATATATAATGGAGACAACGGATTTTGCATGAAGATGACATTATGATGATGATGTCATAAACAGGGTTGTTATGCTGTTAATTAATTCGAACGTAACTTGTGTTCGGCAACTGATGCAGAAATTTCCGAAATTGAGATCGACTTTTGATAAAAAAGAGTAGACATTTTAAAAGTTGCTTATGCCTGTAAAATCAATCAATAAACTTCTATGGCGCCACTATCATAATGCCCAGGGCATCAGCCGATGGCGCACCAAATCCAAACAGAATTAGAGCCAGTTCAATCCCGGAAGATCAGTTACACAGTATGACCTGGAATAAAAGCAAAATGCGAATGAGTTGCACGAATACTGAGTAACGTATGCAGAAGTAGTGTTGCAAGTTATAACATGCAGCGCCTGTATTTTCTCATCTGCAATAGTCCTAAAGCCAGACCGAGGCCAATTGAAATATTTTACGCTATCGAAAATCGCATTGCTTTAGGGAAAGTTTATGCTACTGACTTGCTCCCTTTCTTTTATTTGTTTGTTTTGTCTTTGCTTTTTAAAAACACTAATCGATTCGCCTGGTTTTCTTTCATGTGTTTTTACTTTTTTCGAGTCACTCGCTCAATTGCATAATAGTCTAAATATGGACGATTGACTAACCATCGAATTCCTTGCATAGCTGTTCTGCAGTATTAGTGTGTCTCACTGTGTCTGTGGCGGTGGTGTTGTGGCTGCCGTGTTATAGCATTGCAGTTGAGTGAACACGTTGGGAGCAGAGCTCTTAGACCGAAGTAGAAATGTTTACACAGGGTCTTATCATGCTGTCAGGTTAAGGCACTGGAAGTCTACAGTACCAAATGAGTCTATACTGTCTACAAAAGCAACACTTGAAGAGTCATAAATAGACGGCGGGTGAACGATCTTGCCAACCAAAATAATAAGAGATGAATGATGGATTATAAAAGGAAATTGCAAGAGAAGTCTAGGAAATTGTCCTCTTCCAGCCTTCAGTGTTTAGTGTCTACTCGGTACTCGCGTCTTAATTTAACGTTTCATAATCAGTCACATAATTCCATCACTTTTATTCTTCGCCAGATTCGAGTCGTTTTCCCCGAAGTGTTTATTCTAGGCTCAACCTATACATGTATGGGAGAGGGTTGAACTGTGGCAATTTCTTTTACAGGATCTGAGTCACAGAGCAATTATATATTAACAGGAAACAAAAGACTCATCTTAGATTATGTTTTACATATCCAACGGACAATGCTCTAATGATGATGATGCCAAAATGACATCTCTTTCCATCATTTTCACCGCCAATAGTTTATTCGCCACCAATAACCCTAACCCTAACAAAATTAAACAACAAGTGCCTAGAGCTTTCGTTGCCAAATTATTGTTCACTGTCAGATTTCTACATAAGAACATCTAAGGGTTAGGGTTATCGGCGGTCAATTTAAAACTTAGCATGATTTAAAGATTACTGCCTGTGTGAGAATAAACACTGGTTTTCCCGATTGTCAGCCTGACGCTCCAGCACGTAACCCACTCTGCCATCTTCCGCCCCCTTAACCGACAATTACCTAAATTTTAATTGTTGGCCCCCATTTTAATCTTTGTTTCTGTATTTTGTTGAAAATTGTACGATTCTATTTCGAAAATTCGCCGAAAACGTCCTTGCCAAGACTTAACCATGCATGATTAAGGATGGATTAAGGAGCTCGGCTCAACTCAATGTCAAAATGGCCTTGTTCTCGTCCCTACTGGATTCTCGTCCTGTAGATCTCTTTCCACAGCTCGCCTTAGCAGTTCTTTCGCTAAAGCTATATTGCGTTATTATAGTATTACCTGATTCGATCCCTCCTATTAAGATCGCATTTACGACGCCCTTTGATACACCATATTTGTCGGTTATTCGTATGATCATAATGCCTGTAATATCCGCTTTGCCCGTTTTCATTACAGTACGGTCGTTCATTGGCAGTCCTGTGAACTAAAAATATGACCGAGGATACCTTATCCATCATTCCATTTTCGTGCATCCATTTTCTTTGGTAGCTGTTCAGCGTTCAACATCTGGTTCTTCGCTTCCAAATTCCGAACAAGCTGTGGAGATATATTTGGAAAAACGAACACACACACACGCACACTCACACACACCTGGTATGGCTCACACACACCGTCGTATGGCCGATTGTCTTTGTCTTAAGAAAAGTGCAGGCCAGGTGTGTTAGCTGTCTGTTGATGCGTGGTTAAAAAGTTGCATTTTAAATTTCGCAATAACTTCTTTGGCGGAGATGTAAAAAAATTGTGAATGAAAACACTTAGAATTCTTTTTTATTATTATTATTTTAAACCAGTTCATTGTTTGCGCAACTTTGCGGCCAGTGGCGTAGCCAGGATTTCCACAAGGGGTTTGGTCTTGGTCGTGACCAACTTTGAATAAATGTTGACAAGCAAAAAAGGTCATCGTTATTTGCAAAAAACGTCATCCGTTATTTTTCAAACCCCCAAAACCGCAGAGGCGTCATTTGGGGAGGGCTCGACATATCATTAATCCGAAGGAAAATAATAATTTGTAATGTTTAATAACCTAAGAAGGGCTGACCAAAAAAAAAAAAGGTCAAATTTTTGGGGTAATTGTAACGTAAAAAGAACTGACCGCGTCCAAAACTCAAAAAACCAAAAATAAAAGAAATTTGAAAAGAAAATTTTACAAAATTTCTCCCCCCAAGAAAAGTGTGAAATGACGCCACTGAAACCGCGTCCAAAAATAAAAAAATTAATGCAAACACGTTAACAATTTTCCGTCGACGGCCAAGGGGGAGTTTTAACCTCCAAACCTCCCCTCCCCCTTGGCTACGCCACTGCATGTTTGCGACAGGTTCCTGAACGATTAATTCGATTAATTGTATGAAATTCCTTACGATTCGTAAAATTCAAATTCATCACCAGTATCATTAAATCATCTCAAGTGTCTCTTTTCAGTCAGTTCAGTCCAGACCCTCTCTCTGACTTAGGCCCTAGAGGACCGTGGCTTAGTCTTCATAAATTCAGACCCTGTGCTAAACACTAAAGTCACTGAAGCTGCAATAGATGACGGTCTAAGCATAACGAAAATGTGTTGGGAAGTGTGAACATGAGCGCGTTCGCCAAGTGGCTAGAGGCTATAATAGTGTTTGTCATCGGTCCATTTGAACTTTCTATTTTTGCCAAAATCCTTTGTCGCATTATTGCAGCTGCTGTTTCAGAGACGATGTGATGTCTAAATTGTTGATTTGTTAAAATGTAAGCCTCAAGCCAGGACATCGAAGACGCCGCCTCCGATTTTTTAAAGTTGGGAGGTGGAGCACTCTGTTTGCCTTCATATCGCTTTCCATGTTCTTGCTGTTTCTGCGATGAGATCAGATACACTATACAGTAGCCTATATGATGAGGTAGCGATAGGCTGATAGCCATGGAGAGAGAGAGAGACAGACAGACAGACAGACAGACAGAGAGAGTGTGGCAAGCCGAACGCCAACTCAAATTGTTCTCAATATGAATGTTAAATTGTCGTTTGATACAGACAGACAGACAGACAGACAGACAGACAGACAGACAGACAGACAGACAGACAGACAGACAGACAGACAGACAGACAGACAGACAGAGACATTATAGCAATTGGTTGAAGGTTGAGTGAAGAATTGTATGTTGTGTGTCGTAAAGCGACGGTTACAAACAACGCATTGTCCTTTCTACGTGGTGATTTTATTATATTTTGGCAGCTGAGGGTGAATTTTGCCGGCGGCCATGTTCGTGTGATGGCGTCATATAGAGGAGTCTGTTATTAACCTCTTGGAGCATACTAGGCCAGAGCCTCTGCGCAGTGTAATTATAGAGTAGTCCTGACTAGACGCTGTATTAACTGTGGGTGGAGACTGTATTGGCTGACTCTTTACTCGACGACCCGCTGTTAAACAATGGCATGGCTATATTTCAAATGAACACTAGGTTCTAACCACGGAAGCCATTCCATGGTCATATACAATCTACATCATGCTTGATAAGCCACTCCTGGTTATTACTTTGGTTGTCCTGGCAGGCCGCTTCACATCATAAGTGCCAGCAAACAAGGAGGATGTACAGTATTTTATGGGTGTGCTGTGTGTGCCGATTTGCAGCATATTGTTAAACCATGAAAGCTGATGATGAGAAATAATCGACTTTCCTTTCATTTCCAAAAACATTTTCCGAAAGACCCTTTTTTGCTCTTTGGCACCCAAAATAGTACTGAATCATCATACATGACATAACCCTTAGTATTAAAGTAGTAAAATAGCTATCCGTTCGCCCCCTTCTGATATGCGCGAGTGAATGCTGTAGTCGTTTGCATATAATTAATTGTTTAATTTTGCACCAAGGAGTCTGATTCACCTTTATGTCAACGATCCGTTCATTCCAGGACCAAATATAGGTCCACAGCCTATACTTGAATGTGTTGGCGCGGTGGACCAGTGGTTAGCGAGCTGGACTGCCAATCATGAGGTCCGGAGTTCGGAAATCTGTATCGGCAGAAACGTTTCTGTTAAGCATATTGCTTTCCAAAATCGACTGTGAATTTAGTAAATAAAATGCTTGTGTCCGCAAGGAAGGACGGCGAGGGAGAGTCGTCAATGTCATGAAAAAATTGAAGGCCTATGGTGCAGTCTTAAACCTTAAATATAATTATGGTCATACTGAGGAGTACTGACTAACGACGCTGGACTGTAACTGCTTCTATCCATCACATCCCTACAATCCGGCCTTAAACTTAGCAAAATACATAACTGTATGTTTGTTTGCCAAGGCAATTATTGATTCAGATTTAATAGCGCTCAGTGGTTCAAGTATAAATTTCGATATGTCGTCTTCTGCATTCAGAATTTCGGACCTTTTTCTTTTCTAGGGTATTATAAAAACAGAGAGAATCTGGTAGCTTTGGGTCCTGGAACATCAATTATTCTTTCAAAGCGTTGATCCCTGGAACCGAGTTACAGAATGCTCTAGCTGATTTGTAATAAGTTTATATTCACTGTGCCGCTGCTTATACACTGTAGGTTTAAGGCCTAAGTTTGTTGTGTTATTTTGATATTTAAGGAACTGTTACTCACTACGAATTGCCAATGGATCATTTATCTGGAACCACTCTGGTCAATCCATCCGGATTGGACGCAACTGCATTCGGTCAGCCGCTCTTAAGCCGCGGAATTCGCGGAAATGCCATCCAATCCAACGGAAACGACAAATACGTTCGCGTATCCGGTCCGGGACACAGATTTGAATGCTTTGGCGATCTTGAAAAATGCCCGAACGGTAAGTTTAAATAAAACAGCATTGCCCAAGTTAGTAGGCCTACTATGTGCTGTGTGTTAATAGGCTTACTGTAAGGGTCCATTCATAAAGGCCTACAGTAAGTACGTATGCACTGAAGGGGTTGGATTTTGGAAATGTTGCGTATGTACGGTGTGTGCAACGGTGGGAGGGGGCCCGGGGTTTGAAAATATGCATTTTTGTGCACGTATTAGCCTATATGGATCGGATCTATGCATACTCAGAGCGTGTGTTACTGTTGGTGTTTAAGGAATGCGCTGTTAACGCTTCAGATGTCTCAAGTGTATCCAGGTGACTATAACACGCCTTTCAAGTCTGCCGCGCGCACTTTAGTTATGACATAATAAATTAAGGCAGCGGCAGTTTTATTAGGGACGTTCTCAGGAAAAATGTTCGACCCTGTTTTGACGTTTGCTTGTGACCTCTTACAAGTAGATTGTTGCGTGTGAACAGTTAGGAAGGAATTAGTAATTAGACAAGGAAAGCCTGATCTTTGAAGTCAACAGATTGTTATCATGTTATGTGGTTGGCCTGCGTCAAAGTATGCTTGATAATTAATGTACGTTGATTCCAGGATAATGTATATTGGTACAAGTGAATGTTAGCAGACGCAAATGCTTGGGAGCTGTCGGCTGGAGTGAATCTAGAATAGGAAATTAACGCCCAGGAATTGACGGTGAGTGGGAGAATTCTCTCATTATTGCAAGGGGCCGTCCATAAAGTACGCTACTCTCGAGTGAGGGTCTAAGAAAGTGACATTTTGTGACGAGTAGGAGGAGGAGGAGGAGGAGGAGTAAGGACCCCGTGACGTCACACTTTCAGTATAAATAAAATCTTGGGGTTTTTGAACGGTGCATTAGAACCAACTAGTATCGGTCAATGATTTGTACCGCGATTTTTTTAACATTTCGAAACATGAAACACAAGCGTATCGCCAGTGATTAAATACCCGAGTGGGGTTTTACCACTTAGATCCAACTGTCTTTCAATCAATTTTTAGAGCCAATGTAACTTATGTAAGGGTCCATCCATATATTACGTACGCATCGAGGGGTCAACGGATTTAAGAGATTTTGCGCACGGATGCAGGGTAAACTAATGGAAACTTGGCTTTCAATTACAATCCTGGCCGATTTTGAAATACTATTCAAGGGCAATAATTGTGTAACATTTGAATGCTCTATTGCAGTGTTTCTCAAACTGTGGGCCACGACCTAAAAGTGAGTCGCAGGGCTCAGGGAAATGGGCGCGGGGTAGGGTGAAATTAGATTCAAAGGTGTCATTTTCTAAGCAATACCACAATGTCTCAAGCCTTTAAGTTGCAAGTAGACTTAGGTTTTAGGAATTTTATATCCCTGCAATCCTCAATATGTGGCTTATATTAAAATGATTAATGTTTTATCCTATTTTAGTTGACAATAAGTTAGCATGGTCGCGGCATGTCACAAAGCCGCTGAACTGGGTCGCAGTTCCAAAACGTTTGGGAGACTATAGACCTACACTCCTAGTGTATAGTAGTTTTTAAAAAAATTAACGTTATTTCGCAATAACGCGAGTAAAGCGAATTGCGACCATTTTGCCCTGAAACTCCACTAACAATAGGGAATCTCTTGAGTTTCGTTGTTTTTAAAACTGGCGGTTAAGCGATTTTGACATACTCATGGGATTTTTAAGACCCGTAACAAAGGTATGTTCCTCGCAAAATTTAAAAAAAGATAATTTTAAGAAATTTCAATAGCTATTTCTCTCCCCTTGTCCTATTTGGCAAAATATAAATAATTTTGCACAATATATTTGCCATATGTACATTACAATTGAATCAGAGCTTTTGTTTTGCCATTTATTCAAAACACAGAAGATTCTTTTCAACTCACGTTCGCCAGATGGCACAATGCATATATTTTTATATTGCATGCTATTATTAAGGTCGCGGCAAGTTACAAAACTGCTGAAATGGACCACGGTTCCAACATGTTTGGGAAACCCTGTTCTATTGTATTTCTTTAACAAATATCAACGTTAGAAAACCGATCTAAAAACTCTAATATTATTAAATAGCAAAAACAAATGCCTTGTGACTATGGTCAAAATTAATTGTTCAGTGAGGAGATCTAATTTGTACGTACGCATAGGGGGCAATGTTCCCTCTAATTTTTTGTTGTTTGTGTGTGCATGAAATATCTCGTGTGCAAAATTTTACATGGAAAGTCAACTTTTGCGTGGACCCAGAATTTTTCCGTAATCAGCATTACTTATTTGCTAACAGGTTAATGCGTCTCAGAACACTCATGTCGGTCAATGATCCACTTTTTACAACTTTCCCGTCAGTTTAGAATATAAACACATGCATTGCCGTTAACTTTGATGAAAAAGTGCGGGGGGGGGGCGCAAATCCTATACCTTCCCTTTCCTATGGTAGACTATCATAGTTGGGCTCGAGTCTAGAGGCTTAATAGAAGTTTGCGACTAAGATTACACATGCGGTTTAACAATAGAAGACATTCATTAGTTTAAGAATTCAAGCATCACAAATCAAGCCTGACAAATTTGCAAAGGAGTTATGATTTTCATGCCTTTAGAGTTTCTCTTTGATCTTTACTATTTGCTCATTCGATCCAGGGCAGTTACACTTCCTCTAAGTCTAAGAAGATGATTCTTAATGCACGTCATCATGTCTAGATGGTATTCCTCTAATTCAGTGTTTCCAAAAAGTAGGTCGTAGGGCTCAGTCTTAAGAAATTTATATACTCGTACATGCAATCCTTTATACACAACTTAATTAAAATGATTAGTGTTTTTAACTGTTTTACGAAACTTCTATGCAATTTTAGTCGGCAATGAGTTTCCAGGGTCACGGCATGTTATAAAGCCGCTGACGTGAGTTGCACGCTTCCAAAAGTTTGGGAAACCCTAGTCTATACTACTGTACTTTAAAAAATTAACATTATTTCGCAATAACGCAAGGAAAGCGTATTCCGACCATTTTGCTCTGTAACTCCAGTAACAATAGGAATCTCTGTTATTGCCTGGATGGGACCTAGCGGTTAAGCGATTTTGCCATACTCATAGGATTTTTATGACGCGTAACACAGGTAGGTTCGTGGCAAAAATTTTAAAAGATAATTTTCAAGAAATTTCAATATGTTTCTATCATTTTGTCTTATTTGTCAAAAATATGAATAATTCTGTCTAATATATTTGTCATATTTTCATTCAAATTGAATAAGAGCTTTTATTTTGCCATTTATTTAAAACCCAGAAGATTCCTTTCAACCAACGTTCGGCAGGAGGCGCAATGCATTAAAAAAAATATTACATGCCATTATTAGGGTTTCGAAACGCTATAAAACCGTTGAAATGGGCTGCAGTTACAAATTGTTCGGAAAACTCTGCTCTAATTGATTTCTTCTCTTGCTCTTCAACATATTCATTAGACTAAGTTGCGGTTCACAGTTTGCGCTGGATGTCAGACATGTTCCTCCTATATCCATTCGATATGCTAGATCTTGAAACTGTTCAAGTGCAACCATGAACTCTTAAATTAAGTTGCTGTTCGTTTTCATTTCAAACATAAGCGTAAACTTCTATTTTAGACTAGACTTCTACACTGTAGCTCAAGTCAACCATTTTTTGAGAGGCTACCTTAGGGAATGGGGAAGGTATATAGGGTTCGGCTCCTCACTTTTTCTTCCACGTTTACGTCGAAGAGTTCAAATCTCTATTCTGAGACATTTCTATCGCTGGCTTTCTGCTCTTTTAATTTATTGGAGGGCGGAAGATGACAGAGTGGGTTACCGGTTACGCGCTGGAGCGGTAGGCTGACGAAGCGGGTTCAAACCTCATTAGCGCAGTGTTTAATCTAGACTCCTGGGGGAGGGAACGAACAAGGCCGGGGGAATGAGCTAGAGGGCTGCTGTTAGGCCTAGTTGATGTAGTATGCCAAAATTTCCGAGGAATTTGAAATTTTCGGGGAAAAGAAGCAATTTTCCCCGGAAACGGCCTAGATTAAACCCTGCAATAGCGCCCCTAGTGGCTTTCACACAAGCAGTAATGCCTCCTAAGCCACTTTACATCATGCTAAGCTTATCGATATTTGAAACCGCGATATTTGAAAACTAAAATCATTAAATACAGTAAAAGACCTTTTGGCTTTTGCCCATAGTCAAGACCAGGCGTTAGTAATTGTAGGGAGCCGTTACAAGTTCATAAGAACACGCGAATCTTTATCAGTAAGAACCTGTATGAAAGCAATGAAAAATTTGGGAGGGGGATTTTTCAGAAATTTGTGCACTTCATTTCTTTCTTTGTGCGCTTGTCTTGCGACCTCCGTGCGCGTGAGAACGCGCACAGCTTAGCCTTAGAGGAAACATTGGATGGGCCCTAATGACAAATATACAAAAACGAATCGTCTTTGTGTTTTACCATAAATTTGTATCTTATGCGACCATTTGCTGAGCTATGCTGTTTCGTTACAGTCTGGGACGTTTTCTTACTTAAGGGTACACTCTGTCGTTTTGGACGAATTTCACAAATCCTGCAACCGATGGACCGTTCGTGTACCTGTCGAACGGAGGTCACAGCGCCAGCAGCCACGGAGTGGCGATGCTGTACGACCGTGGACGACTGGTATTCATCTTCAAAAAGAAAAGCGGCGAAGAGTGGCGGACGTCGGTGGACAACATCCTCCCGGGGCGATGGTACCACACGGCCGCCACGTGGTCACCAAGGGACGGCCTGTCACTCTACATCAACGGAAATCTGGTGAACAGCACCTCGACGGCGACGAGAGGCCGACCGGTTCCGGTCAATTCAACGCTGTCCAACGACTTCATCATCGGAAAGGCGAATGACGCCTCTTCGTTGGTGACGGGCGGAGAACATTCGATGCTCGTGGACGAATTCAACTTCTGGTCGACGCACAAAAGCGCCAACGATATTAGGGAAAACGGTCAGTACAAGGACGCAGTGCTGCCGTTTTCCTTATGCAAAAACTTTGTGAAAGCGTTTTTAAAGCTTTGCAGAAGCTCAGAGATTTTTGCTCACTAAAAGCGTTTGGTGTTTGCTCCTAGAGCAAATAAAGAGCAAATGGTTGCGATCTCATAATTTTCTGATGTCAATGGACCTATCGCGTTTTCATGTATCATTATTAAGTTATTCTTTTTGTTTGGTTCACTTTGATCATTATTGTCAGTTTTATTTTAGAAGGTAAAGACCAATTCAAGTAAATCATGAAACTTTGATCAGTTTGATGAATCTACTGAGTCTAATGAGTTGAGTTTATATTTTGTTTTAGGCCCTTTTTATGCTTACTATCTGCCAATGAATTCACGCAATGATGCTGAATTTGGCACCACAAAATTTTCAGTGCAAGGCAGTCCAGCCGAGGTCCTCGGAAAGGTGGACAGAGCTTTGCAGTTTAATGGGAGACGAGACTACATCAGCGGTGGGGATCACAGCACCTCTTGCCTTGGTAATCTTGCTGTGTGTCAATATGGAGTGACAGTAGGGATGTGGATAAAATTTACTGATTTGAAAGAAAATTCAGTTTTATTTAGTACTGGGAAAAACGGCATTGAATTATACTACAAAGATGGAAAACTCACTGCAACAGCCGCCCAAGAAGGCTCGGGGCATTGGACAGCTTCATGGATGAAGCCAGAAGTTGGAAAATGGTATTTTCTGGAACTGACTTGGAATCGAGACAGCGGTCTTGAAATGCTTGTCAATTTGGAGACAGTTGCAAGAGCTGAACGTTCCCAGAGTAAAGATACAGGATCATCATCTCAATCCAACAATCTTTTTATTGGTCGAGGAAACTCGGACGGCGAACAGTACACGGCTGCCGTCATAGATGAGCTTGAGCTGTGGTATGGCAAAAGAGAAGAGCTGATCTTCTTCGATTTTATTCAGAGAGGTACGAACATTTCAGTCTTTCTATGCCAACTGTGATGGTATTCATAAGCCATCACTTTCTCAGGGTGGAATTTGAGAGCCATACCAGAAGGGAGATGGGGAAGTGCCACTTACTATATCCGCTTCCCCTTGCTATATAAAGAATAGACAAGTCATTTGGCAGCTATCATGAATTCTCTCTAATTCCCCTTTTGCAAATATTACAATCATCTTTAGAACATCGTACGATTGTTAGGTGTGAAGTGCTCTCGATTTAGGCATTGCCTTGGCATGGCACTATATAAATTGTCAAAGACAAATAATAATAATAATAATAATAGTAATAATAATCTTATTTTCATGCTTGTAGTTTGTACATTATACATTTATTTCACAAACCTACCATAATTTCAATTACTGGGTATCCCACATTTTTGACTCACATTGAGCACTGCATGCCCAAAAACCGAAAACAGCGGTTTACTAAGTGATTTAAAACCTTATTTATTATAGCTTTTCATTTCAATTTTGTAATTCTGATTGCTTCATGCACATGTACAGTGTATATACCGGGTAGATCTAAGAATTTATAGTTTCTACTCATTCTTGCTCCATCTCTATTAGTCAGTTTACTTAGAATTTGATGATGCTTGATGAATCTGATTTGTTTTGTCTAGAAAAAATTCCTTTAATTTAGTTATTTCTCTGGCTCTTTGATGGTAGTTGAAGCAATTTATTATTATCTGACTTTCCTGTTTGAGCTTTGTTTGACCTGCAATCAACCCACAGACCATAATCAATTACGGATTTACGGTAATCATGTTCACTTCGATCACATTGCTATACCTCTGTCTGTCTGTCTGTCTGTCTGTCTGCCTATCTGTCCCTTTCTCACAAACAATAGACAATAGGAGTATCCAGAACAATCTCTATGGTCACTGATCAAGAAATCTGCTTCTACCATTGGCGTCTATTAATAGACAACAATGGTTTCTATGGTTTCTGCCCACCAGTGGGCGGAGCAACCGGACCTTGTTGGTAAGCACTGGATACCCCTATATGATAATGGTGACAATTTTAATTAGATTTAATCATGTTTGCTTAAAACAGGCTTAAAGTGATATTTTTGTATTTTAAACTTACTGAGATTGGATTAATGTATAATAAATAGTTTTGAATTTAAATTACAAATCTTTCTTTTTATAAGGAAAACCACCAAAGGAATATTTTGAAATGAATGCAATCACCGGAAATCGAATTGTTCACCCAACCATGAGAATTGAGGCATTTGGTCAGCCACGGATAGCACCGGGAAGAGTAGGTGGCGCTCTGGACCTCGACGGCTCAAATGAATTTGTATCATTGGGCAGACAGCAGTCTTCTTGTCTTGGAAACCTAGATCTATGCCGCCATGGACTCTTATTGTCAGCCTGGCTTCAGCCAGGTCAGCTGAAAGAGGGCATGGACTTGATGTCGTCGGGTGTAAACGGTCTTCGGGCCTGGTATGAAAACGGTAGGATAAAGGTATCGGCACGGACCACGACTCAGGAGTGGAATCTTGAGACCGATCGGGTGAAACCGTCCGAATGGCAGTTTGTAGAAATTGGATGGGATCCAAAAGCCGGATTGTCTTTCTACGTAAATGAGGAGCTGGTTGCACAGGACACAAGACCGGATGTGCGACGTGATGCTGTGAGACCAAACCTTGAGTTCTACTTTGGAAGAGGCGATGGCACTCGGTTGAATGCCCGTTACGGCAACTTTACCATTGACAACGTTGAATACTGGACGAGCAATCGGGATTATCTTCTTGCTTTTGACTACATTCAAAGAGGTAACTACTGGTTTTCTCAAATTCCAGTTTATTCACAAGATGACTTGGATTTATTTTCTGTATGACAATATGGTCTTACTAATTCTCACATTTACACTAACTTTAATTGCTTCATTATCATATAATAGCTGGCTTCTATTTTATTTTGCTATGCACAGTTGTATATTATAATAGAATTTTGCTGTATTTTGGTTTGCTGACTGCTAAATTTAGATTTCTATTTCATGGGGTTAACCTTATTTTGCAATCATGACTGTTTTTCATTTGAAATTTTAAAATTCTAATTTAACACCAGTTCATGGCACTAGTAGCAAAGCATGTAAGCTATGATCTATTTTGCTCTTATTGGCAACGATATAATGCAATGATTCTAATTGTAGGTAAACCTGATCACATGCTGATAAACATGGATTCGGTTCAAGGAGGTCGAGTCCAACATCCATCTCTCAACGTCCCAGTTCGCGGAAATGCGGTAACTGTCCCTGGAAGAATTAACAATGCAATCCGATTGGATGGCAATGGACAGTACATTGATGTAGGCGACCAAAGAGACAACTGCTTTGGGAATGTTGAACTTTGTAAGAATGGATTCACTGGATCGATGTTGCTCAATTTTAGAAACTTAGAAAACAACACGTATTACCTTTCCACAGGCGGAGGCCTCCGTCTTTACTATTCCGACGGAAAATTGTTTGCTTCTGTCGACAAATCGGGAAAGCGCTGGGAAGTTGGTGTTCCAAACGTGGGTAAGGATAAATGGTATTTCGTGGAATACACGTGGCATCCAGAGAAAGGACTTCAGTTGTACATCGATAACAAACTTGCCGGAGAGACAAGGCAGCCAAGGACGGTCGCTCAGAACCCGGTGGCTGGTAATGTCCTTATCGGCGCTGCAAACGCTCAGGACACAGATGGTAGACAGTTTCGGTTCGCAAATGCACTGGTTGACGAGTACGAAACTTGGACGAGCAACCGTGAAAATCTGATTGCTTTTGACTACATCGCAAGAGGTTCTTTCGCTTAATTTGTGGATTCTAATTGTTTTAGTTTTTGTGATTTTGGTATTTGGCAAACATGGGTAAATTTATTTTTACTTCTCCTCTTTGTCTTAGTCATAAGTCACAGGAAGCTTAATAAAATTAATGACAGAGTAGTGATAGTCATTCTATCTTACTTAATAAGGCACAAAATTAACTTCGACTTGACTCACTGGTGTAGTTTTTGCATACATATATTTAAATTATCAGCATGGTGTAACTTGAGGCATAAGTGCATTGATGGTATGAATATAGTCTTTCTACTGCCAAAATATTGTCTGGGTTAAAGGTTACTGCTTTTAAATTTTTGCTGACATTTTCGTTGTTGTTTTGAAGATAACATCACCCATTTGGTCTTTCCACTGGAACGGCAGCAAGGGAACAGAGTTCCGCATCCTGACTATTCCATAATGCTGCACAATGGTGCGTCACTGGTTCCGGCCAAAGTTGGAAAAGGTGTCCGGCTGGAAGGAAACGGAGAATACTTGAACTTTGGAGACCAGTCGGGCAGCTGCTTTGGAAACTTGGAAAAATGTAAACATGGAATGACCATGTCGTTTCTGCTCAAGCCTGAACGAATTCTTGATGATGCCTATTATGTGTCCAGTGGTCCTTATTCTGTTTACTCAAAAAATGGCAAGGTGAGTAATGTTATCATAGGCTAGTAACATTTGGGTTTTATGCTCAATCACAATGTTTTTAGCTATACTGTGCTATTATTGTTGAGCACTATATCCTGAAATAATAATTTTAAAAATGTCCTACGCTGGTCACATCATTAGAGGTTTGGCTGGAGTCCAGCCAAACTTCTAATGATGTGACCAGCGTAGGCAGGGCCATATTAAGGCGGGGGCTGAGGGGGCTGTAGCCCCCCGGCCCATCATGAAAATAGGCCCACCGATTTTCGAGATAACCTTTTTTTGCTTGTCAGCATGATTTTGAAGGGATATAACCTCTTTTTTTGCTTGTCAAAGATTTTCAGTAGGCCTATAGGCAACGGCCTTTTTTTCTCAGCCCCCAGCCCTGAGCGTAGGACATCCAGCCGCTGGAGACCTGCCTCTGATAATAATGGAAGGTAGAATAGAAGCAACAAGGGGAAGGGGTGACTGAGAAGAAGCTGGATGGACACATCTTTGAATGGACAAATACAAATAACTATGAAGCCCTAAAAAGAGCAGCAAAAGATAGAGAGAAATGAAGGAAACTGACTGTTAACCCTCTGTTAGAGGACGACACATAAAGAACTGTATCCTGTACAGCTTATATGCATATGTATGTGCATTCCTGACATTGCTTTGAGCTACATTGATTAAGATTACTGTCAAGACTTATGGTTGAGTTTTTGTAATTGTGTTTTTGTAGCATTGAGTTATGAATATGTGCAATTTAAAACTAAGTCTATTCAAGTATAAGTGTGTTAATTGACAAGTATTTTGCAGAATGTTTTCTTGTTTATTTAAAGTATCAGTTCTTGTTTTAGTTCTTTGCAAAGTTCAGCACAGAGAACAGAACTTGGGAGGTTTCTACCGACCGTATAACCGCAAAGAACTGGCACAAGGTAGAGCTGTCGTGGGACGAGGAGCGAGGCTTAGGCTTCTACGTCAACGGCGAGAAAGTCGCTTCGACGAACCAGTTCCAGTCGCATTCGCCGCTGAGGGTCAGAGACAACGACGTGTATCTGGGCAGACCAAATGACGACAACTCTCGTGGTCGTTACGCAGATGCTGTAATTGATGAAGTTGAATATTGGTTTGCAAATCGTGACCTTCTGAAGACCTTGAACCTCATCGACGACGGTACGTGTATTTGTGCGTCCAATGTATTTTTAGCAGCAATATTAACGTCTGTACGGTTTTGGCTTCTCTATACATGCCTTGAATTTGAATGCTATTGCTGATGAATTTGCAGCAGCCAGATTACATTAAAATGGTTTTTGGATAGATTTACTTTTCATTTCATATACGGTATTTGAAATCATTTACTCTCGTATACTCATTATAATGGATTGATGAATTGTACATTCTCTTTGTCATTTATTCATGTGTAAATGTATTGTTGTAATATCAAATTTGGTGCAGCACAGGACTTTACATAAATTTTCAAGTGTTTATGAAAGTCTCGACTACAAGCTATTAAGTCAAGTGAATGATCTCCTACTACAGTCTAACGGTTGAAATGTGACATGTAGGATGATGTGTATTCTGTATAATCTTACTAGTGTTGATGATTGGCTGGCATTGCTGATAGTTACCATTTCTGTCAATTGTCTGTTGAGTAAATCATGTACAGTAGTCCTGCCATTACGCTGATGTCAAAACTTTAGTTAAACGTGTTACTGTTCTTCAAGGACTTTATTCAGATTTTTTCGGCACTAACAAGCAATGATGAAATATTTTTGCAGTTTTAGAGAAAGTTCATTAATATGAAGTTTATAAAATATCTCTTGTTGTGCTCAGTGTTTCTGATTGTTTTGATTGTTTTCTGTGTCTTGTGGTAATGACAACAACAACAACAACGATAATTCAGCTCAATATCTTTTGGCTATTTACATTTTTATGGATTTCTTGTAGAGACTTGCAGCATATCTGCACTTATTAATGATTATTGTGGATGATTGTTAATTTAGAGATCAATCATTTGATCGTCGACATGGATCAGATCAGAGGCGATGTCATTGTTCACCCGAACACAGTGATCTATGTTAGCGGTAATCCTCGTACCCAGCCTGGATTGATTGGAAATGCTGTGTCGCTAAACGGTAACAACCAGTTTGTGGATTTAGGGCAGGACAAAGTGTGCAGCGGCGATATCAGAAGCTGTCAGAAGGGATTCACTCTGAGATTCAAGATAAAGCCGAAACAACTTCTGGACAATACGTATTTCATCTCCAGTAATCCGGTCGATGTTTACTATCAGAATAACCGCCTTGTGGCAGAGGTGCGTACACCGGATTCCGTCTGGAAGGCTTACGCTCCAAATTTGAGCCCCGATGCGTGGCACCAGGTCGACTTGTCTTGGCATCCGGTTGATGGGTTGGCGATGTATGTAGACAGTAGGCGAGTGGGTCAACAAGCAGTTGGACGTGACTACGATGGCCAGTACGATGACGCGAACCATTTCTACGTTGGTCGTGCGAACACGGACATGATTCGAGAACGATATGCAAATGCATTATTTGATGACTTGCAAATATGGGAGGCCAAGCGGGAATATTTAATTCCGGATCTTATTAATCCAGGTACATGTTCTTTACACTCAGGTGTGCTCTCATTTTAAATAGGGATTTTTCAGCTTGGGGTGTCTGTACTTGCAGGTGTGCAAGATAGCGTTTCAGAGGGGCAACTGACAGTGGCGTCAATCTGTAGTAAAAGTTGTGAGGGTCCACCCATTGTTGTGCCTAACCCTGACCCTAACTTTAACCCTGACCCTAACCCTTTTAGCATAGTTTTTACAGTGTATCACTTATTATTATTATTAATGTTCCAAAATACCATTTGCTGATAATATCTACGTGTATTATCTATCCAGCACATCAATTTATTAAATAATCGTACAACGGTACAATATAGGCCTAGATTTATTCAGATTTTCGTGAGGGTCCAATGCATTGTGGACCCTCATAACCATATTTATTGAGGGTCCAGACCCTAGGGCCCTCACGGGATCGATGCCTATGGCAACTGATATGGATTAGTTTTATAACCACTTCAAGCTCAGATTCATGTTCTATGATACCCTTAACTGCGTTTTAAGAAGTCATTTCTTGCAACCCAATTAGTTTAAATATTTTCATCAAATTCGTCACATTCTTTTTCTGATATTGTGTTATTTTAGGTTGTTTTTATTGTGCTTTGCTCTACATTGAACTATCTAAACTTTCTATTTTTCTTTTAATTTAAATATAATCCTTGTACATGGTATTGCAAATGTGTGAAATTGTAAAAATAAAAAAAATCATTGCAAAATGTGAAAACAACAACCATCGTCTCATACCGTAATTATTACATTTTGTTTCAGTAAGACCTCTCCTAGAATACTGTTTTCTACTTAGGTGACTGAGAAGTAGTTTGGAAATGATTCAGACTCCTTAAGATGTTGTGTTGATAACCTGCATGTTTTGACAACTTTCTTTCATTTTTCTTCTGTTCTGATGTTTCTTCTATTCTGTTGTTCTGATGTTCTGATGTTTCCTAGATACCGACCTGACTCTAATTAGGGATCAAACAACTCTGCTCCCAACGGCTCCAACGACCACTCGTAAATGGGTTATCATTCCGACTCAAGTGCCGGGCCCTGGCAAATGGTTGGTCTTTGATGGAAGATCGTGGATTGTGTATGATTTTAGCCAACTGCCAGATGAATATCTGCAGGAAAATTATCAAGAAACTCTGAATCTTCGATTCAAAACGGACAGAAGGGACGGTCTCCTGTGGTACTCAGGAGATAGTGACAACCACGCACACCTCACTCTCAAGGTAGGATTTTCAATGAGACAGATTTCAAGCTTGCTGGAGTTTACAACATTTTTCAAGTTATTTGAATGATAACTGCAAACAACCATGGACACGATTTCTGGCTATGATCCTTACTCTGAAGCAACCATCAACTGTTGCTTGATGTATTTTTGTAATGCCCTAAAGAAGGTGTACAATTGATTGATTGCGTTTGAAGTGCGCTGTATAAATAAATGTATGACAGTTTAATGGATTAATACATTTGGTTAAAGGAATTATTTTAATACTTTATGTTTTGTTTTAATTGATTAGACTTGTTGTTTCATCCAGGACGGAATTCTTTATTTGATTGCAAACACGACTACAAGCACTGGACGTAAACAGGACATCTTTAGCGTTCAGGTTCCATCTGGAAGATTGGACGACAACAAATGGCACAATGTTCAGATCACCAAAGAAGAACATCGGGTAAGTGCTGCAGCAACATCTCTGTGCACTGTTTGGCAGCATAAAACACGGTTGATAAATGATAATAACTGTGCACTTTTATAGCACCAGTTCTAATACTCTAAGAGTATCAATCAATGGTACACCAAATCCATCCATAAAAGATGAGGTCATTTCAGAGATCAGTCAGTGGGAAACTTTGAGACAGAGCCATAGAGGATATGCTAATTGAAGGAGATGTATTTTAAGCCTAAATCTAAAAATACTCAGTACTTTGGAAGATCTGACAGTTGAGAGAAGAGAGTTTCATGTTTTTGGACTAGAAACAGAAAAGGCTGTCTTACCAATTTCAGTAATATAAGCAAAAATCGCATAATTATGCAATAATTTGTTCATTAGGGAAAGTAAGGAATTTCTTTATATTGAAAATAAGCTTGAATTAGGTGTAATTCTCTTCATGTGTTGCTGCAACTCTACAAACGTTAGTGGGTTTTATCTGAATGTTGATGATGACAGATATCGACACAACATGCAGTTTGTTTTGCTTGTTACCGGTTTCAGGTGAAGATGGTTGTTGATGGAAGTGAATTCAACAAGTACTTTGTCTCCGATATTGATCTCATTAGCCCCAAAAACGTCTACTTAGGAGGAAGTGACAACACACAACATTTGACAAACTATCACGTTTCATCAAATTTTCAAGGAATGCTGGAAAAGGTATACACATTTAGTAATTAATGAACTATGTAATGTGTTCAAGCAGTCTTCCTAGGACAATTTACCACATATATCTTAACTTTCAATAATAATAATAATAATAATAATAATAATAATAATAATAATAATAATAATAATAATAATAATAATAATAATAATAATAATAATAATAATAATAATAATAATAATAACAACAATAACAACAACAATAACAATAATAATAATAATAATAATTCACCATAAAAGTTATTAATACTGAAATAAATTATCAATTAGGAATCTCTAAGAACAGGATGAAATTATTTCATGATTTTATGGACGGGTTCTGATAACTTTGATATTATTTGCTGTTATACGATTTGGAATTTTTGATATCCAAAAGGCTCTTTGCAACATGATGCCATTGTTTTTGAATTTTGGATTGAATTTGAGATGGGAGTATGAGATTCACAGTATATTTGGTATTTCCTTGTTTATTGCATATATTGCTCTGCATTCTGGCAAGTGTAATTTAGTTTATAGCATTGACAATATGTCAGTGCTTGCTACTGATAATATCCTAAGGATTAATTATTGATCTCTTAATTTTTGGATACAAATTCTGCAGATTACATTATTATATTATTATGTTATTAAATCATAAATTTGCAATCTTGCACTAATTGTCCACTACATTACAGGTTAGTTAATCATCCTTGTCAATTGCAAGCATTCCTATCATTCCTTGAGTGGTAATGTTTTGTCAAACAACTTAATGTCATATTGGTTCAATCGCATTCTAGGTTCTGATTTCAGTGTTGATTCAGAGCAACTTTAAAAGTTGGTTTAAAAGAGTTTTGTGCAATACGTCAGCTACTTTTCATATTTAAATAGACGTTTTTAAATTTAGTACTTCACTTGTGAAACCTGTGCAAGTAAAAATGTTTCCAAAATTGACTTGTTGTAGGCTGTGATGAATGGAGACACTCTACCCAGTGAGTTGGATCTCATCAACATGTTCTTAGTTCAACCGAGACCTACTATTGTAATCGTTGATGGTAATGTCGGTGTCAGAGAGCCTGACACACCGACTGCAGCGCCAGAACGGCTGCCAATTACCTTCACCGACGGTCAGAAGGGCATTCGCTTGCCTCGCTGGGAGGCGGCACGCTCCGGGTCAATGGAATTCAATTTCCGGACACTGGAACCAAACGGTCTGATCATGTTCAGCGGCGGTAGTCCAGACTCGTTTAGTGTTGAGATATACGATGGACAGCCATACGTAAATCTTAACCTTGGCAGTGGCGTTTACAAATACCCGTTTGAAATGAGGACCGGTCCTGTGAACGACGGCCAACAGCACCACGTTGCCATCCACCGCTCCGGAAGACAGCTCCGTCTTTCTCTCGACGGCAACGACAGAATCCACACGATCGTCGGCGGCGACGACAGCCTCGACCTCAGCAGTCATCTCTACGTCGGCGCCGTCGACATCCCGAGTCAAGTGCCGTGGGAGGTGTGGTCCAGGGACCGGAAGTTCTTCCGAGGCTGTTTCTGGGGTCTGCGGATAAACAATGGCGAAGTGGTGGACTTGGAGTCGTTCATACAGAGCCAGACCGTGCACGGAATACAGTCTGGGTGTCATTCTGGCGCAGTTCAGTGTCCCAATCGACCATGCACTAACGGAATATGCCTGGAGAGAATGAATGGACCCGTGTGCGACTGTTCGGCAACAGCCTTCACCGGAACCAGATGTCAAAATAGTTAGTCTAAAAGTCAATCACAGAGACCTGTTTGTCAGTACCAGTGGCGGCTCTAGGATTTGGCAAGTGGGGGGGCCGTTGGGGTGGCAACTTCTAATCATGTGGGGCCAACCATTTGTTGTTTAATGTATGTAGCATTAAGTATAGGGTCCCAACTGGGGGGCCACTGAGGGGGCCAGGCACTCAATAGGGGGGGCACGGGCCCTCTGACCCCCCGGTGGAGCCGCCACTGGTCAGTACTTCTTAGTCAATTGCTTGGTGAATAGCACGATTTGCCACATCATTATACTCTTCTATGTTTCCAATTCATGCAGTAGATTTACTCGTGTGACTAGGTCAGAGCAAAGGTTTAAATAGGATATTTGATAAGGACATGCTTCTTTAGTGTAGGCAGAGGGAGATTCTTAGCAAGGAAAATTGATTGTGTAAGGGGAGCAAAGAGAAATTTGTTAGAATTTTAGACATTCAAATTTTAACAATTAAAATATTGAAATTTATCTGTTCAATCACTTTGAACTGTGGCATCTTGGTCCATGCTGGGGCACCCGCACATTAGGGCAAGAGGGGCACTTGCCCCCCTGGAAAATACAAATACCAATATTTCACAGTGAAATTCGAAAACCTTGCTAAAATATTAACCGTGACCATTGTGCTAAAATGTGTTTTGCCCCTCATGGAAAATTTTCTGTGGGCGCCCATGGGTCCATGTTGGGTATCTAAGAAATCACAGCTGTGTGATCCTGTTGCTTGCGCAGATGCTGGGATGGCCGGTTTTGCGGGAAATGAATTCATTCGTGTCAACTTTAATCCCACTCGTGTGTCTCACACCAACGACATATCACTTCGATTCAAGACCCAGAAAGACAATGGACTACTCTTTGCCACTTCCAGTCGAGGAACTGACGAACACCTGAAGGTTTTCATCGAAAATGGTCGCGGCAAGTTGGAGACTAATCTTGGAGGACAAAAAAGAGTAAGCACAAATTTCGATAAAAGATTTAGCTGAATAGAGAGGAGATAAATAAATTCTACTAAGAACTAAAAAATATCACTTTAGATTAGGACAAGAGATTAGTCCTCAACTTGTCCTGGTTTTTTGCTATTATATTTGTCAAGCTACATGTGATGGTTTAAGTCCAAACAAATACAACAAACAGATCCAAATATGTTTATGCTATAATAATAATTTTGCACTTTAATAGCACCAGTTTTAATACCCAAGGATATCAATCGATGGTACTTGAAATCCATCTGCAAATGACCATGTCATTCCAGAGATCAACTAGGTCATTGTGCTATTTATTTGTGTTGCTTATCATTCTACATTTATGCTCTTTAAAATTGTTTGTGACTTTTTCAGTTTGTTGGTAGAGCTTCTATAGAACTCACTGAATTCCATTGTAATCATGTTTGTTTATTAATTGGACAGATAGTTTTTTTATGTTCATATGAATAGTACAGTAGGCAGTGGCTGTGACTATGACATTAAATGTCTATTCCAGGGGACTCCAAAGTACGGTCTGCAGGCCGGATACAGCCCACAAAAGGTCTTTTATCTGGCCCGTGGGAAAAAATTAGGAACATGCACAAATCGTACTAAATCTATTCTAGGAATTTCTTAGCTGTCTGTGTAATGTAATGTGATGCAATGTAATGTAGCATTTATATAGCACCTCTTATATTTCCACTCAGAGGCGCTCCTGGCATTGAAGTCGCATGATAAAGTAGTGGGACTTTAGCTTTTGCATTGAACAGAGCGAGGGAGTAAAAAGTGATTCTCGAATCGATGGGTTCAAGGCATTCCAGAGGGAGGGTCCAGTCACTGCAAAAGCCTGACGCCGAGTAAGAGCAGAGCGTGATCTAGGAACATAAACATTCTTCTGATCAGTGGAGTGGAGCAAGTGATGGGCAGTGGAAGAGGGTGATTTTAAAAGCTCAGTAATGTAAGACGGTGCCTGACCTCGAAATGCTGCAGAAACAATACTGACTTTTTTTGAATTTAATGCTGTCAGAAATTGGAAGCCAATGTAGGGTGTTAAACATAAAATCAGAGATGTTAGAGTAGCAAGGAGCTTTAGCCACAAGACGAGCTGCTGCATTTAGGACAGATTGCAGTGTGGAGAGCAGCAGGAAATAGTCTTTATTGATAGTTTTCCATTTGCCATATTTTACTAAATTTTATTTCTTGTGCTTGTGGCCCACCGAGCCTTCAGAAGTCAGCAATGTGGCCCCCGCATAAAAAACTTTGGAGACTTCTGGCTATTTGACTGGAATTTTATTGAAATTATTACAGGAGACAATCAAACCAAGTCTTTTTATTTTTAAGGCATTATCCTACAGGTTCTTTTGCAGGTGGACTTTTGTTGTTATTATTATTATTATTATTATTATTATTATTATTATTATTGAGACATGTACTTGATATTAATTCTGGAAAGTGACTATATGAATGTATTGTTTTGTCCATTTAGCCTTTGGTGTTTGGATGTGATCAGCCATTAAACGATAACCGATGGCACACTTTGTACATTAAGAGAAGAGCCAATTATCTCGATGCTCACGTTGATAACTGCACTACAGGTAAAGTTCTCTGTCTGTATGTCTGTCTCTCTGTGTGTCTGTCTCTGGGTGTATTCATCGGGGGCACTAGAGAACCCTGACATTTTTCAGAGCAAGGATAGTCAAGGGAGTTCATGTTGAGCTGCCAGTTCCATTTTGCATACTGTAACTACCTTCAATATTACAACTATGTTAAACCATGGATGTTCCTCTAACTGCTTAGAGGTGTCTACGTGTTGTTACACGGTATTATCAGACTTATGGCCAGAATTTGGTGTGTATCAGGCATGGTGGCTCAGTAAACGGCAGTTTTCAATCAAGCCGTGTCGATTGCACATTTTGCTGACTGTTCCAATTACCGATTGTTCCGATTGTCCTAATAACTGGTCCAATTGTGAATGTTGCCGATTAATCAGCACGTCCCTACTCCCTAGATTTGACTTGATTTTTTTATAAATAATTAATTTTATTTTGTTTGATTCTTATATACCGTTATTTCCCTCCTATTCTTTTGTGCAGCTGACTTGATCAGCTTGTATGCTGAACAGCGAATGTTTCACAATAATGTTAAGCAGCTGCATAACGGTATTTAATTGAATGGTAAATTTTGACTATCAGCAGCCGTTTGACTTTATTATTCCTATGATGGTGTTGTGGTAGTGTCTGTAATTTTTAATCACAGCATGGAACACGTATGGATTTAATTTTGCTGCAGTAATTTGTAAATCGTGAATGAATTTTTGGTGCTTGACATGAACAGAGTCGATCAGTCTGCCGGGCAGAGGCTATACACTGGACATTGACGAACTCCTGATTGCAAAGCAGGGTCACGACGATCCGTCGAAGAATGCCTTTGTGGGCCACATTCAGAACTTCTACCTCGATGACTTGAAGTTCATCGACATGATTGGGGGCAGCGAACGCATTCCCGATGGAGTCTTCATCGACAGCACAACAGAGGTTACAACCACCGAAAAGTCATTTGTCATCTTTCCATCGACGTTTTGGCGAAATGAGGACTCGTACGTCGACCTCCCCACCTTTCAGCTAGTCGGAGACGCAACCATTCGTCTGATGATCAAGACGAAAGACAAAGATGGAATCATCTTGTACAATGGCGGTTCGGCCAATAACTTCTTTGCCGTTGAACTTGTTAACGGCATACTTCACGTCTCGGCGGATGATGGCAGTGGACCGCAAGTGATAACGTCGGGAGCGCCGTCGCTTGCGAACAATCAGTGGCGCAACGTTGAAATCACGCAGACCGGTCCGAAGAAATTCAACATTCTGGTGGATGGTCAGTACTCCACGGAACTGAATTTTCCACCGACAAGAAATACTCTGGACCTGGTTGATGCTCTTCACGTCGGTGGAGTGCCACCGTCACTTCTGTCACGTCTACCGAGTAGTGTTTCGTCACGAAAGGGCTTTTCCGGTTGCATCGCGTCGTTTTTTGTCAACGGAAAGCTGTATAATCCGAAGACAGATGGAATTGGTCGCTCCTCACAGTATATATTGGAAGGATGTACAGGTGATGATATGAAACCATTTTTCAGATTGATTTGTAGATTGCACAATAAATCAATCTATAGGTCGCCGGGCCCCTGTGCATTTGCCCCCTCTCGGCTGCCACATGGACCCCTTTGAGCTCCATGGGTCCCGGAACAATGTACCGGCTGGCTGCACCCATCTCCTAAGGCCTGTTCACTAGTGCTTTGTAGAAGAACAGTTGGCATTAATTGTGCAGTCCTTTGCACCTTCATTGGATTCTCACTCATTCTGCTTTGTTCTGTCCTCGTTCCTTGAGCCTCTTAGACTCAGTGCTGTTGTCACATTCAACATCGAGTGCACTAACTTCATTCTGGGTCTTCTCTTTGTCCAGTCAGGCATCATCCAGTGTATTTTCAGCAGCAGGTCTTCTCTTACGATCAATGTCATTTTCTCTTATTGTTTCGCAAGGGTGTTTTTCCTCTGTTCTGTTCTGTACTTCCTCATTCCTGTGTTTTCTGTTCAATTAACCTTTACCATTCTTCTCTCAAGATGACATAGACCTCTATCGAGTTAGAGATTAGATAAACTTTGTTTCAGTGGCGTAACGAGGGGCAGAGGGGCACTTTGAGAAAGCCCCCGGGCCCCGGGAGAGGGGCCCCCGAAGAGTGGTTTTGTTTGCTCGTCAACACTATAAACGTGGACGATTACCTTTTTTTGCTCTTCAGCCACTGGGGGCCCCATATCAAGGATGCCCCCAGACCCCCAAAAGTCATGCTATGCCACTGCTTTGCTTGCTGTTCTTTTACCTCATTGTTTCATTTGTTCGTTAATATGTACCGGTATGTTCATTCTTTCATTCGGTTGTTTTGATTTACAGATGCGAAGAACTTCTGTACAGCAACAACTTGTCAGCATTACGGGGTTTGTAGGGAGGAACCTAACACCTTCAGATGCGACTGTAACATGACATCATTTGCTGGTCGAGTTTGTGCTGAAGGTTAAGAATTTTGCAGTTTATGAGCTGTAGCATAGACTGCCTTCTACTAAATTTTTCTTAGATAGTGGCACTGAAATGAGCTTGATGTTACCATGTCATTGTTTCATTGTTATTTCATATATTGGGCTACCTTTGCAAGTTTTTTAATGTTTTGTTTCAAATATTTTACTCACTTGAGTTATCACTCTCGTAATGACTATTTGGTATTTTTCTGTTGATTGAGCTTGTTACATTTCGCTTCCTATTTGCCGCTCTCATTCCTAGATCAGAAATTCAGCGTTTGGATTTGGCCCGATAAAATTTATCGGAGCTGTTGGTTTCATTTTCTCTGCTTTTTTGTGTTTTTTTAGAGGCTGAAGGATATCGTTATGGGTCGGAAAATAGACCGGGAATAACAAGGTTTCGCCTTAATCCTGCACAGAACACTGACGTTGATCAATTGGCTTTTGGCTTCATGACATGGTATCCAAATGGAACGCTTGTAAAAATCGACGGCCCTAATGACTTCATTCACGCTGCACTGGTCAGTGTTATGAACTTATTGTGAATATGAAATTCAAGCAAACTAAATTCTTTGAAAAAATATTTAAGCTGAATACATTTGTAGCTTCAATGTGATTGCAGTTAGATTTGACTGCTTCATATAAAGCAACTACTGTATACCTTAAAGGCAGGCTGAAAGATAAGATTGGATTGTATTTGTGCTGACTAGGTCAATGGACATGTTGTGGTGAAATATGACATTGGCAATGGAGAGAAGACAGTGTCTGAAATTCGAAGGAACTTTTCCGATGGAGCTTATCATTACGCGTCATTCGTTCGCAATGGTGGAAATGCTACGCTTCGTGTTGACGATTATCCGGTCCAGCGACAGTTTTCTTCAGGTACGTAAGAAAATATTCTAGGTACTTTGATGCTTTTGGAACACATTTTCAGCATATTCAGTGGAGTTGGGTAACGTTTCATCAGTGTAAATCAACATCCTTTCGTATGACCCTGAGAGGAAATTTCTTCATTTTCAATCTCATGAATTTCCAGTTGTTAACGCTTCTAACTTTAGTTCTGAAAATTGAGGTCCTCTTTTCTTTCTGTCTTAATTTTATATTTGACAGCAAACACGATAAGGTACAATAAAATGAATATTGGTATCGTATTAATTATTTTTCATCACTAAAAGCACTGCAATTAAGCAGACGGAAGATATCAATTTTTCAGACCCTCTTAGGCGGACGTTTGCCTACATTCAGATATTGAATGTGTTGGATTTGAATAATTAATATATAATTACTGTGTTTCTGTGCCACACTGACAAACTTTCCTGGACTGTTTAGAGTCAATGGCTGCATCTAAAATGGCAGAACTGACAAATCCACATTTGACTGTTGAAAAAGTGATGTCCTGAAATATGGGCAAATTTCTGAGATTTAGAAATTCTACCACCTTTAAATGAGTTTTCTGGATTTTCCTGGATTTTAAAGTAGCAATGCACAAGAGTCTGGGCTTATTATAGCAGTTGCTGCGATATCTATTACTTTCTTTAGAATATTAATTTTAGGCGCTACAACGACTTTGTTCAATGAGATGCGAGATGTGAAGATTGGTGGAAATACTGACCAGCAAAATAATATCATCAACTACTTCAATGGAATTTTAGCAGGTTTCAATTTTTAATTTGTAGTATTTTGTTTAATTTGCAACAAGAAGCACCCATTTATAAATTCAATTAATTGGTAGCTTGTGAGTTGCCAAATTTAAATTATCATCTCTGAATTATTTAAGTATCTTATTACTGTACAACACATAATTTTCATTGAACTGTTAAATCTGTCATAAAATAGTTGGATACATTTCTGAATGGTGCTAATTCCTTAGTTAAGAATTTGTCCTTATTGGGTGTAAATGGAAGCTGAGGTCACAACTGCCCTATATATTCCATCACCATTTACCAGCCATATGTCTGTAATGCAATGCAAAATGGATGAGTATTCTCAGGACGGCCTGTTTAGGTGGGCCAGTAAAGGTATTACATTAATTGATGAAAATATAGAACAGTGCTGTCCAACATGAGACCTGCAAGTTGATTTTAAGTGGCCTGCCAGAGCTAAAGAAATTTTCCGGAAATTGAAGTGAGAATATTTGTCAATGGCCTAACCAGTTACGCACGTGAGCTGGAATAAACAAAATCAAATACAAAGTATATTACAACAAGCATTCTTCATACTGATGCCTGTTGGATGAGCAAATGGAAGGCACTGGAAGGATTCTGGGATCTAATTGAAGGAGTCAAGATCTTCATGATGATGAATTCTAAAAGAGAAGTTTTAAATTATTTGGAAACGCATTTTTATTGTAATACTAGCATATCTTACTGACACCACAGACCACCTTAATACTTTAGATTTGAAATTGCAAGGACAACATCAAATATTACCAACTTTTAATGAAGGAAATTAGTGTTTTTGAAACAAAGTCATACTTATTCGCAGTGTTGTATTTTTAATTAGCTAATTGAGCCTAATTAGCTAATTAATTAGAATATGTGCTAATTCTAATTAATTAGAAAACCCATTTATGTAATTACAATTATAACTAATTACATTTTAAAAGCTAATTCTAATCAATTAGAAATTATTCTAACCCATGGCCCTCGGTTTGAAACAAGATTTTCAGTGGTCCATGGTGTCACAAAGTGGCCATGGTGTCACCTTTGTTGAACAAATTAAACAAAGAAAGTTTGTTTAATTAGGTGTCTACCTGAATGGCTTTCGAGTGATTGACATGGGAGTTACTGGCCAAAGCAGTCAGGTTACAAGCACAGGAGACACCACTGTGGCCGGTCACCCATTCTTTGTGCCCAGGCCTGTCAGGTGAGCGTTCTTCTTCACCTATAAACTGCTGACGTTGAATGCTTGAATCAAGTGATAAAATGAAAGATGCTTTCAAGAGCATTGTGCTTCTGATATGACTCCTGTTCAATCAGAAATGCAATATAAGATGTATAGCAAATTTTTACGATAGTCTTTTAATTTCTTTGCTAGAATTTATTTTCTTTGATATGTTATATTGGCTTAGCAACTCCTAATTCTATGGCCCTCTTTTTGAAACGACTTAAAACTTATCTCTTTGTCAACATACAGTAATTTGCTGTGGGAGCGCTTCTGAGTGATTCTTCAGAAGAGGCGCTAGACAAATATTTTGTTACCTTACATTACATCTCCTATTAGGGACACTTGTACAGCGCTCTTGACTTTAGCCTTCGCTATGCGTATTGCGCTATATGAAATTGTCAGAATTAATTAAATTAATTAATTAATTACATTACATTTTCACTATGAACTTTGAAAAACAACTTAATTAAGCAATTATTTAGTTAATTAATTAGTAGATTATACTAGCATGGCTGTAAGGTGTGCATTAGGTTTATTTGAAGACTTGTCTCTATAAAGACAATGAGCATTTCACCCTACCTTCCTCACCCTTACTGTCATTTACAATTGTTTAGTTAACTGATAGGCAGATTATATCAACCTGAGCCAGGTATTGTGCGGGGTTCCACAGGGGTTCCACAGGGGTCCGTCCTGGGACCTATTCTTTTCGTGCTCTACATTGCTGACATAGTGAGCATCGTTCAGCGGCTTGGATTGCATGCTCACCTCTATGCAGACGATACACAGGTATACGGGAGCTGTTCCTCTGCGACAATCAAACTGCTCCAGCAGAGAATCACGCTATGCTTGACAGAGTTGTCCAAGTGGCTGAAGTCGCATCGGTTACAGCTCAATGCTGCTAAGACCGAGGTCCTTTGGTTGGCTGCTGAAAGGCAGAAACATTTGATACCGTCTACCTGCATACGTATCGACGGAATTGATGTGCAGCCGGTGTCTTCGGTACGGAACCTCGGGATATTCCTGGATAGCACCGTATCAATGAAGACACACGTTTCGAAGACTGTGGCTGGATGCTTCAATGCCCTCAGGCTGATTAGAAGTATTCGTCGCTCAGTGTCAGCCACTGCACTCAGAACACTGGTCTCCACTCTGGTGCTGACCAAATTAGATTTTGGCAATGCTACTCTCGCTGGAATACGGAAACCCCTTCCCAATCGTCTTCAGTCCGTTCTAAACGCTGCTGCTCGTATGATCTGCCATATTCCACCAGGTGAACACGTAACTCCATCGCTTCGTGATTTGCACTGGCTATCAGCGCCAGAAAGAATCCACTTCAAGCTCGCGTTATTAGCCTACCGATGCCTGAACGGTGTCGGCCCTGCATACCTGGCGACTGAACTGGTACGAGTAGCTAACTTGGAAGGTCGGCAACGCCTGAGATCTGCCCGGTCCACCTCACTGGTCGTCCCAAGGATGCACCTTCAAACTGTCGGTGATCATGCGTTCCCTGTGGCCGCGTCGAGAGCGTGGAACTGTCTGCCTCCATTTGTGCAGCTCTCTCCTTCTATCAACACCTTCAAAGAGAAGCTTAAAACCTGGCTATTTCGCAGGAGCTACTTGTGATTTCTTGTGTTTTTGTATGTGTTCACGCAGTTCTTTTAGGACGAGTTACCACATTAATCAGTACGTTGTAATAATAATAATAATAATAATAATAATAATAATAATAACCTAGCTATAAAGCTAACATCCTACAATATTCATTGTATGCTTTATTTAAAATTCTTTTTTTGTGTTTAGTCCAACTCAAGGTCCTGTAGTACAGCCAACTGTTCCGGTCGGCGACACTGTGAATGGTGGAGGAGGAGGCTGGATTCGTGATAGCGACGGAGAGTTATTAGTTCTTGTTCCAGGTGTTGGAGAAACTGGTGAACCAAAATTCCAGCCTGTGGTTGCTTCGCCTGTGGATGCTGGAGTTGAAGAAGGAGCAAGAGCAGCTGCAGTGGCCGGAACAATGCTCGGCATCCTGGCAGCTGTTAGCTCCCTTATGTGGGCACTGTACAGGTTCAAGCCCGGCCTTATAGGGCCAGGCGGTGGCGGCACTCTGAAAATCTCATCTCCAGTGTCGTCAACTCGATACCAACCAGTCAGCTCACAGGACACACCATTGACGGGAGTGAGGACAGGGGCTGGCATCGGAGATGGTGGTGGCAGTGGCAGTGGCAGTGGTGGAGCATCAGGAAATAAATATGGCTCTACTAGTTTCATGGTGACCAAAACGGATATAGCTAACGGAGGAGCATCTAGTGCTGCAGCGGCTCACGGCACAATGAGCCACATGGGTACACAGACTGCTGGGGCCGGCGAATTCTCCAACAACTTTGCATATTCGTCTTTGTCGGCGGCAGGATCGAGTTCCACTGCCGCTGTTTCCGGACACAGACCTGGAACAATGACCAGGGCCATTCAGACAGACCTTGCCTACCAGGCTGGAGGTGGAGCTGGAGGTGGATTTGGTGGCAGCTCGGCAACAACAGTCAGGAATACCAGTATCACAAACGTTTACAACAATACACAGCAGCAAATGGGAGGTTCTGGTTATGATGCAGCTGATCAGGGAACGGCTTGGATGCAGTCACAATCTCAGTCTGGCCAAGGTTATGGCCAAGGTTATGGTCAAGGTTATGGAGATGCCTACACGTCATCAGCTATGACATACGAAGCATTTGGAGGTCATACAGAAGGGCCGGATTTCATAGGGTACTCCTCTCAGGTTGATAGAGGCTATAGTGGCATGGGAACAGGGCAGGGACAAGCTGTTAGGACAATCAGCCCCATACCAACAGACCCCAACAGTCTATACCAGATGAGGAACCTGACGCTCAATTATTCTGCCTTGAACCAGCAGGGCAGTTATGATCAGCAACAACAGCTGGGAGGAGGAGGAAGTGGAATGGCGAGACAGAATCTTATGACGGAGGAGATTCGCGTCGACTGTGTTCAGATGACAACAAATGGAAGATATGTTGTTACTGGATCCATCTTTGGACCTCCTCAAGTTTGGGATATGAAAGTTTGTAAACCATTGTATCTTTCCTGCTTAATATGCTATTGGCAAATATATATAGACTAGCACTGTATTTAAAGAATCGTGACATCTCAGCACAGCCCTTATGTCTTTGTATGATAAATTTGTATACATGTATTTAAATGTATTTAAAGGTTGATGGCATATTTTGTTTTGAATTGTTTGTTTTGGTTGACTCTGATGCTGCATTTCCATTCCATTTCAAAATAAAGCTATTGCCAGTGTTTCAAATGCTTTTTGTAGACGGGTGAGCTAATTCGAATAATGCAGGGAGAGGAATTGAGCTCTACTGATCTGCATCTTGCCAATGGTGACACACTTCTCGTTGGACAAGTGGCAGAACTGGAGCAGGCCGATCCAAGCAACTTCAGCAACAATGTACATCTTAGGAAGCTTCAGGTATCCAGCACTCTTTTATATCTGATATTAATTAAATGAAGCTGTTGGCCTTTATAGCTAATAGTGTGTATAGATTAGTATTATTATTTCCGATGTTTCAAAATTGCTCCTACAATAAATATTCGTATGGAACAGAAGTATTTGTAAATGTAACTTGAAGCCATAATTATCGCTTAAGACTTCTGTCATTTTGATTTTTTGCTGTCTATTCAAAAATGGTCAATCCTTCGTTTGTTTACAGATCTGGGACTTTAATACTGGTAAACCACTGGAAATGCGCAGGAATGAACTATGTACAGCCAGTTGCCTGATGGGAGATGGTGAACGAATTATACTTGGCCGAACAGAGAAATTTGGTGGTGGAACCACCATCATCATTTGGGATGTCCTTGGAAATGAGCCACTGAGACACATAAAGTACGATGGATGCGTTGGATTTGCGGATCCAATTACTTATCTAAATCTGTCAAAAGACAATCGATATGTTATCGCTGGTTTCCAGAACTCTTATGACCAAAAAGCGAATTTTATTTCATTCGATTTGACAGTTAACGATTTCAACTCGATACCACCGACGATGATTGCCTTTGATGCTAATGTCGATGTGACGGCAATTCTCGACAACCAGGAGGTTGTGACGGGAACAAGAGCAGGTGAGCTGATCATTTGGAGCATGCGCACAGGCAAGCAACTAAGGCAGCTTGTGTCTCCATCGAGGGATGCATTTAGCCAAACTGCGCATCAACGGGAAGTGACCGATGTTTGTGCGACGAGAGACGGACAGTTCCTCGTTTCTTCTTCGGCAGACGCGACATTGAAAGTTTGGAGCCTTGAATCTGAGAAACTGCTGCGAACATTATCTGGACATAAGGATGAGGTAAGGAAGAATTCTATCTTGATAACATTTTTATTTTAATGGATATGCAATGAAAGAAAGAAATGGTATTTAGAGAAAGCTGAAACAGAAGCACAGTTATGAGAAATGATAAAAAATGGGAAGCTAATTTATTTTGGACATATCTTAAAGAAAATCTTGAAAAAGTTTTTCTTCAAGTTCAAGGAACAACGTCTTGAAGATGAAGACAGGCAACATTTAACCTGGATAGAGAATATTGGAAGCAGGAATGATATTGGCAAATGAAAGGACTAAATTGAGAAAAATGGCTCATAATATAGCCATATCTCAGAACAAGAATGGCTAAGACAAGACAAAACAATATTCTAATCATAGTTTGATTCATTTAATGGGAACCACATTTGTTGAGATTGTTAAATTTATTTGCATTGATGTTACAACCATAATTGATTAATCATTCCTGTTGCATAAACCGTATAATTACTGGTGTGTACTCACTGCAGGAATTAGATGCTTGGAAACTAGACTCTTAGTTTGGGTCACCTGCCAAGCTTTGTATTTTAAAATTTCATGAATTTTTGCCAGTTCTGAAATGACTGGGACTTATGGGTCCCAAGGCACAGTGTAGTCACCAAGATTGCTGCTCCTTATTCGTAAATTTAACAAGCGAGTGAGCTGGTTACCATTTGCATAAATTAAACATAAAATGCTCTGGTTGTTGAAATATTCTCTTCCTAGCAGTTACACCAAGTCATTTTGATGCTCTTCCTGCATTCATAACCATAAGACTTTGTGTGTTTCAGGTTTTGTGTTGTGCTGTGTCATTTGACAATGAAATTGTGGTGTCTGGATCTCGTGACTGCACCATACGTCTATGGCGTCTGGACGACGGTGTGCCAGTGGCTGCCATTGATGCTGGCGTTGATGTATTCAAAGTGCTGCTCAGCAATAACAAGAAAACGGTGGTCGCTTTGGCCGACAAATACGGTGCTCGAAAGTTGGTCATGTTGCAAGTAGTGCGCACCAAAGTGCGAAGTGCAGCTGGTAGTAGGACTGGAAGTCGTGCAACATCGCCGTTTATAATGGACGATTTCCACCAATATTAGCGAAATTATGAATGTCTGTGAGAAATTTTGATAAATAGTCATTATCTCATATGCCTTTTGCTTGTATAAACAAGGATTTGTTGCTTTAGTATGTGCAGTGTATACAACTAATTTGCTATTCTGCAACCTACATGTTGAAAGTGTAATCAAAGACAGCAAATGTTTCAAAGCTGTTCAGTCCTTTATTTTCTTGCCCTGTAAAAGATTAGTGCTTGTATTATTATTATTATCATGATATTATCCAGCAGATGCTAAATTTTATTGTGTCTAATTGAATATGTTGAGTTTACATGAATTTCTAAATACAGTATATTGAATCAATCATGATTCAATAAAAGGTAGATAATTTCTATAATCATTAACAATTCACTTAGCATCACTTGATGGTTGTTTTGTTTGCTCAATATCTAATTCTAAGTGATTTGATGATAGACACGATGCATGTTGGTTTTTAGTGAATTTTTAATCATTTACAGCCGTAGAAGATAAAACCTAGACAATCGTAAAAGCGAGCTACAGTGTTCAAGGCAACTTGAAGCCAGAGAATATGCTAGCAGCTACTGTAGACTGCTAGAGGAATAAGAGCAACAGACAAAAAAGTTGTATTGAATATGATACTGAATAGAGCAGCTTGTGCCAACGATGTAACTACCAAATGTAGGCTAATGGTTTATTCAAAGACTTAGGATAGGAATATGAGAAGACTGATTTTTGAGTATTTGATTGGTAGAATGATAGCATAGATAGTACAGAATACAAGTGATAACTGATATTGCACTGACTTCTGAGCATGGTGAAGTCATGTAAAGTGTGGAGGGGATGAAAAACCGTGAAGTATCAATAGCATGAAAAAATAGAAAGCTTTAGATGAAGGCTAAATGCAGAGTCTAATGCCATGCCAAATTATTTCAACTTAGTGGTCAACTGTATCAAACGCATCTGACAGGTCTAGAAGCATGGATGTCCTGGCCTTTAATTGCTCATTAGCAATCTCTACATTATTGTGAATAGAAAGACGAATAGTTCCTCTGAATGAAACTTGCATTAAGCTTATAGAAGCAGATGGAAAAGATTGGGAAATAGGTGTTAATTCTTCTAACTACCATGCACTCAAGAGGTTTTGAGACAAAATTAAGATACAAGATTGGGTTGAAATTAGGTATATCATTGGCATCAAAATATTCTTAGAATTTATAGGCCTACATTGAGGCACTTGTAAAATATATTTTCATCTCCAACTATAGCAACGACAGTTCTGATAAACTCTGATTTTCCCGCTGCCCAATAGAGATGACAGTGATTTTCTTATGCTCGTAGCTGCGCCCCTAGAATCTAGATTCTATTAATTATGAAACTCATCTGACGTGCCTAAACTTTATGTGTAACTTTGTGCATAAGACATTCATTGAATGAATTTTATTGCAAATTTTTAGTTTAGTGTAAAGAAGGTTTAGATATTTCATTACCGGGTAAATTCTCAACCCAGTTCAAATCTTTTGCAGCTTATTTTATTAACAGTGTTTATGTTGCTGTGACTTGTAGTTACAATTGTTTGGAAATCACTCACATTGAATTGCATATTGTCATAATGTTCATGTGAATGACAGAGAATTTAACTTCTGAGATTGTAGAACGATTTGCTGCCCTATGCAATTTAGGTGAATATAACATTACAATTTTAAGACTTAATCAAGAACTTGATTCTTATGGTTTGGAGCAATTGTTGGTTTCAGAAGTCAGTTCAGACAGGGCCTATGGAAGCATTGTATTCATCACTGTTTTATTCAGATTCCAGGCCTTTGTGGGGGAAATTGACAGCTGGAGGCAAGAGACCGAGTTTAATGCAAAAAATTTGTGTCAGTGCTGGGATTTTGGGGGGATTTTTGTGGGGTTGGGGTGAATTTCCCCCATCAGGCCTGTATAAAACTATAAAACACTGGTATCCACAAAGATAATGTCCAACATTAACTTCTTCAGTATAAAATGGTTCACATCAAAAGCACTCTGGCTTTGTTTGTTGTAGACCTGTTGACTCGTGTAATGTAATGTAAAGATATACATGTATGTCTAGCACCTTTCACCTTGCACCCGATTTTAGAGTCGTTTATTAAATAAAGCGAGACTGATTTTTGCAATGTGCTTTCAGAGGTTGCAAGAGGCGATTAATGGATGAATGGAATCTGACTATTCCAAAGAGAAGGTCCACTGATTCTAAACACTCAGTTATCACAAAAATGTGCTATTATTGCACTGTTTTTTTGCATTTTTGCCTACAAGCATTTATAAACATTGCTGTAAAAGCTCTTGATAAGCACTACTAAGCAGTGGCTATTTGGTAAAATGGTAACAATGGGAACGCTCTCTGGTTCCCAATAGATCTGTTGCCGTAGTAACAATCGGGCCCACCTAATAACAATGGGAATGCTGTTTCCCCCATCAAATAATCCCTGTGAGATCCAGTCTAATCCAATAAAAGTTTATTATTTCCAAATCAGTGCATATTTATAAATCACAGTAGTAATTTCAGAAAGGCTACATAATTAATAATAAAAAATACAATAGAAAGATAACACTATTTATTATTAAAATAAAGTACAGAATTTAAATTGCAAATTTTATTAAGGTTTCATAAAATGAGAAAAGGCAATTGATAGAGCCTTTCTGATTTATCAGACTAAGTATAAGATATAAAAAAGAAACAAGAGCATATAAATCAAATAACTATCAAAGAGCTAGAAAGTAATTAGGTTAATGATTTAGGTTACAAGGTATGCAAAAAGAGTTGCTCATAACTACACTGTACGTAATATGTCATAAGAAGGAAATAAAAAGATGCCAGAAGGGAACAAAGTTCCTGCAAGTAGGTATCTTAGATAGTAGTAAAAAAATCTACTACAAAAAGATGACATAATAACAGACACTCTAGTTATACAGATTTGTTACCAACTTACCATAGTAGTAGCCAAGACAAATGAACCGAATGCTTCCGATTGCAGATGAATGCAACGGGGAAATATCCCAAAATTACAACCCAGGAGTCAGGACTTCTTCAATTCGTTAACTTTGAAGGTGGTACCTTGAACGATTCCAAGTAGGCCTACCAGAGCTGCTGCCGAGTGCTCGAGTGAGTCGAGTCTTCAGGTCTAAGCTTAAATCCTTCCTTTTTCTAAAATCATTTCCTCCATAGCTGTAACAACCTAGCCTCGCTGCCCTTTGGATGTTGACTATTGCCTGGCTGATATTATACCTTCCCATAGCTGTTTTAAGAAAGGCTGAGCGCCTAAGAATAAGCAGCTAATGTTGTGCTTTCAAAAGGCGCTATAGAAATCCACGAGTTTACTTACATACTCGTTCACGACTTTGAAACTAGTTAAAACTTATTTGTGTATCGCGTGAGTGACGCGCTGATATGATGATATCTAATGCTGTCAATCCACTCTAAAAGAACCAAAAACTTGGAAACGGACTTAACGGAGTCAGATTTTTGACATATTCATAAAGATGTTTCCGAACTGTTGCATATTACACACAAAGACAAAAGACTGACAGGAACAATCCGAACAAAAATCGCAAAATGTTAATTTTCAACTCAGGTATACTATAGCATACTCTCTGATCAGATTGTCTTTTCTTCAGCCATCCTCGATACGAAGGTAGACAGCATCATGAATGGCGATCATAATAGCAGACAACAGAAAACAATGGAACAATCTAATTCATTCAGATCAGAATCTATAGAGCTAAAGGCCTACCGATGATAAAGTTACATCTCACTACTTACTGTGTTTCAAATTTTTGGCAGGCCTAGATATTCTTAGTATAGCGATGAAATGTGAGTTAAAACATTTTTGGAAACTGTTGAAGTGTTATTAATACTCGCGTCAGTCGCGTGCTACATCATAGAATTTAATCATCACATTGTGTCACTCATAGTCTATGGTATCACTTAACTTTTTGTGATCGAAACCGAAAAGCGTGGAGAAGTTTTATTTTTGATTTTTGGAAAATTTATTTAGTTTTGCTAAAGTAAGTACGATGTCGTGCTTCAACATTTACAAAATCTGATGTATTTTTTAGCCACTGGTTTTAGATAAAATCAGTTGTTGGGTGTTGGTGAAATGCGAATTGCGAAACCGCGAAAAATTCCGTCATAGATATAGGTGGACGTGGTCATAAAAAGTGCAATATGTGCAATTTATATAGCGCTATGATGTTAATGCTGTAGTTAACCTAAAACAAATTGCGCCAATTGTTACACACAATCGAGGTAAATATTGAAATGCTGCCAAATATAAGCTCTGTTGGTAGGGTTTATTGAATCTGACCTCGGTATATTTTAGACTAGTGTGATTAAATTTTGGCTTATTTTGAACTCTTTGCTTACGGGTTTGTACTGGATTTTATTTAGTTAACTTACAGAATGAATAAAGTTAACTTTAGATTGTCACTAAATGTTGACACTTATGAGGGAATTTCAATATGCATATTAATTGCATTTCTTCTTACGGCTATTAAAGTTGAATTAGCCTCTGTTTTTGTAGTTGCAACTGTAGCATCAGAATATTTCAGCCACATCTACTGTGACTGAAAGGAATTTAATTCTGTGCACTCTTAACCAGGGGTCTTCAAAGTTTTTTAGCCAGGTGCCGCATTGCTGACTTCTGAAAGCACAGTGGTACACAAACACAATAAATTAAAACAAGTAAAATACGGCAAATAAGGATATAATTGACACACTGCGTGTAAAATTGTGGAAAACTGGTTTCACTTTCAGATATCATAAGCTCTATCTAGTGATAAAATAATCAAAGCTTACATATGTTTCATTGACACAAATGGTGTATAAAGAGATTCCCAGGATAGATTTGTATGATTTTCGCATGTTTCTCACTTTTCTGCAGGCTGGATTACAGACCTTGACAGGCCGTATCTGGCCCGTGGCCATATTTTGGAGACCCCTGCTCTTAAAGATAGGGAAAAGAGATTGGCTGACACAGCGTGAGTCACTATTCATAGAAAACTCTCCGAAATAGTTTGGAGCAGGGGTTACAAAACTTTTTATGGTGGGCCTAATAACTGAAAGAATGACGAATGCAGGCCGCATAACCAATCTGTTCAATACTTGCAAGCCAGAAGGTCAGGAAAATAGAATTAATCAAGTTTAGCATTTCATGTTAGCCATGGGTGAAGTCAGGGTGTCTACACCATATAAAAACTTGGAGCAAATGCTCAACGAAAAAAAAAGGGAAGGAATTTTTTGATTTATGGGGAAAGGAATGAGGAAAGAACTTTCGAGGAAAATTACCCAGTTTTATCAAGCATAATCTGCCGATTACAAATTATCATCTCTATGACGTTGAAGTTGATGTATGATAAGATATGACGTCGTCATAGACTCATAGTCATCATTTATACGTCATCGTCATTTACAGTAAACAGCGTGTGTAAATATACAGTAGCAATGCCAATTTTACAATAATAAATCTGTGCGAAATAACATTATGCCTAGAGAAAAGTCTATCTTTAAGTATAAATGTAAGATGCTGGATGGCACGCGCTGGTTTGTTGGCACGCGTGCTGGATGGCACGTGAGCTGGCTGGCACGCTGCGTGCTGGCTGGCACGGCACGTGCTGGATGGCACACGCTGCTGGATGGCAGACGTGCTGGATGGCACGCGTGCTGGATGGCACGCTGCTGGATGGCACGCGATACACCTGGCACGCTGCGTGCTGGATGGCACGCGAGCTGGTTGGCACGCCGTGCTGGATGGCACGCTGCTGGCTGGATGGCACGCTGGTTGGCATTTTTGCTGGATGGTGGCACGCGCTTATGGGTTTGGCACGCGTTTCTTGGTTGGCACGCAGCGTGCTTTTTCTTTAACGTGCTGGTTGGCACCGCTGGTTGGCTGGCACTCATGCTGGATGGCACGATTTTCTGGATGGCACGCGAGAGCTGTTTTACGCCGCGTGCTGGATGGCACTCGTGCTGGATGGCATGATGCTGGATGGCACGCGATGGATGGGCACGCTGCTGGATGGCAGGCGTGCTGGTTGGCACTCGTGCTGGATGGCGTGCTGGATGGCACGCTGCGTGCTGGATGGCACGCGAGCTGGTTGGCACGCGTGCTGGATGGCACGCGCGTGCGGTTTCGTGCTGGATGGCACTGTGCTGGATGGCACGCAAGCTGGATGGCACGCGCGTGCTGGTTGGCACTCATGCTGGATGGCACGATGCTGGATGGCACGCCGTGCTGGTTTGGCCATTTTTGATGCATGCTGGTTGGCACGCGTGTGCTGGTTGGCACTTGTGCTGGATGGCGCATTGCCGGATTGCTGGATGGCACGCTGCAGCTGGTTGGCACGCGTGCTGGATGGCACGCGTGCTGGATGCGGCGTGCTGCCGATGGCGAGCGCAGCTGGTTGGCACGCGTGCTGGATGGCACGCCGTGCTGGTTGGCACGCCAGCGTGCTGGATGGCTGCATTCTGCCGCCGGATGGCACGTGCTGGATGGCACGCTGCTGGATGGCACTGCAGCTGGTTGCTGGCACGCTGGATGACGCCGCTGGATGGCACGCCGAGCTGGTTGGCACGCCGCGTGCTGCTTGGCACGCGCAGCTGGTTGTTGGCACGTGCTGGTTGGCACACGTGCTGGTTGGCACTCATGCCAACCAGCACGATTGCCAACCAGCACGCCGTATAACCAGCACCAGCACGCTTCCATCCAGCACGCTGTGCCATCCAGCACGCCGCGCATCCAGCACGAGTGCCAACCAGCACGCTGCGGCGTCCAGCAGCGCGGCCATCCAGCACGCTCTGCCAACCAGCTCGCTCTCGTGCCATCCAGCACGCGTGCCATCCAGCACGAAAGCCATCCAGCACGGTTGCCAACCGCACGCGTGCCATCCAGCACGCTGCCAACCAGCTCGGCGTGCCATCCAGCACGCCAGGCGTCCAGCACGAGTGCCATCCAGCACGCTGCGTGCCCACCAGCTCAAAGTTATCCAGCACGCTGCGTGCCATCCAGCATGAGTGCCAACCAGCACGCTGTGCCACCAGCACGCTGCGGCCATCCAGCACGCTGCGTGCCATCCAGCATGAGTGCCAACCAACCAGCACGCCATCCCATCCAGCACGCTGTGCAACCAGCTCGCGTGCCATCCAGCACGCTGTTAACCAGCACGCTGGCAGCCTCCCAGCACGCTGCGCCATCCAGCACGAAAAGCATCCAAAATTTTTCCGGGGTTATACCATCGGACCCCGGGCGGAGGGCCTTGTCGCCTCTCCCGCAATCACCTAGCGCCTTCCGGCGCCTGGGGCGCTCGCCCCTGCCTCCGCGGTCCCAGAACGCCTATGTCAGGTTTGGGGGGAACTTGCTCCAATGAAAAAAGGGGGGATAGACGCCCCTGGGTGAAGTAGCGTGCAATACACACAAAAACAGAGAACCAGAGAATATGTCATAGAACAGAGAACAGAGAACATTTATTTGCGGTTATCAAATGAGGCGACATTAGCTAATAGATAGCGACATTGCACCCAGTTTTATCAAGCAAATTTAGGTGACGGAGGCCAGATAAACTGACCTCACAGACCTGATGTGGCCCACTTAAATATTATTTGAATGGCACTACTAGTTTTATACATTTGTTTGAAACATAAACATCAGCACAAATAAATACACAGATTAACTGGCACATTTTAATATATGATGCTCTGGTGCTAGGACAAAATGTCATGGGGACAAGATGTAGTGGGGATAAAATATAACCTAATCCTGACCCCAACCCTAACCCGTGACATTTTGTCCGTAACATTTTGTTCTTGGACATTTTGTCCGGCCACAGATGCTCTACGTTAAAATTATATTGTTACTGGTACTCTGAATACACCTCTGTTGATGCACTTATTTGATTAACTTCGTAAGCTTTGGTTTTTATGGATCTAGTTGTTAATTGATACATTTTTCTGCATTTAGTGCTTATAATTTATGGGTTTGTTATTTCTTGAGTTTTTAGGGATTTTTTAAAACCCTTTCTTGAAGCTTGAAATATTCACAAATAGATTTTCTGGATTAGAAGCCAATTTGTTTTAGAACTATGGAGCACGAGGAGTTTGATGATCTGGTACAGTGTCCTTGGTGCACAAATGTGCATGACATCGTGAAGAAACGTTTGGAAATACACTATAGTAAACTGAAGCAGGTTAGTCAGGATTGTTCGATTTCTTGGAACTGGAGGCATGCAAGTTGGAAAGAAAATGAAGGAGGGAGAGGTTG
Source organism: Metaphire vulgaris (assembly GCA_018105865.1). Classification (NCBI taxonomy): domain Eukaryota; kingdom Metazoa; phylum Annelida; class Clitellata; order Crassiclitellata; family Megascolecidae; genus Metaphire; species Metaphire vulgaris. The sequence continues at coordinate 3,139,985 of CM030838.1, forward strand.
ATGATGCATGCTAGCGTGTCTTTGGCCATTTTTGATGCATGCACGTCACATGTACATTTGTCATTTGTCAAAGTTATATTGATTTCTAAAATGGTGCCACTTCAATTGCAGCACAGTGTCAATGAGTGAGAAAAGTGACAAATGAATTTAGAGAGAATAATCAAAATCAGGAACTGATATACACTGTGTCCTAATAAATTCTGCATCCTTTTTATTTTGCCTATAACTCTGTCAAATTTGAACCAATCTTGATCAAACTCAGTCAGACTGTAGATGAAAGAACCCTCAACTCACCTATGTTCAGGTTGTTTGCAACACTTTCTTTTTTTGTAGAACTGTATGTCAGGAAACTAAGCACATCGTAATTATTACTTTACATGGTATAAATTTGAATATCAGAGCCACTCCCTCCCTTACCCCCTCTCTCTCTCTCTCTCTCTCTCTCTCTCTCTCTCTCTCTCTCTCTCTCTCTCTCATTCTCTCCCTTGCATAAATTCACTTGTGCTTTTACAACACTTCCCTGTGCTTAGTAACGGTGAGATATCACTAGTTTCTTTATGGCATGTTATAAGTTCAAGAAATAAGATGTATTTAAGATTAAAGTTATTGTACATTTCAACGCACGGTTTTCTGATTTCTTCATTACGTCGACAGTGAGAAGCAGCAGTGTTACTCATTGACTGAATTAAAGATTGAAATTAGAAATAATGGCTTAATATTTTAGATTGTTAATGTTAATGTTGGTCCCTCCCCCGTCCAAGACCCCTAAGTTTGGGGAAGATCATTTGCGCGGGGGAATCCCACCCTGTGAAACTCTCTTCCAGACAATGTGACTGGAGCAGTCTCAGCTGGACTTTTCATTCGAAATTTGAAGACACATTTATTTAATATTGGATATGAACTGTGTTAAGCGCTTTTGTTTTAGGCCTTAGCCTTGTCTACTGCGCTATATAAATTGTCAATAAATAAATAAAATAAATAAATAAATGAAGATATATTTCTAGCTATGTTTGTTTTATGATGTTTGATATTATTTCTTGTGTTGTCCTGTAATTTTAGAATAATGATCCTTGCGTTAGACACCTAAGAACGTGTCGCTATAATAGTCATCATAAATTCCACAAAAAAGAAGCCGACAAGCATTATGCAGAATGTCAAGGTAATTGAATTCAAACGATTGCCATGGTTACAAGCAGAAATAAGTTAACAAGAAAGTGGACACTTGGACCTCTGTTGAAATTATTATGTAATAAAATTCTGATTTATTTATATTATTTCTAAACGAGTCTATGAAATTTCTCTACGTGTTTTGTAGATGCAAAGAACTTTATAATTCGGGAAGCGCTGCATGCAAAGGAAGCTGCCCAGAACGAAGCAGTGCAACAAAACTATTTTTCTGGGGACATTGGTGAGGATTGTCTTATCTTCTATTAACTTCTGATAAGATTTGATTTATGATGGGTTGGCACGTTTTTATGCTATGACAAGTTATGTGGAGTTTCATTATATATACCAGTTCTTAAACTAATTATCTATATATTTTTATATAGCTGTCTCTTCTGTTACTTAGTTTGAGGTTATTGACTTAGGTGGACAAAGTAATAAAAATCAATAGTTTTGTTCTACTCCGATCCTGTCCATGCAGCCATGCTTTTCAACTTCTATTAAAGTAGTGAGGCATGGCAGAGTAGTGGTTGGATTTTTGCCATGCAATCAGAAGGTATCTGGTTAGAATCTGACCCTAGCCACTGCATAATGACTTTGGGCAAGTTGTTTGCCCCTAATGAACCACCTCTCGCATCTTTTCTTTCCTCGGGTGGCGATAGGCCAGTTAGACCTACCTCAGGACAAAGAACTGATCATCATCATCATCATCATCATCATCATCAAGACACATTTCTTTAACAGTTCGTTCCCTGTACAGCGCCTTAGACTTTAGCCACTTAGCTATGTTACTGCACTTAAGAAATTGTCAAGTTTAATAATAATAATAATCATCATCATCATCAAAGAAGTATTTTTGTTGTGGAAAGATACCAGCTTTAATCATTGGTTAACTAAGAGGAAAAAACTACTTTTGCTGTATGACTCTAATGCAGTAGTGTTATAACGTGGAGTCATCTTATCTATAATGTGATCTGATTATGACCATTGACCAACCATGGTAACTTGTATCAAAATGCCAATATGTGTTGGTTTCCTAACTGGATGCTCTAGGGTTTGTCTTGAAAGACAGACGTTGTGTTTCGTTTCAGGCACAGAAAACGGCAGCAAATTTGAAGAAGACTGGGACGATGAGTACTCGACGACGGAAAAGTTTGTGCCTGACTCTTTCAGAGTTCCTGACGATTGATCGTTGACTGTTTAAGACTTATTGTATGCCTCAGCAGAAATTGAAGTTGAACGGGTAAAGGGTTAATTAATGCCCTAGACAGATTAATTCAGCAATCCTGTGCCAAAGGTGCAGTGATGTTATATCGGCGCACTCAAAACTGATCTGTGTTAAGTCTTATTGTATGCCTGTGTTCTTGTACGGTACTGATGCTACTTACCCTAATAAGAGCACTCTTAACCCAGTTTTCCCAAATAAAATTGTTTTGTTTTCCTATTCTTTTTACACGAGAATAAATGCTAAACATGAAATGCCATTTTACATTACATTACAGATAAATGAACGGGTAAAGGGTTAATTAATGCCCTAGACAGGTTAATTCAGCAAGCGGTCTGTAAAATATTTAATGTTTACTGTAATGATACCATTGAATGTATAAGGGATATGGTTGGTCTGCAATGAATACATGACACGGTGCGATACCGTCATTTCTAGTGAAGTATAAAAAGAAATCATATAAAAAGAAATCATTGTTCTTTACTGATTATATAATAAATGTATGTTTGAAGTCGGAAGTCATGGACATGATGTATTGAATGATCATGTTATTTAATTTTGTTACTTTTCAGTTTGTGATGTTTTTTCTGCTCTTGCAAATAAAATTGTTCATTGAGTTTTCTAAAACTATTCTTTTTACACGGATGGCAATGCTTATATGAAATGCTAAACATGAAATGCTAAGCCAAAGGTATTTGTATGTGTTATTTAGAAAGCTCATATTTTATCCTGCATGATTGAATTATGCCCCAAAAGTAGCTATCTCCCGGGTCCAGGATGTATACACATGTCCTATATTCTATGGACTGTAACACAATGACTGGCCCAGCCAGAAATATTGGGCTGGCACTGAATTGAGAAGAAATTTTCAGGACATTAGTTAGCAAAATTGCTGATTGGTATTAATAATAATGTTAGTAAATAGAATAACAGTTAATGTATTTAGTATCATGCAAGAAAGGGTTGATATTTGTGACAGTGTATATATATATATATATATATATATATATATATATATATATATATATATTATATAATTATCAGCAGTCAGTCTGCTGGGTAATTGTTGAACCTTTCTTTATCTGGCAATGTTGCAGGTTAAGGTTGATGTAAAAAACTTGAAGCCAGAAAATCAGAAGAAAAACTCAAAGCCAGAAAATCATGTAGCATGTCATCCTGAAAAAGACAAGAATACTTCATCACAGGTGTGTTATTTTCCAATTTAACTCGGTTTTTTCATGAACTGTTGCTTCTGCTTTTTATATCCTATTTAGTCGTCTATATTGTCACGTGTCATGCTTTTCTAGCAGTTTTAGAATTAAGCACATGATTCAAACATGGTTCAAATATGGCATTGTATCTTTTTTGTTTCCTTATGTGTAATATGTTAATATTATGATCTAATTTCTTTATTTGGTCATTAGCTTCAAAATATATCACATGACTAAATGTTTAGTTATATGTTGTATTTTGGAAGACAATCTCACAGATTGTAAAGATGAAAGGGTTGAAATCTGTTTATAAATTTGCTCTATTTAATTGATGTTAGTTTTTGCATGTGTTCCACGATTGGAAATTTTTGGTTTGGTTTTGACTAGATGCCTTTGAAATATTTTCTCTCAGAACTAGGCAAAGAATATCATAGACAGAAAAACAAACAAAGAAGTTATATAAAGAGCCAAGACCAAATGACTATTCTTTCGTAATACAGTATGCCAAAGATGCAAATTGACATTTTGGTCACATACAAAGAAACGCGATAGATAACCTACAACAAACAATTCAACAAGGTATCATGCCAGGAAAATGAAAGAGAGGGCGGCCAAACTTAAGATGGGTGGACGATATAGAAGGATGGACTGGAATGAATATAACAGCAACAAAAGCATCGAAAGAAAGAACTGCCTGGAACTGTCTGATTCATGATGTTGCCTTTATCATCGTCATCATCATCATCATCATCATCATCATCATCATCATCATCAGTTGCTTTCTGCCAGCTCATTAGCAGCAATAGCTAGACACAAAACTTTTCCATCTATCTTTTTCCATTGTTAGTCTCTTTCCATCAATTACTGATAACCGGTATCTTTCAAAGTCTTCTTTGATGTTATCCCTCCACTTTTTTCTGGGCCTTCCTCTTCCTCTCTTGCCTTCTTTGTATGTGTAGAGTGCTTTATTTAGAAGTCTGTTGTCTTTCATTCTAGTTACATGTTCATGCCATCTAAATCTTCTTCTTCTGATTTTACCTGTTCTTGTCTCTTACATCCTCAGTCATTTTCTGATGATCCATGTTTCTGATCCATATAGTAAATGTGGTGCAATGATAGCATTGACTATTTGAATTTTGGTGCTGAACTTTATTTCTTTTGCATTCCAAATACGCCTGAGTCTTCCCATTGTCTGTGGTCCCTTTGCTGCTCTCTTTTTAATATCTTGTTTGTGTGTTCCATCACTTTCTCCTTCAACAAACGTAAAATTCTTTACATGTTCTGTGCTATTTCCTTCTAATGATATGTGTATACATTTGTCTTTTTGTAGACTACCTTGACTTTAGTTTTTGCTGCATTAGCCACGAGTCCAAATCTTCTGCTTATTTGATTTATTTGATCTGTCACCTTATCTTCAACTATTGAAGGAAAGAGGAAATGATGATGAAAGATGATGATCTTGGATTGCTAATTAACCAGAATATTCTGTTTTCAAGAGTTCAAAAGTCAAAACAATGCGAGGCACCACAGGGATTGGTGACATCCGTTCTACAGCGGAAGACACTGATCCTTTAGAGGACAAGAAAATGATACGAAAGCTTGAAAAGAAACTTAAAGAGGTATTCTGCATTTTAATGCACTACTGGGACCAATTTGGCTTTATTTTTCTGTTCTATATGCCAAAAGACTTGAATGACCAAGTTGAAAGATTATTAAAAAACTGAGATTCAAAACTTGATTTTTTTTAAGGTGATCCAGGACTAAAAACTTGAATTATGAAAATTTCCAACTTCTCAAAATGTATTGTTCCTATGTGACTGGATATTATTTGTACAAATTTGCTTTTGTGTGAATTAATCGTGCTGCAAAAATTTGTGGAAATCATTTTTGCTTGCTATTCAGTTTTTCTTATCTTGCCTTTCCAATTGCTTAAAAAAATAACAATTTCAATGATGTAATTTAAAAAAATTTTTAATATTTGGCTGTTTCCTGTACTTGACCACACTTCATTGACATCACTGTTTTTGCATATAACTTGAAGCATTTTTTGCATTTTAACCAGATGGTGACAAAAGCATGAACTGCAATACTTGCAGCAATCATTTGTTTACAAGCTAACTTGTTGAAACTACGCTGACATTTTAACATCAAATTTCTTCAAATTTGTTTTGGGTTGTATTAATTTCTAAGAATTTTCATATTTGTTTAAGGTAATTTTTTAAAATTATTTTATTAATTTGGACACATTGTGGATGTTTCATTTTATGCTGTCAAAACTTGACTAGATAAAGAAATTAGAAGAAAAATCTGCAAGCAGTGAGAAGCCGAATCTGACTAAAGAAGAGGTTTGCTTGCATTTTGCTTCCTGTCATTATTGATTATGTTGATATTTAGAGTTAATAAAAAATCATGTGTTGCAAATAACAAAATGTGACTAAACACTAACTAAACTATCAGCAAGTCAAAGACATCCTTGGCCACAACTCGTGCAATTATCTTGTAAATTGGTAATTCAGTCTGTTTAATAATTTTGATATGACCTACATTTAGCAACTGGCTTAAAAGAATTGTGCAAATAGGCAATCATTCCTTAATTAAATTGTTGTAAAATGTATCTTTAGCTTGAGAAGATGTCTAAAAGAGATGATATTGAGAAGCTACTGGCAGATCTGAAATTGAAACCTTAAGGCATCAGGAGTACACAAAATTTCAGTGATGACTGTGAGATCATATTAAATCTCAGTGTGATTATGTTTGCAGAATTAGTTTCTTAACTCTGTTGAAACAAAGGAGGTTATTGTAAAGAACATTCTTTGAACTTGTATGTAAATAGACATACTTCAACAGATTACTGTATGGACATGCTTTTTTGTTGTTTTTAGTATGATAAAATGTTTTAATCTTGTTATCATGATAAAATGGTGATTTTTGTCAGTTTTGATTTTCACATTTATTGTTTTAATTAAACTACATGTAGTTCAGTTATCATTATATTATACAGATCCATTGTTAGACTGGATCAATGTCAAACACTCTACAAGAAACGCCAATATATCTAAAAATTATCTCATACACTTTATCTGAACATTAACTAAATTTATTATCGAAACACCTAAAACACCCATTATCAACATTTTCTTTACCATTACCAAACACATTTTCTAAAATTCGACCTCTCTGCCCCGACTTCAACACCACTCTCGCAACTCCACCTCTTGACGCAACTTCAACACAACTGCTGCCTTCTGCTGTACCCTCTCTCGTACTCTTCCCTTTCTGTACACAAACTCTGCAATCCATACACATCAATATACATGTATCCACTAAATATATTCTATGTACAGCTTAAACCACCACTACAACCAACCCTATCACTTTGTGACAACGGGCATGTCTTACAGTGTGGAGGAGCTTTATTGTATTAAATTTACTGTTGGCAGGGTGGAATTCGATAAAAATCATATGACTTTATCCTGAGATAATTATCCTGATATGTCATATCAAGGTATATAACATACTGGTATTTATGTGATTGCATACAACCACAATGCACATGTTTACCATTGTGAAATGTGATGTAGGGTAATATGCATTCACATAGTTATTAGTAGGGCAAATCAAAAGTCAACTCACAACTGCAATGTTGTTAAAATAACTACAGTAGTCCAGCTTCTCTTATAGTTAACTTTTGAATACAAAATGGAAGAATCCCTCAATTATTGGTTTTAGTTATTTTAAATGCTTATGCCTGAGTGAAATGTACAGGAAAGTGCACCTCAAGATTTTTGGTTTTTATTTGCATGTGGTGCAGACTGTGGGATAACAGTGCAAAATTGTCTGCAAAGTCAAGGTCATCCAATTGTGGACTTTGTATCCATTTAATACCACATTCTCTTTCTTCTGTGACTCTTCATTATCCAGTCTATTACAGTACAAGAACAGAGGCGGAGATAAGAGAAACCCTTGTTTGACACCAGTTTCTATTTTAAATTTCTTTTATTTCTTTTGTTGGAAGATTAATTACTCTGACAGACTCATCAGATCCCACATTGTGTCCCTATCTACACTGTCGAATGCCTTTTCGAAATCAATGAAATTGACACATATTGATGTATTCCAATCTATTGACTCTTCTATTATACATCTCAGTGTGAGGATTTGATCCAGGGAAGATCTATATTGTCTAAACCCAGCTTGATTTTCCCTTAATTTTGCATCTAGTTTTGTTGATTCATTTCAGAATGAGAGCTGTTTAATAATTTAAGTGCCGTTGATAAGAGGGTTATACCTCTGTAGCTTTCACATTGGCTAGGTCGCCTTTTTCCGGAAGCATCACTACAAATCCTACTTTCCATTCTTCAGGGATTTCTTCTTGTTGCCAGATTTTTCCCAGCAGGTTGTAGAGAATACCGGTAGTTAACCTTAAAAAGTAGGGAATGACAAATCAATAATTGTATCCAATAACCTGAACACATTTTTAAAATGTCATCATTAATTGTGCATTGGGCCATACACAATTTTAATTTATTTGTAAAACAAAAGTAAATTTGGCATAATAAACTAGCCTTGAAAAGGTAAGCTCATTATCAGATGGGGAAAGGACACAACACAAAATAGCATAAATTCCAAGTGCATGTTTTAACTAGTGTACTAATAGTCAAACGCAAAGCATATAGCACAACAGAACCAATTACTTTTAGACATGATCTCGTCAGACATTTAAACAACAATACATATGCTTAATATTTAAAAGAATTGCTTAAGCAAAAACTATTACAGCAAATGAATCAGAAATTGTAAGCATCTCTAATAAATTAGTTCTTATTGGACTCTCCATTTCTTTCCTAGCAAAATAGCCACCATCATTAGATCTGCACATTCAGCAGCAGCAAATGAAAGAAATTTCAATCTTTCTAGGCAAGAAAAATTGTCTATTTTGTAAAAATATTAATCCTATATGATGATATATCTAATATGCTGCTGTGCTACTGTGCTAAGTCAACAATCCTCAACAATATATGTATACTATATAAGCCACAGATGCTATAGTCAAAATTAAAAATAATTATGATTCAAATAATATGCCACAAAATTCTCTAAAGACAAGCAGAGCAAGGAATTGTTACTGTTCCAAAATAAAAAGATCTAAATCAAATACATTTGTACTAAAGACAAAGATGTTTTAAGTATCTTCGTTTCATCACCTTTCCTAGAGTCAAATATTTTTCATATCAATGATCACTGACAAGAAACAAGATCATAAATATTCTATGCACTCAATTGTAGCACTGGTGCAATCTTGTCAGATCACAAAGCCAATTCTGTCAATACCATTCATAATCGTACTAAATAAAAACAAATCCTTTTGCCTTAAAGCATCAATTAACCTGAAATGGTAATTCAAAAACTCAAAATATTGTATGCATATTCAACTATCAAACACTAACGATGGATGATCAATTGGTCAAATTCTGTAAGGGAAACAGTTAATATTTTAAATTTCTCATCTGACAGAATGAAATAATCAGCTTATTCCGTGACAGTTTCTGTTCTCGTATAAGAAGGAGTTTTAAAAAAAACACAAGTCAGCTCTGTTGAATGCCTGTGGCGTATCTCTTCGTCCAGAGCCGAGCAGTCTGGTCGTGCTCCTCGCGGTTCTGTAGGTACTGTGCCGCGATACTGCCTACAAGGGGATCGGCGGGGTTACAGTCTGTCAGTAATGAACAGATGGAAAGGAGAATTTTAGAAACAGTTAAAGCGGGGGACCAGTTCTTCTTCAGAATGTCAAGGCAGATGACGCCCTGGCTATTGATGTTGCAGTGGTATATTCGAGTACGAAAAACAACCTTCAGTAAACAAAGGCAAAAAACATAGCAATCATTCAAATATAACAATTGTTCTTTCAAATCTGCTGCATCATTCATCTTATTTATTCCATAGGTTGTGACCTGGAGCAGTGGGGGGGGGGATATGTCGAGCTTGGGGGTATGTAGTTGTTGGGGAAGTGTAGCAGTAGGGGGATGCAGTTGGGTAGTGGGGGGATCCCCATTTCCCCTACAAATTGCACCCTGCATAGAACATTTACATTTCTCAACTGGCCAAAGAGTACTTTACTACATCTTCTACGTTTGCTTCTACACAGCAACCATCGGATATTAATATCCTGGATCTCTCTTCTCAGTCTTAAATAATCTTTAAACTTAATGTTCATATTCGACAAAACCTTCACAGATTAAGCAATCAATAAAGCAGTAAATTCCATTTGTATATGTATTGTCCTTTGAACAAAACCCTCTAATATTTTAAAAAGTGCCTTGTTGGTCATCAAATTGATAACTCATCAAACCGCGAACCTCACCGTATGCATTAACAATGCAGAAACTGATTCTAAATTCAAACCTTTGGTGGCTTAAATGGATATTCCAGAGGAAAGTGTATGTCAAGGAAGAAAACTCCACCCTCGTAAACAGAACCTGGAGGACCTAGAATTGTAGAGACCCATTCAAGCATATTGTCCCCTTTGGGACCAGCACTACATAAAACAATACAAATACACATCACAAAATAAGGGACATATTTTTGAAGAAAAACCTGTCAATTCATAAAGAAACAACTGGATTAATAATTGAGTTAAGCTTGGTTGTGGCCTGAGCTGAAATAACGTAACTGATTAAGTTAGTAGCGATGTTGCTTCCTACTTTTAAAAACCACAAGACACCTGGAAAATGCTGCTGAAAATCTCAATTTCCGAAATGCTGAAAACAAATTTTGAATATTTCCATCTCATTTTCTGTGGTGAATTTTTTCTAGGTCACCAGTCACAAACTGCAAACATCTTAAGTAAGTCCTTGGAAAATATATTATTTTGGCAAAATACTTGCAAACTGGACACAGAAATTGGAAGACCAAATGCACATTTTATTGTATGATAAGTAAAACTTTGATATCACCTCTAAATTACCCAGTCCATGAACACAATCCTAACATTCCCAAAGTCTAGGAGTGACATACCCTTAAATGCATTCGGTCAATTTTTAATCATCAAAAGAGTTCCTTCTGCTATGCATTAAAACAATTTCTGCATTCACAAAATGAAAACAGCCATAATAACATACAACATAAAAAGAAGATGGCAAGCATCGAACCAAGGGAAGCTTCCAATGCTGATCACATTCTACACTTTGACATAAAGCCATGCTGTCACCTCTAGTTCTATTACTCTAGTTACCGCAACTGCCTCGTTCAATGTTCAGATTTTCCCCAGATGAACCTGCAATCCGAGTTCAACACCTGGACACTTATATGTCCACCAGCATGGAATGCACATTAATATGGTGGGCACAGCACTTCAGGTTGATAATAACTAGTGCATGGCCAAAGCACTATATATGAATTGAATATCTACATAATTCCTTTGAACACCTGTGTCATGATAAGGCAAATTGCTCTTCTGATTAAACGAACACAGCAAAAGCTAAAAAGCAGCCGACAAATGATGACGTACTTAGCCGTCAAAATGTCTTAATGCTTTGGTTGTCGTTGTCTGTGTAATATATCCGTGGGAGGGTGCCTGAGGTATGGCACCTTGTGGGGGCAGGTTCAGCACCCAGAATAGTTTGCTAGGTAAAACCAGTGCAAGAATGAATCAGACATGGACACAGGTTGGGTCCACCATGGGTTGGGTTGGATTGGGTCAGACATTTCCATGTTTATGGTGGGTTTGGTTGGGTCAGAAAATAAGTCATGGTTTAAGAAATTGTAATGTATTACGGTGGGTTATTATTATTAGCTAGACAATTTCTATAGCGCAATAAGCATGGAAAAAGTGGCCAAAGACAAGAGCGCTTTACAAAACTACGAATATCTGATGGTGAATAAGTAAGTCTTAAGATTACATAGAAAAATTCCAAGAGAGTCAGAGTTTGTGACATAGTCCGGTAGTGAGTTCCACAGTTCTGGGTTGGGCCAAGTAACCCTATTGCTTTTGTGGGTTGGGTCTGAATCATGATGGTTGGGTTGGGTTTTAAAAAATGGAGCCACATCCAACATCTGGAGTGAAAACACTGAACCTTTGGTAAAAAAATATTTCAAGATTAGCAAAGGAACCGATTAATTTATCTGTTGCGGTCTCTGAAATAACGTTTACTTAGTTAAAAAAAGAAAAATCAATAATAATCAATAAAAAAACATCAATAGATAAAACGAGACTTCAACCTGCTTTACTCACTTACTTGCTTCTCTAAATTCTAAATAAATGACATGTTTACCAGAAATATATCAGCTTCATATCTTCCTTTCTTATTCATGAGCAACAGGTGAATATTGCTAATGGAGTTCTTAAAGACACTTATGTTGAACAGCAGAAGACAGCAAAACAGACCTTTAACCCTTTAGCTTATAGAACCTTTATGACCCCAAAGGGTTCCTAGACCAAGCCTTTTTCACGACCCTTTGGGCCAAAGCGCCATGCATTTAAAAATGCATGGCTGTCCAGAATACATCAATGCCAATTAAACATAGTGATAGACCGTTCTGTGTTGTAGTTTCACTTTACCTACGCCAGTACTGGAAGAGAAGTGCTACAGTGACAAAAGGGTTAAGCCAAAAACAGTGTCAGCATTAATCTTGATATACATGAATTTTTCTAACTTGATAGCCTTCTCATTTTATACAAGACACTCAAGACTACTAAATGCTGATCTACAACTGCTGTATATTTATTCTACATCACCAAAGATTACATTTAATAGCAATTATATAATTATCTATGGCCAATGTACATCACAATGTGCGCAAAAGGCAGGCACAGCAGTAGTCATCAATTCAATGAATTTAAAATTTAAAAAAATAATAAAAACTAAGCAACTACAAATTCAAATTTGTTAACTAACAAAAAGCTTAATAACCTTAAATCATAGTCAGCAATAACTAGAAGCCATAACCAGGCCATTACTTCTCATAACTGTAAAATAGTAAATAGTAATTGAGACTTTTTAAAACAGAAAAGGTAAAGGTAGGTCCCATACTCGAGTTTGAGTGTTGGGTTCGGGCGCTTATCTCCGGTCTTAAGCAATCAACGACGTATGTGGTATAGGCCATTATTCTGGGGTAGGTTGCCAATACTTTCCCCAGACCCACGTTTTACCTCGCAGCTTAACGCTGCTCCTCAATTTACCACCACCCTCTAGTGCAGCGGTTCTCAACCTTTATAGTGCCGTGACCCTTTTAATTCAATTCCCCATGATGTGGTGACCCCCAACGGTAAAATTATTTTCGTTCACAATGTAAACTGCTAAAAATAATAATGCTACGACAATCAAAATGTTTGAAATCATTATTATTTAATTGTCTTCATGTCTATCTTCGAATGACAATTATAGTAAAACAACTAGTACGTCGTAAATACCACTGAGGAAATTTTGTACAATAACTAGAAAAGAGACAACCGCATATTTCTGATGGTCTCGGCAAATCGTCATTCGACCCCCATGGGGGTCGCAACCCACAGGTTGAGAACCGCTGCTCTAGTGAGTAATGTGGAGAATTTGTGATTTTACATTTGACTTGTATTATTATATTATATATTATTATATTGGTCAAGCATTATTAAAGTTAATACGTTATGTGTAGAAATGTTAACTCAACGAGATGTTCAGTAGATTAACTGTTGTAAAGACATTGATGTGAATGATATTGTTCAGTTATTAAGAGAACCTCTTCATTTATTAAAGGATAAGAAAAAGTATTCAATATGCATGATTTCTCATAAACAGGCAACTGCTGCACAGGGTAGGGACCCAGATTTTTGTAGGCAAAGTCTCTTTTCTAATTATCCCCCTCAGCTATTTGTAAATTCGCTACAGTAAGACCGAGTCAACCTTAGGGCTCCTGCAGCAATCGAACCCGCAACCTTCTGCTATATCATCCAGTGTTGTTGCCACTCTGCTAACTTCCATCTGCCATTGCAGAAAGGCTGATCATAATTGAGCATATATGCTTCAAGCAAAGCAAAGACAAGCAAAGCTTGGTTAAAACAGTAATCAATCGCTTGGTAAATATTGTACTAATAATATAATTAGCATCTTTCTCTTTTAGAGATGGTCTGGTGATATAAGAGGATCCATTTTAAATTTAAAACATGAATCTTGAATAGGATGTGGAGATCAAACAAACATCTAATTAATGTGCGGAAATGGTTGTTTAATTAGCAAAGATTTCAGAGACAATTATCCAGCTGCACAAGACGGACAAATATACAAATATCTGCTTTTCTGGCCTCACACGTAGAATTAATCCAACTGCTCAAATACTGCAAATCATTCACAATGGCTTCACAATAACATGGAGTGCTGCTTCACTTGATGTGACATTTACATGAGAACATTTTTTAAAACCAAGACACAAGCAGCACTGATCTTATTTACAACAGCAGTAGTGACAATTTATCTAAAGGGCAAGCAACTTAACTTAATAAACAGTTTATTCTGACAAACAAGTGACCTGTCACATACATCAGTTGTGCAATGAAAAACATGTAACAGATACAAGACTATATAAAAAGCTGCATTTGAACAAGATGAAAATACACACATAAAATACGCATGCCAAAATATGCATAGAATAATACGAACATAAAAATACTGACCTACAATTGGGAGGTGGATCCAAAGTAATCTCAGCAAATTCCTTTTGAATTCTGTAAAAAAAATACATTTAAAAATGAAAATACTATAATCAAATTAAACACTAATTAATTTATCTTGCCTAATTAAGTAATAATTAAATGACACAAAAGAAGTTTTATACATTCCAATTAGTTCAAATTTTAAATAAAAAATAACAATAATTTGCTTAATTTACACTGCTGCAAGAGGCTTGAAACATTCTAAGTACAATCAATCCTAATATTCATTTAACTCTTTTGAGGCGAATGTCGACAAAAGTCGATGTCAATGTAATAGCGCTGAAGTAATTCTGCCTCAGAAGAGTTAAACTGATGGAGTTACACAGTCTACTTATTTACTGTCTCAGGGGAAAGACTAAAAAATGTCAAGTAAACATTTAAAATGTGACGTCTCAAATAAGTACTAAAACTGTTTCTTAAATCCTAACAAAAATCACAGATCACAACTGTGACATTATAAAAAAACTATTTTGCATTTAAAATTTCTCAAAATTTCACTGAAACCGATGATCACAGCAAGATCTCCACCAGCAAGTTTTTTTGACAAAACAATTGTGCACAGAAATGATGCAGAAATGCAGAGTAATCAAAATCAATGCTGAAAGTCAGCGGGAACTTGTGGGAACTAAGTTCCCTCACCTTTTTGGACCATGAACATTTTTTTGCCATAATTTTTCAATATTTGTTCGAATATTGTAAAAACACCATGTACTTGTTGCAAAACTATTAAGCTAAGCTTAAACTTAAGCTTAACTATTAAGCTTTTTAAATTAAAAAGTGCTATAGAAATATAAATGATGGCTACCCATAGTTCGTTAGGGTTAGGGTTAAGTTTAGGGTTGTGCCAAGAGAGTTCCTGCACCTTCTTTCAGACTTTCAGCACTGATCAAAATGATCAAATTTTGGGTTGGCAAAATTGGCTATTATCATATTCAAAGCACTGTTCAAATGGGGCAGCAGAAAGTCGAGCCAAAATAAACAAGAGCTAAAAACCAAATAGCACCGAAAACCATAAAAAGTGCCAACAGATGTGACACTTAGCCAATGGTGGAATAAAGGTCTTCATATCAATCATGTAATTCAAAATATGTGATAAGTCATACCATGATAAAATGAAGATTATAAATTGGCAAATATGTGACAGAAAAGCCAAAAAGCTGAGGGTAGGCCCAAGCCTAAAATGCTGGACGGAAGATCTCTGAAAATTTTACCAAAGATGCTATATTTACGGTCCGGGAGTCGTTAATCAAATTTTCCTCTCCGGAAATGTCATTAAACCCTGCCTTGTTTTAAAAAATGTAAGTCCAAGAATAGAAACTTCAAGTTCCCTGAAAGAAACATCTGTTTACACCCAGACAATCAACATGTTAATGACTATTGAACTACTGAATGACAAACAATCTGATATAAACAATTATCATTAAATCTTCCGGTACCGAATCTTCCACAAGTAAAGTTTTGTACCGACAGATGCTGTTGTTCTAATCAAGAATATTATTTTACCAAATGAAATTTACTTACATTGTCATTATTGTTTAAAACAAGTCCAAGAATAGAAACTTCTGGAAAGACCAGACAATCACATGTTAGACTATTGAACTACTGATGACAAACAATTGATATAAACAATTACATTAAATACGATTACAGATGCTGTTCTAATCAAGAATATTACATAAAAATCACTTAATGTTTAAGCAGCAATGTTTGAGCAGTTATACTACTTCACATGTAAAGATTATTTATAACGTTTTCACAAAATTCATATAAAGCAGAATGTCTTGGCTGTATTAAACCCAATTAATTGAAGTATTTAATTTGATACTTTGACAAAAAAACAGCGAACAGACAAAAGGATAACAAATTTTTGCAATTTCTCGGCAACCATAAATGTTGCCAAACTCGCCTATCTTCCGAACACATGTGCCAGCCGCTATTTATAGCCATTCCCGCCTTCCAGGACTCTATGGATGGCCAAAGTCACTCAGCTAACTTCCATTTCTAATAATTTATAACACCCATTCCTAAATAATTATTTAACAAAAGGTCACAATAGTTGTACAGTACCATTGCTTTGAAAATTCTCATGTCAATATTTATGTATAGTATTTTATAAATATATATATATATATACATATATATATACACACACATATATATATATACACACACACATATATACACACATATATATACACACAGTTATACACACTATCTCATACTCGGACAGTTCTTGGTACTCGTGCCTTCTCAATGGCCAATCCCAAACTTTGGAACTCATTGCCTCTCAGCATATGCACACAGCAAATTCACTATCAAAATATAGAACACAATTAAAAGCTCATTGCTTTCACGTGACTTATCCACCACAGAACTGTCATCTGGTTGTCTGGCCTGACATCCAGGATGTGACCTGGATCTTGTGTGATTCTGATGTGATATGCCATCAGCTGATACTTTGATGCATTATGAAGTGACCCTGATAGAAATCTAATATTAGATTAGATTAATTAGAAGCTAAGAAAGGAAATGGTGAATTCATTGGTAAATAGAAATGCGGCGAACGGTCAATAACTTGCCTTTTGAGACTCGTTAGAGACTGTTTTGCATGGAGCGCTCTCGTCGTTTTTGCATTTTTATTTTCCGTCGCGTGTTGATGTTGCTCGTTTGAACTGCTACTAGCACTGTCCAGGTCACTAGACATCGCAGTGGGTCACCAGACTAAAACATGCACAAACACTGGCAATCACTTCCTAATCACAAAAAACTGCAGTGCACATCCAGAAAACAAACTCATGCTTTAACCCTTAAGCCGCCAGATACTTTATAACTATATGCAATGTGACTAAGTACACTGGGTTCCAGTAAATAAACAAATCTATTTACACAGTTGATATTTGATTTCATTCCAGATACTTATTTCACATGAATATCTTCACATGATCAATATTTAATTATCAGTCAGAATGTAATGAGAACATTCTGCGGTTATCTCCAGTTATATATAATGTGCTTCTCGTTATTTACAGATTCGTTTTAACACAAGACCACTACCCCCAGCCATTAATAGTCAAGAATATTCTCATTATAATAATGATATAGTTTTTAAATATTTCAAACTTCAGGCCAATTTTATCACCGATTCTATCTTAGAATATGATGGAAGATGCAAATACAAAAAGATTTTATTGTCACCATAAACCACAAGCCGTTAGTACCATAGGCCAAGTGCAGTGGTTAAATTACTTTTTCAGAGGTGCCGGATCTCCTTATTTTTCCTCCGGCCACAAAATTTCTTCACAACTAAGGTTGTTAAAACCGCTGGTTTCAAAGGACCGTTAACTGGTCAAAAAAGACCGGTTAACCGGTCGTTAGTGGCAGCCTGGTTACGTGCCTACATCAAAGTGCTTTGATGTTGCTGGTGTCCTCCACAGCTAATTCAAAGCGCTTTGAAGTTGCCGGCATTGGAGTCGGCGTCCTACGCGGCTACATCAAAGCGCTTTGATGTTTCCAGCACTTATGCCGGCGTCCTCCAGCCTACATCAAAGCGTTTTGATGTTTTCAAATTGAAATTACAGTTAACCGGTCAAAGTTAAAAGGACTGGTCCTTGCTCTTAGGACCGGTTAACCGGTTAAAGGTTAATAACCTCATTCACAACATTTTTATTCAATTTAAACAAACATCTAGAGTACAGTTCACGTTTTATTTTCTTTACCGTGCATGCACAGTGCTAAAGTAAACAATAAAAGATCACAACGAATAAAAAGTACGTTCTGGATCTCTTGTCAGGCGTCCCGGATCTGAGATCCGGTGCAATTTAACCCCTGGCCAAGTGCCAGTATTATAAACCATGTGTTAGTATCATATACCATGTGCTAGTATCATAACTTGCGTGTTAGTATCATAAACCGGGCATTAGTAGGCTGTGAGAGTGGGAAAAGTGATATGTGAAAATCAAATGCTTTCCAATTGTTCAAAATCTGATCATGTGACACATTTTTGTTATCAACTGAATAAATGCAAAATCTAAAAATGGAAAAGGGAAAACCAGCATCTGCATTATTGACTTAAAAATAACAGAGAGGAGGAAAACTGATGTGGTGATCGGGAGGAGGTGGGATCATGTGCCCTGATGATCTTTAGCCGTAAGCTTTAAACTTACTATATATTATGTGTGTGTGTGTGTGTGTGTGTGTGTGTGTGTGTGTGTGTGTGTGTGTGTGTGTAACTCTGTATACAAGATGTATTTGTAAATTTTGTATTAGTTAGGACTACATATTTACCTATGCACATTAAAAAGACAAATAACCACTTCTGATATTAATATGTGTCCCTCTTACAAATATTTACCACATTACCTATTCCCTCCCCATCCAATCAAAAGTCCCAAAAGACCAAGAGCTTAAGAACTCCCAGCAATGTAAGTTATGAAATATATTAAAAATGCTTTGGACTTTAAACAACCACAGAAACACCTATTGAAAAAAGTATACAACATTATAAAATTACCGGGTACTCCAAACACACACACACACACACACACACACACACACACACATGCACCACATCATCAGTTTTTGAAAAAAAAGTTAAAGTGTTCAAGAAAACATCATAAAATGTCCAGTAAATAAGTAACCACATAAACTTTAACTTTTAATAACAATAATAATACCGGCAATAATAATAAATAAACGACCCAAACATAATTCAGTAAAAATGAGTCATTCACTTTTTGAACACAATTTCATCACTTAATGTATTTATGTTCATAAAAGCATATCTGTAAATCATACAGTGCCACTGCCCTCTAGAACTGACATAGATTTCTGTAAATGGCAGATAAATCAGGAGCAGCATTTGAATAAAATGATATAAATATTATAAAATGATAAATCAGGAGTACCTTTGAGTAATAATGTCCGTTGTTATAAAAAATATATATAATTATAATTGTCATCATTATTATTTTTGCGTGATTTTGCCAAAACCTTACTATAGTTACATTAAAAGACTCATCTAATTGCAAACTCAGATTGTGTTTTATGCAAAGTGCCTCATCAGTGCACTACATAAATTACATTATAACTTTCGCATACAACATAACTATTAACTCCTCATTTTATAGAAGAACAAATCTTCAATGGTCTGCAGGAACTTATGCTTTAAAAAGTAAAACTCGTTTGATTGGCCGAAAAACAGCACAAGAGCAAACAATGAATGTTAAACTAAGCAACTTTAAACTAGTATGATCATATATATATATACTAATTACTAACATGCATACCAGCACATGTCTGCAGCAGAGCATGGCCTAATTTTCAGTCAGGGTTCTAATTTCAGACAGTTCATAATAATTTTAACATCCTATCCTACTGCTTCATAAAATTAGTATGCCTAGAAAACACAGTGAAAACATACTTAATTTGAACAACCTAAAGGCTTTCTGTCATTTCTTTTAACATTCACTGCAAAGTGAGACATCCCAATCAGTGAAAGTTGTCTTTCATGATTAGACTAGCAATATTTGCAGTCTAAAAGGTGTGACTTTTAGCTCTGTTAGCAGATTTACAAATACCAGTGGTCCCAGCTAGGTTAGCAATTTTCAAAATCCTATTCTAGCAGAATTTTTGGACGATATGAGCATAAACACTAATACTTTCTGATCTAAGCACCACATTATGAATTGCAAAAACATGACAAAACATGACAAACAAGACAAAAAAGTCTTTACTGTCAACCATCCGCCACTTTCATTTATTTTACCTATTTGTAAATCCCTGTCCTTTGTAAATCCTCATCAATCAAATCCTCATCAATCAATCAATCACCTTTATCATACGTCATATGAACTGTAAAGCGCTCCTGACTTTGGCCTTCTTCCATGTATTTTGCGCTATAGAAATTGACTTGTTAACTAACTAACTAATCAGACAACTGAAAGCCGCCGGCCAATCTTCTGGGATGAGCAATCACATCTCTGCCTGGGATCACCAATTTCCCTCCAGACATTTTGCCCTCAGGATGTTTCATACCCAGCCTGGAAGACTTACTCTCTAGGCTTTCCTTTCTAAGACATTTTTATCCACAGCCTGAGCAAATTTCTCTCCAGACACTACACCACAAGCAAGAACATCACACATGTCAGATGTACTGATGTCTCTAAATAATGCCATAGGTTATTAGACTCATCATTAACTGTGGGCTCATCATCCATGGTGCACGGTGGAACAGTGGTTAGCGCACTGGTCTGCCAATCGTGAGGTTCGTGGTTCAACTCCCGGCTGCGGCAGATGCTTTTCAGCTGTTTATGTCCCAAGCACCCCCATTCCACTAAGCTGTGAATGAGTACATCAGGTGTTAACTTGGTGGAAGGAAAGGTGGCGAGAGAAAGGCTGGCAATTCGCCCTCATTCAGCCATTGCCGTGTATAACTGAAGTCGCTAACCCTACGGTTCTCCGACGGGGTCGCGCTGGCCTATGGAGCTACACTGACTTTACCTTACCCCATTGCCCGTTGGTGTATAATACCATTAGATTATATTGAATATCATTAAATTATATAACAATAGGCCTACTCTCTAGACTCTCATGTAATGGTCATGTAAAGTCTCTTCATGTAATGTAGTAGTTTTCCGTGTTATGCCTGCAGAGCAGAGCCGTAACTAGGGTTTTTGGCGCCCAGAGCAAGATTTCCATTTTGTGCCATTAAATTTCGAAATTAAGGTGATGACCTTTTTTTAGTCGTCACAGTTTTCTTATTCTTTCCTATAAATAAATAAACACTCCATTTTTGGGGTGATGACCTTTTTTAGTTGTCACGGCTTTACACTCGGTAAATTTTTTTATTCACACTCAAAAAAGCGCCCCCGGGTCGGCGCCCGGGGCGACTTCCCCCCGCCCTCCCTAGTTACGGCTCTGCTGCAGAGGTAAGAATTGCCAAGAATTACAGTAACATATCTTAGTAGGGAAACATCTAAAGCTGTGTCGTTCAGATTGGGGCGAAAAGTCCTGTAACCCTCACGAAGGGTTCGGTGGAGAATTCCGTGGCGGTGTCGTATACATTTTGTTCCCCTATAAATGCGGTTCCGGGGCGGAGCTGGCTGTTGCTATGGGAACCAAAATTATGCTTATACGTACAATTTGAGTTCCTCTTACAAAATATAGGATATCCTAACCCTATCGGTCATAAATTTATAACCGATATGTTATAAATGTACGACCTGCATTCGGTACGGCTATGGTTAATATGGGTAGACGGAGCTTATAACCCAGACGTTATTTAAGAGCGCCAAAGTAAAACCATTCGCCTCTGAATTTTTATCACAAATATCAACGAGAACAGCTGAGGATCAGAACAGAATACCCGGATGACTGGGATGAAGGTCTTCGCCGCATTACAATTTTCGTGTTAAACAAAGAAACAAACTGTAAACAAAGAAAATTAAGCAACGAAATCAAACAGTCATCGGCTAAAAAGATGCTTACATGAATTAATGTTTAGTCCGTTAATAAAAACACAAATTAATGAGAATTACCGAAAAATAATGAATTTCTAGTAAAACTCATCGAGATAAACAGAAAACTTGACCGGAAATTAACCGAGGTAATGTGCAGACTGCAGCAGTATGTTGCCGCTTTGGAAATTCAAAAACGCCACAAAAATCCTTGATTCCTTTCATATTCTTTTTCCTTTTCTGGTTTCATGCATTTCTAGTTTCTACCAAAGTTTCTACTTTGGCGACTTTTAATAAGTAGTCTGGTCTTCAATTTTCCTCTGTTGTTCATAGTTTATATGAGTTCTAATTCTGTAATTATTCCTTTTACGACGGTCAGTAGACTGCCGAGTGCCGACGTGCGTCATTTTTTGCCGTTCTCAACTTCTGCTCTTTCACCGTCGACTTTTCCAGTAGTATTTTTAATTCAGTGGTTCTCAAGTCTCAACCCGTGGTCTGTCGACCACAAATGGTCCGCGAGGGGGTCTAGTGGTTTGCGGTGAAGTCTGATAAAACGTAAATAAAAATTAGAGATATATTTTCCATGTGAAAATTTTGAAAAGTGCGACGATCAAAACTGTAAAACAACATTAGCACAAAAAGTTTAGCGGGCACATTTTGTGTGTATTTTGTGCATTTTAACGTGAAAAAGTCTGACAAGCAAAAATGAACAAGTTTAGGTCATCACCGTTTTTTAGGCAGAATCATGACTTTTATCAGTGGTCCGTCTTGATTTGGTCCGCGCTGCAAAAATGGGTTGAGAACATTTTAACAATCAATCAATGAAAAAATCAATGAATCAAGCAAAAAATGAAATCAATCAATTTAATCAATCATCACCGTTTTTTTAATTAATTAATTAATCAATCAATTAGATGACTGCTCAAAATTATCAATTAATGGTCCGCGATTAAAATTAATTAATCTTGAACTTCAAAAGTGGTCCGCGCTGCAAATGGGTTGAGAACCACTGCTTTAATCAATCAATCAATCAATCAATCAATCAATCAATCAATCAATCAATCAATCAATCAATCAATCAATCAATCAATCAATCAATCAATCAATCAATCAATCAATTAATATTTTAAATATATTTCAAAAATTAAAAAATTAATTTCGTCGCTACCATTATAATGTATTGGACATCAGTCGGTGGACGTTTTTAAGTTTCTGGTTAGAATCACGTCCGTAGTAGTTCAAGAATCGAACCCGCGTTGGCATAGACTTAAAAATAGCTCTACATAAGCTAAAATAGCCAGTGACTTAATTATAAAATGTAAATCGAATTCTATGATTAGCGTTTTATTTTGCTTTGATGTCTAAGCGCGAATAGGTATTAATTGAAGTTAGTTATATTTTTAAATTTAATCTGGAAATTATCGGTCGATAGTTTTAACACATTTTAAACCATTGATGTGAGTTATATTCATTATGTATTGCTTCTTTCGGATTGCTTGCCAGTATATCTGTTCTGTTGACGGTAATGTTAATGGTGTTTATGTTTACGTAGTGGCAACTTATGTAGCGCTGTAAGAGGTTGATAACTGAAGGCAGACACAATTTACAGAATGGTAAGATTTCCTTTTGAATGTCATCTTAGGGTCAAACTCCCTTATGTTAGTTGCTGCTTTCAGTATGACCCATTGGAATTTGACTCTTTTAATTGTTATTTTCGGTGAGTTCGATCGGAAGTGTACTGATTATTCTTTGCTGTGGACGTCTTTACTGAAAGTAGCAGACCACATTCCAGTTACTCCTACACTGGAAATAGCTTATACGCTTTCTGATGTTATCCGGGAGAGAAAGCCAAGTAACTAAAAATCTCAAGTTTCTGGATTGTAGAATTTCGTTCATTTCCACCGACATTCTATTGCTGACATGTATAAATTCGGCAGTAAAACCGAAGTTTAGCCGACCAAGAACTTGAACGAGATCTGTTGTAACGTAAACAAAGTATAAATCCATGCAGTGTGAAGCGACTTCACAAGTAAAGAGGCTCCAAATTCAACAATGTATAAGTCCACCCACTCAGAAATTCAAATCCACTGCATAAGTCATACAATAAAATATCGTTTCTTGTGCAATTATTGGTTCGTGGACAACCCATAAGTCAGAAAATCCAGTTAAAACAATTACTTCTAATTTAAATATGTCAGCGCTTGCTTTTGCCGCTGCTTCCTTTTTGTGATAAAGTGTATCAGCAATTGATAAACGACATTTCAGGTCTAGGCCTATAACACAGTGCCTACCAAAAGCATTGTATAGATCACCCTTTCTTCACAACGGTAAATCACATTATCATAACATTAAATAATAATCCAGGTATCCAGTTATTCCACTTATTTACTTGCTTCTTCTTTGATTTATGTCTTTATCATCCACTCTCATCTTTCCATTACCTTTCAATTTTTCAGATATCTTAGTAAAGAGTCATGGACGGACTACATGTCCCATCCAATTTCTCTGCCTTTTCCGGATTGGTGTTCCTCTTGTCTTATGCCTGTTGTTTTACTTTTAGTTTTCTAATCCACATTTCAAAAGCCTCTAATCGTTTTATCTTCCTTTTTTGTCCACGCCATACAACGTCCATTTGTTTTTACCAGTCTCTTTTTATTTAGTTCCATTATTAACATAAATAATAATGATTACTTACTTACTTTTACTTTGGGACTTATTTATGTCTTTACTCTTCCATTACCTATGATATCTGATGGACAACTACTTTCGCATCAATCTAAAATTCGCCATGTCATTTTAGCCTAAAAATGATCACTTTGCATTGATAAAATCAACTAAAAGCTGTTAAAGCTGCATTGAAACCTATCTTTCACACTGAAAGCCACTTCGGTTCTTTCCTGTTATCCGGACCCCAGTAGATGGTGTAGTTGGCTAGAGAGGTGTAAAGGTTAGGGTTAGGGTCAGGTTCCTAACCAAATAGCCATTACGCTTCACTGGGGTCTGGAATACGGGAAAGTACCGCCACTTCTTTGGCCTGTATTGGGGCATTAAAGTGATTGGATTTTGAAATAGCAGAGTGCGTATACGATTATGATGGCGGTTGTTGGTGCATGTTGTCTTGCTGTGTAGGTTACTGGATGCTTCACCTTTAGGATATTTCACTTCTTATGTGGAAATTCTCCTTCCACCTTCAGTTCTCCGATAGCTGATCTAGAATGTAATGTGGCTTTATGTTGTTAGAATATTGTAAATCCTACTGCATGCACTGGGATGATGGATGGCTAGTGTTTAGACTGTTATGGCTTGATGGAGATTATTATTATTATTATTATTATTATTATTATTATTAAAGTTAAGATTACTGTGGTAACTAATCCATATAGACTTTGTGAACACATTACAATGTCAAAACAGAGTCATAACTAGTTCGAAATAGCCAGGTCTTTAAGCGCTTCTTAAACGCATCTAGTGATGGTGAGAGTTGAATGGCCAGTGGTAAACCATTCCAGACCCGTGGTGCTGCCACGGGAAATGCGCGATCACCCACGGTGGAAAGACGCATTCGTGGGATGAGTAGCGCTGCAGTGGAGGCCGATCTCAGACGTTGTCGACCATCGAGATCTGAGACGTGATGCAGTTCTGTCTGTAGGCATGCTGGGCCCATGCCATTCAGACACCGGAACACCAGTGATGCCAGCTTGTATTTGATATGTTCTGGCACTGAAAGACAGTGAAGATCTACCAGTAGAGGTGCTATGTGGTCGCTCCGTCCAGATCGGTGAATCAAACGCGTTGATAAATGTTGAGTCCCAAGAATCTGCTGCATTGATTGGACCCCTGCATTCATTAATGTCCCTGATCCAAATAGAAGCAGGAACCAGAGTTTGAGCCATGCAGAATTTTTTAGATGTGTCACTGTTGAGTAGATCACTGGAGGGGCATGCTTACTTAATCAATGAAATTGGGCTGGGTCATAGAGCTCTCTGGCCCCAATTATACTTCCAAATTCAGTTGTAGTGTACTGGTGGGGAATTTGTATGGAGATTCAAGGACCAGTATGCCAACAAGCAAAACTTGGTGCTAATACTGTTGCTGATGTTTTTTATGCAATACATGCAGATTTATACAGACACAAAGTACTGCTAAACTTTATAGTTCCAATCAGCAGTTTATTTAAAAGTTCAAATCATCTACGCATAATTTTCCATTGTTGATGACCTGCATAGACTTTATTGTTTGTTCCATCAGATATTGAAACTGTGAAGGTTGTTTAACATAGACTTTATTTCCTACTTTCAACTACTTCATGGAAAAGCTGAAAGACTTTTCCGTGCACTATCTGATTTGCTGGGGTTTGTTAGTTTAGCCATCCAATGGTCAAGGATGACCTGCCCATGGCAGTTGAAAAAATATTGGTTTTTGGTCGTCTGTCAACCCCAATGAAATTTTAGAAAAATTTAAAATTTTGTCTTCCTGACTCACAGAGCTATAGAAATGGATGAGAAATATTTGCAGCTGTTGCATCTTTAATTGAAGCACCATCCATCCACTGACACACATTGTCGATGTAGAAAAAGCACGTAAAATTAGTGTTGTAATTACTACAGTCATTTCCTGGTGTATCTTATCAGCAGCAGGCAGGCAATGATACAGAATCACTTGTGTTATAAAATAACGCAATAACGATGCCGCCAAATTTGTCATCAAAAATTACATTAAATTTTCCATCAATTTGTGACTTCGATCAAAATATGTGGTTCTGTAATTTTTTATTTGAAGTTTCGTTTTCTCTTAAGTTTCGTTAAAAACTCTGAATGCAGTTGGAAGTAAGAAATCATTCGCATGGTGAAATGCCATCTCTGCCATCCTCAGTTCAAGTGAAGTAGCCATTAAGTTGACTGGCTGGTATAATTGTTATTCTTTCATTGTCAGTCTCGACTTAAATCGAGATTCTCGTCATGACCTGGTAAGCTGGGTACTGACTTGACGTTTGTTAGACAAAGACAGTGGACTTGGTGAAATCATTGCATCACGTCACAGGCAATGTTCCTTCCAATTCTTGATGGTCCGTGTGCGCACGAAATTCGTCTTGGGCAACAATTCTCCACTTGACTAACTTTTTGGGGAATCTTTCTTTCTGAAACTCTGAAACCACTGCAGCACGCCAAGTGTTAAGAACCGATGATGACTGATGACCTTTTTTCTTTTTCGGTTATCAGACGTCACGGATATGAAGTATTAAATGGTCAAGCTGTGATGGTGATCACCTTTTACAAATTTCAAAATATATCATTTCATAGAAATGAAATACCTCCATGAAATTTTCAATTTTTTGGGCAATAAAAAAATTTGGGGCATATGTCTCCCCGTTTGTGGGCATGCGCCCACGCACCCAGGGCCGGATTAAGGTCCAAGTGGGCCTGGGGCTGAGAAGCGAAAAAAAGGTCGTCGCTTCCATAATTTGAAAATTGCCCCTTGCAAAATTTCCCGCCACCTTCACAGAAAATCTCTGACAAGCAAAAAAAGTCGCTTGAAAAACGGTGGGCCTATTTTTTTATGGTGGGCCTGGGGCTTCAGCCCCCTTAGCCCCCACCTTAATATGGCCCTGCACGCGCACACCTTAGAGGGAACATTGGACACAGGTATGGCTATTGTGTGGAGATGGGTTTCTGTATAGGAAAATTTCAGTATTTAAGAAATTGTTATTTTGTCTTATCCTGCATAATGGATTGGATGAAATCTTGTGTAATTTAGATGTTGGATCGGTTGTGGAGCAGTCGTTAGTTTTGACTGATTGGTGGACGAAAATGAAGAAATTCTTTGATGAAACAATTTGACAAATTATTTTTAGACATTCTGATGGAGTTGCTGAGAATTAAACAGAGTACTGATAAATGATGGGCAGAGGGCTTTGGAACAACAGCCATTTCAGTCGTGTATTTTTTATTTTGAAGCTTTTCTCTCCTTGCAAATGCAATATTTCAGTTCAAAATTGCATTAGTGTTGCCACGGGGCAAATGGGGGCAACTGCCCTCCCCAACCTGCCCCAGACCACCTGCCAGATTCCTGCAAATCCGGTGAGAAAGTTTTCTGTGGAGGGGGTAAGGGGTGGGTAAGGAATCTGACATGCTAGCCCCTTTCCCCTCCCCCCAACCAAAAATTCCTGGTGAGGCCACTGCAAATTGCAAAATTTAAATCTCCTAGTTGTTTCATATATCGCCATATTACTGTTTTGCTAAAGTTTCAAACAATATGAAGATTTGAGTGTTGGCAACTCTCTCCTGCATTGCAGTTGGCTGTAAAGATATATTTTGTTTGAATGACTCACAAACCTTGAGATGACATGTCCTGCCTAGGACATGCATGCCCTGTTTGAGGGTCTTTGTTAAAGTAGAAATATGATGTTGCTGTTCGTGCATGGTATTTATAATGCGTATAATGTCTCAGTCCTGTTTCGTGCAACATGTAAAGGCTCGTGAATTATTTTCCTTCTGTTGTTACTGTGATATTTCTCTATAGAGCTTTTATGCGATCACAATTCACACCGTAATGAAAGGCGTGCATGGCGAACGCAGGGGTGTGGGAACGACAGCCCACTTGTGATTCGGACAGGGTGTTTTATTTAAGGAATTACTCAAGGACGAACTCCGATTGGTCGGATCTGAGGCCATCTTTTGTTGTGCTGAGGAATTAAGTGAGTCTGTGTGAATCACTACATGACACTCTTCTGGTGGTAAGAGTGCCAGGGTATGTTTCTCACACAGTGCAAATAGAAGCACAAAAAAATAAGTAAGGACCGTACCTTACAACGGACAATGTCTGTGCAAATAGACTTTGCGATTATGCGTGGTAGTATTGATTCGTATCACAAGGTTGATTTGGATTTTGTCTGTTGAATTTAAAGTTTCTACTTAGCATTTGAGTTACCGGTAATCTATGCTGGCTTCATGCAGACCAAAGTTGTGAGTATAGACCGATAAATTTTTTCTAATTTTGGGTGTGTGACTTTTTGTTGTTCCACATGAATACTTCTGGTAGTCTTCTCTGCTTCTGTTTTGCCTAATGTTGTTTACAACAAACCTGGGCTACATAATGTAAGTATAAAGCAGTGATGATGACTGCTAAAATGGTATTCAGTTGGGACTCAAATAATTGCTTGCTGCTGATTTAATTAGCTGCTTGGACTGGTCTGTAATTATTTAACTGCATGCCTGTGTATTTGTTGCAGATTCTGGCTTGACAGTGTTGAATATTGGCGTTCGAATATACGACAGTGGTGTGTGACTGTAGCTTAGGATTTTTGTTTCTACACAGACAGTGCTTACAAATGAACCGCTCATTATGAATAAGCCAACTAACTTCAACCCTGGCCGAGGTAGGAATGACTGTCATTTCTTTTGTAGAAAATGCTGTAATTAATCAATTTTTCACAAATTTAATCGTTAAACCCGCACGGTAAATCATAGTATAACTCAATGTGCAAGTAGTTACTTGCACAGTGAGTTATATTAAATGCCCCTCTGTGCCACTCTATTTCCAAACATTTACTGTTTCATCAAGTTGTTGAAGAAACAACAGGGACTACATAGCTTTGAGATAATGCAGCTGATAGCTGGGCGGTCTCCTAATCGCAGAAACAAGAGGCCGGCTACAATTGCTGCAAGAATTAAGAGCATCGTTGAGGATTTTCCAAACCACGCTGTCAAAGACTGCTTAAGGGGAATTGCTTATAATTTTGCTCTGTAACATCATTTAGTCCTTTTTGTGCACATCCGTAAAATGGTTTTAAACGTTGACCTTATCTAGCTTTTGATCTTTAGATAGCATTAAGAATGTACTAATGTACTAAATTTCTAAGACTTTTACTTTAAATTTAATATTCACTTTATACCTGTGGGCAAGACTTCTGGGGCATGATGTATTTGGATACAAATTTGTCGGGGGTAGTTACTGGGGCGAGTTGTCTGGGGCTAGTTATTGGTTCTTTGGCAATGGACTTGACCTGAAAGTCGGGAAACTTTGATAAAATATGTTTTGGAATGATTTCTATTATTGCAAACGATTCTGTCACCACCACCACCACCACCACCACCATGCATTAATTTTTGTGTCATATGTCAGAGCATGCATAGTGTCTGGTATTGTTAATATTCCTGCTTCATATTTTCGAACTGTTTAACTATTTGCATGGAAAATAAAAAAATTTCTGTCACAGAAATGAAAAAGTCTGATTCTACCCAGTTTTTGCACCAGTGTCAATATGCTAATCATTCTTGTTTGGTAGATATCTGCATTTTCATTTAAGAATTGAATTGTAATTTTCAAATGATGACATTTTCTTGCAGCCATCTTCCATATTGTTCACTCACTCAGTCTCCTAAAAGGTAGTTGTACTATGATTTTCTCACGACTCACTGTGCCTCACTCAACATCCCTCACACTCATCATTCCAACAATAGTCTGCTTCTTTGTGCATAATTTGGTTTGTGACCACTTGAAATGGTACCTATTTTCCATTACTGAAATGATGCCTGATGAAACCTTTCTCCATGTTTCGAGACCCTGCTTATAGATTTGCAGGAAAATAATCCAGGGCCAGGGGCCCGTGAATGCAAAAGTGCATTTTTTAAGACATGTTACATCCCATTTTGAATAGAGTATCCATTAATTTTTCTGTAACAAATGGCTGCCTTGATTAAAAGTTTCCCAAGGCCCCCACTTGCCAAATCTTAAAGAAATTCATGGCTTTTTTTTTTTCTTTGTCATTCAACTGAGCATCAAAGTTTTCATCTTTCATTTTTCTAATATTAGTCTTGAGAAAAGCCCTTATTTGATTTTCACCTCTGTTTTTGTGGAAATGTATTTCTAAGATAAAATCACTAGTTGACTTGCCTCCATGGCGTTCCTGGTCAAAAAGCTTCACAGGACCCAACTTTATATGGGAGGAGGTAGATATAACTTTATTTTCTCCACAAGGGATCATGAATGTTTTTTGCCTCATATTGTTTTTTCTTTTCTGGCAGATGGTAACTTTTTCCAGGTAATTGACAGTTTGTTGTGATTTGGAAGTAATGCCTGCAATGTTTGTGGAATCTGGCAAAAGTAACAGTATGTCAAGTGATCTCGGTTCCCTCCAGATCATTGGATAAACAAACTTCTTAGTGTCTAACACCCTTTGTTCCAACCTGTTAGGAGTCAGAACAGGTTATACAGCTGAAATGAGAGGCCCTGTATTTGTCCTAATCTTTCACATCCAAAGTACAGCTTATAACATGTCTTAACAAGCGGAGTAAAACGCCTTCTTTGCTTCATTTGTAAATCAAGTTACATCACCATTAAAATTATTGTAGCAAAAGGAACTGATGATTAAATGACACTTTCTAATGCATTTCAAATATGACTACAAAGAACAAATAACCCTTAAATTATATTAACTAAGTTTTCTATATTAAATGATTTAGGATAAGAACGCCAGATGGGGCTTATTTCAAGCAATATAATCCAAGTGGTCTTGCTCATATCAGAATAGAACACACAATTCATGACCCATCGTTTTCTGCTTGTATCAGCCAGACAAAAGATAGAACAAATTTCCTGGATATATTATAACAACACGACTCAACATCTCTGCTGTGGCTGACAACATACAATAATATATTATAATTGGTTATGATGAAATTGTTGTTTTATATACTACCAGGGTTTACATGAAATAAAATTGCATTGGCTATTTCAAAGTAAGGTATATTCTTTAATAGACGATATCTCCTGAAGTAGCAGTTGATGGAAAAACTGATTACATATTTGAAAACTATGGGAAAAATTACATATGGAACAGACCAGAGCGATTCTGTGACAAAAATTGTGTTTACCAGTGCTATTTGCATGGAAACTATGTCTATGTCTGTAGACAGGCTGACCATGGCCTGACAACCCTGTTCCTGGTACCAGTGTCAATATGCTAATCATTCTTGTTTGGTGGATATCTGCATTTTCATTTAAGAATTGAATTGTAATTTTCAAATGATGACATAGATTTCTTGCAGCCATCTTCCACAGTTCACTCACTCACTCACTCACTCACACTCACCATTCATGGCAGTGAATTCCAGTTCTTTGTACAACTTTGGTTTGTGACCAGAAATAATTACCTTAAAGAGCTAATCATAAAAAAGAAAACAAAATGAATTGGAGATACCATCTTATCTTTCAATATGAAAAGCTTATGTTATCTGGATTTTTCATTTTTTCATCATAATTCAGTTGGCATGGAGTTCTTGCATTTTGTCTTGAGACTAGCAGTTATTATTTGTGTCTGTTTTCTGTCTACATTCTAAGGTAAAATCACCAAATGACTTTCCTTTTTAGTTCCTGGTCGAAAAGTTAATAGACAGGATGAGGGTCGGGGGTTTAGATAAGGAGGGAGGGGTTTTGGGGGAGATACTGGTAAATTTTAGCCGGCCAGACGGGCATTGTTTTTTTCTTTTCTGTTTTATGGAGAACTTTTTCAAAAAACTTCATGATTTTAGGCGGGGAGGATAAGGAAGTGGCTGGTGTTTGTCTAGTGTTTAGGAATGTTGAAGTATGCTAACCATTGGTGCTCGGCTGTGCCAGGCGTGGATAAACAGGAACTTCTTAGCGACTGGTCGTTTGTTCCGGGGTCTGTGAGGAATCAGAATTTCCTCGTCCAGCTTATTGGGGAGTTTTACAGCGCCTTGTCTTCGGGATTAAGAGTTGGGTTGGTCGACTTGCCGACATTTGTAATCTTGTCCTGCCTG
The DNA here is from genome assembly GCA_018105865.1 of Metaphire vulgaris. NCBI lineage: Eukaryota > Metazoa > Annelida > Clitellata > Crassiclitellata > Megascolecidae > Metaphire > Metaphire vulgaris. The sequence continues at coordinate 3,172,501 of CM030838.1, forward strand.
ATATCCTATTTGAGTCGCGATCTCCATTAAAACTGTCTTCAAATGAATTTCTAATGCCTCGGATATAACGAATGAAGTAGTCGTACTGCGGAGGGAACTAAGATTTTTCGATCAGATGTGTGGATAAGAAGCGTGAGGTAACTACTTCGACCCATGTGTCCATGGTCATGTGGAAGAGAGTGACAAAGTTTTTCCTTCCAGGTGGAAAAATGACGAAGATAAAGAATCGTTATTTTTGGAGGGGATTAGAGAAAAATGGTTAGTAACTGAGAGGAGGTTGAATCTACGATGATCTTACTTGGGGAGGAGTCTCCAAGATGTCTTATTGTTTGTTGCTTTATATGCCAGGGCATATAAGGTATCCTTATACTTTAATTCTTCATTTACTGTTTAATAAGGGTACAGGGTTAACAGTTTCTGGCAGAACTGTTTAGCTGTTTAATTGCTATGGGAATGATTGCTCATAGGCTCATGGCAAGGAGTTAGATTTATGATGATGATGATGATGATTATTATTATTATGAAAAACTTGTTTATAAAAAATTATAGTGGTTTTTACACAGCCTCCTAAACCATTTGAAATCAAGTTATTATTATTATTATTATATATAATATAAACTACTACTAAGTGGTTCTACTACTACTACTACTGTACTAACTACTACTACTACTAGTTACTACTTTGCTACTACTACTAATCACACTACTAAACTAAATTTCTTGTGTGCCATGTTGCCAAATGCCAAGATCAAGGGCACCTTACAGAGTCCAGTAATCATACAAAAAAGAAAAAATGAATAGAATACCATCTGAGGCATATGAATATGAAAAGATTATTATGACCTGTAATATCTGGATTTTTTTCATTTTGTCATCATAATTTATTGTCAGAATGGGTTTAGCTTCAAGATTAGAATGAAGTCGATGGACCTCAGTTGATGTAAATGATTTTAGTTATTTTGATAAGAATTCATGATTTTAAAGAGCTGCTTTTGATAAGTACATTCTTCATTTTTAGTAACTTTTGATAAAAACTTCAAAAATGATTTTAAAATTTTGATAAGTACTTTAAACATGATTTTAAAAACTTTTGATAAACAACATGATTTTAAATAACTTTTGATAAGTACTTCATGATTTTAGTAACTTTTGATAAGTACTTCATGATTTTAGTTACTTTTGATAAGTACTTCATGATTTTAGTTACTTTTGATCAGTACTAAAAAGTATACACGCTTAACAGTTGGGCAAATATACAAAAGTTTATGATAAGGGCTTTTCTGCTGAAATCTGGCACATTAAAAATTGTCTGCATAATAATCTTAAACAAAATGTGAAGACAAGCTCTTGTTGCTCTTGTGTTTAATTTTATTCTCGCTATGGACCTCAGTTTTAGAATACCTGTAAGACTAAATTGTCCAGCCTCATATCCTGGATTTGAGTCGGATCTCACGTGATTAGGATTTGTAGTGCCATCTCCTGATGCTTCTTTATATTATGAAGTGGCGCTATAGAAGTTGATGATCGAAATGAATGATGTTTTTTTTGATGAATCTTGTGCAGAACCTTTTCAACTGGGATTGGGGCTGGATATATTATTTGATATCCAATTACAAGTTTCCTTTCTGGAGTGACTTAGAAATTATGCAATTGACAGCAAATAGGAATGCTTTTTAAAATATATGCACAGCTCGAGCTGTCAATCCCGCGTCACTTTGGCTAGAGCTGTCAATCTCACGTCACTTTGGCTAGAGCTGTCAATCCCACGTCACTTTGGTCATTTTTTGTCAACTAAATGAGTTTTTGAAGTCATTCACTTTAATTGATGAACAGTTTGAATTGGATCAGTTTCAACTTTGCCTTCCTATAATCACACATTAGTCTAAATTTCTAAAAGTACTTGTAACCATGTCTCAAAAGTGTCTGCATTTTTCAGTTGATAGTTCCCTACAAAATGGCAATGTAGTCTTGGCATTAAGGACTTATTAAACATCTGTTTAAACAGGTCTGTAGAGCAGGGATGCTCAAGCTTTTTGAAGCCAGTCCACTTTCCATCTGCCATTGTTCGTGAGGGTCCATAAGTTAGTTACAAGGAAGTATCCGGTACTCTTAATAGACTGTCATAAGTGCACCAAGTCAACAGATAAAAATGTCAAAATCTTCAAATGCAAAAGTAAGTTTTAGATTTCACGACTGGATTTTGGAAATTACCACGTGAAAAATGTTTTCAAGTTCATTAATTCTTGTAGCCGGGTCTTCTAGGCTGATATAAATCTTGAGTATTATTAGAAACAGACAGTGCACTCTGATGCATATTTTAAAGACTTTAATTACGATTTATTACCGAGTGACCAAAAGCTGTAATAAAGCAGGAACAGAATGAGGGCTGAAATGGAAATACATCAGCATATGATTGCAATGACGACAGTAAGTAAGTAAGTAAGCAAGCTAATATTTATAATAATAACAGCTGGATTTTAAGTGGTTTAGTAGGGGTTTCCTGTGTTGAAAGTCATTGAAATTCAGGTTCAAAAATTTTCAGACATATTCAGAGAGCTGCGGCGGTCCACAAGAACCATCCTTGCGGTCCAGACTGTGGGCTGCGGGCCGCGGTTTGAGTACTCCTGCCATAGAGTGCTATCCTGTGGTTATAACCAGTCAAAGTATTAAACTATAGAGTATAGATGTATGAGAAATGCTGCAGTCAATGAACCAACTTATCATGTGTGGTAGCCTAAATGAGGAATTTAAATATGGAGAGAATGTTGATTTCAAGTATTGGTAATCAAAATAGGCTTACAATTTGTTACATGTTTATATTTGCTACCTTTCTTCTTCTGAGATTAGCTTGGATAATGGATAGTTGTTATCTAACCAATTTTTACATGGAAATTAAATTTATTTTAAAATTTTCAGTCTTTTTAGTTTAATATAAACTCTTTATAATAATTTATCTGAGCACTATAGTTGTGCTATAGCTATCGATGTGTATGTGTAGTCCCTGCGTCTGTTACATCACTGAGTAATATTTGAATAGCAACAATGAAATGTTCCAATCAGCCTCAGTTTGACTCATTTGAATGCATTGATCAGATGTTCCTGACTCTACTTTCTTTTGTGATTAATAAATTCATGTTAGAGATTAAGAAACTTAGCTTTTACTTGAATAAGAAGATTAATAGTAAAGATATGGACTTATACATGTATCTAGTTATTTGCAGCATCTATGTACTGGTACTTGAAAAGTCTTCAGATCATGTCTGTTTAATAATTATTAAAGATTATAATCTTTAGAATTTTGCATTGAAATTTATTTAATTCATGTAGTCTTTAAGATTTATTTCACTGCAAAAGGTACTCCTGCAAATTGTTCTGCTCTGTTGTTCCCATATTTTATATGCACAATATAGAGACACCAGAGACTTTTCTTACATTTTAAGAAAAAAAAATTTGCAATTGAATATTTGTTAAATGCATTATTTTCTTTGCTTGGAAAATTTATTTCAATTTATATTTTTATATTAATTTGTTTTGGTATTTCTTATTTTTTCTTTAAATTAATGTTTTCTTGTCATTGAGAATTCTGCAGTTTTTATTACCAGTTGCTGAAATATTAGTGCTTGTTTCAGCACTGACAGATATTAATGTATATATGATTGTATATGATTCATAATTACCACTTTTGTGCTTAAAAGTGGTTTGTCTTTTAGGTAAACCCTGGGTCCATCCATCAGAGGCCTTGACTAGAGGACATGTTGTCTACAGTGTCAAGGTTAATATTGCAACTGTTCTGTCCAAACATTGTTCTGTTGATAGCCATTTTCTTATTCTAGCTTGAATTTTCCTGTAGGTATTTTTTGGCACAACTCAATTCACTCACACTGCTGATTCTGTTCTATTATGTATTAAGCCTGACTTAAAAGTCGTGTTAAGCATATAACAGGACCCATTCCATAAACCAGTGGTGCACTGTAATTACAGGCCTTGAGCCTGTAACTTCAATTAATAATCAATAATCAATTTCTTGAAACTCCTGCTGGGCAAAATAAGTGTGACCAAATGAGTTTACATTCACTAGACAAACGCCTAACTGAGTGACGACTATAGTGAAGTAAGCACAATAAATTCGAAAATCGTGGCGTGTGGCCACACAGATTTACATTTAATTGTATATAATTGAGCACTCCTGGTGGTCGAACAAGCTGCCAATTGGCAGGTTTACAAAGAAAAGGAACTGCATTAAAAAGTTCTTCTTTTCCCTGGGCCACTTGGCAACTTGTGACAGGCCTGAAGTGGCCTTGCAGGCTGGACATTGTGTAGCACTGACATAAATCTTAATGTTTCTGTAATAAATAACTGAAGGAATGTATTTGGTTTGAAGGCTTTGCCCAAACTCTTGGCAGTTAACTATTTGGATCGTAACTTTTTAATCTCTTTATGTTTTTTTTTCGGTTTAGTTTTTAGGACACTTATGATAAGGTGTACTTGATTTAAAATCTATTCAGGAATTGTATATTGTTTTCTGTAGTTTTTGGGATGTATTGAGGTGGATCAACCCAAGGGGTCGCAGATGGTACGAGACGCGATTAGAAAGATGAAAGTGAGTCAGAATTACACATTTGAAAACTAACCATTATTATTATTATTAAACAAGCCGATTTATGTAGCGCCGTACACATGAATAAAGTTCAAAATCAAAAAAGAATATACCAATGTAGATATGAGATATACCATTAGATACTAGATATACCATTGTAGATATTTGAAAAAGAATCTACCATTGTAGATAGATGCAGATATTCTTGGTCGGAATTTTCCCACTGTCTGTTTTATGTTGTGCATAAACCGTTATTGCAGATTATTATTTCCAATTATAATATTATTCTATGTAATAACTATTTTGTATTTTGGAGATTTTCCAATGCGTGCAGCTTAACCCTTTCGCCCCTAGGGCTCCTGTGCGTCCGTTCCCTGTCCCCTCGGCTCCTGGGGAAATTATGGGGTTGTTTGGGGCTCCCACATAAACTCAAATATCTTGAGCACATGTTAACATAGAACAAAAATGTTTTCACCAGTTTCCTCAGAATTGAACTGTGTTTACTTCCAGCATAGAATATTTAATACCCTGAAGAAAATCAAAACCGGCCATGTGGGGATTATGAAAAGACGCAGAAACCCCAAAAGCGGCCTTACGGGGACTGGTATCGGTAGCAAAAGCCACTTTTGCGGCTTTGCGGGGCGACAGGATTAAATGACCCAATGATATTTCAGTTAGTGACAATGGTTAGAAATAAACGGGGTATTGATATCAGCAATTATTATTTTATATTGATCTAAATTATTATTTTTTATTTAAGGTAATATTTGACTATTTGTTCTCTTAGTTTACCCGTCAGATCAAAAAGGCAGAAGGTGAGAAGCCTATGAAGACCGATCTCTGCATCTCAATTGATGTAATAAGGCTGCAGGAACCGAAGTACAAGGTAATGTTAATCTCCTTTGCATCAGTTTTTAATTCTCTATGTACCTACTTTTCTTTTCATTTTGGTTTCCTTATCCATTGCTTTGAGATTTATGCGTTTGCTGTGCAGCCAGTTTTAACATATGCAGTGCGATAATGGATTTGGTTTTGAGTGCTGCCTTTTCTTGGAGCTCAGGCAGCTTTTATTTACCTATTTGATACCCAAGGTTTTTCTTGTGTTATCTCTAGCCTAACCTTTGTATGCGAGTTTGTATATGTGCTCGTGGGTGGGTGTGTGCATGTAGAAGTTGTGATTAGTAAGACAAGATAAAAGACTGGATAAAAGGTTTTAGGAAAAATGTCAAGGATGATGGAAGAGTTTGTAAGGCATTTTCAGTTCTGTCTTTTCGATAGACGCGAAGCAGTCGTATGTTGTACAATTGATAGTTTTAGATGAGTCCATTGTCAAAATGGGTTTGCTTGAATATTCTTCTGTTTTACTAAAGATTTGATGGGAATGTAGTTTAAATTCTCAAGTTATTTGGTTGGAATTGAGCTGACTGCTCGGGATCCATGTTTGTAATTTTATTTGGCCCCACAGGATCAGGCCCTGGATCGATGTTGGGATTTTCACTTGTTTGTGTTTGACAATGTTTGTATATTACTTGATGTTTCTGATTGCTGTTTTTCTGGTAATTTTTATCATTTTGCTGCATTTTCTTGACATAATTTTTGTATCCTGTCTTGAATTAACTGCTGCTTTATGTTGCTGATCATTAATGAATGAAGAGTAAATGCTGTATTTCTTTTATGTACAAAGAGAAGCAATTTAGGCTAATAATAGAGAATTTATGTGGCAATAAAACTACCGTATATTTGCTGGTGGCTTCATTTCTTCAGGCTGTTGGCCGTGCAAGAGCAACGACATTTGTCAATGCTGCTAAGAATTATTATTTATTTTGCAATAAATTTGTACATCTGAATGATCAGAAGACACACATTAGTGTGTCGTAAATGAATGTTGCTTCAAACCAATTCACGCTAATTAGTTTGCTAGTGGGGGGGGAGAGAGCCAGAATATGGAAAAGAACCGGGTGAAAGTATTTAAGTGCATATTATGTAGTCCGCTCGCTAGAGAATTGTCTGGAATTTGCCTTCTCTGGCTTCTAGCTAGATAGAGCACGTTCTATTTGATGCAAGAACCACCAGAAAAGAACAATCCAAAGTTGTTGCAATCGTGTTTTATACTGACCGCACTGGTCACCTATCCATACGAACTGCCTGATTTAGCTGAAGAGTCTGCCAACTGCTATGCGCACGCAAATTACAGTCCCTGGTTTGTTATTTTTGAATTTATTCCGGTGGTTGGAACTCGGCGGTGAGTTCTAGTCGGTGTGAGGACATGTGATCTTAGGATAACTGTTTTGCGACTGTTGCCTATTCCATTCCAGACGATCTTGCATCAGTTCCCGCTTCACCAGGTGTCTTACTGCGCCGACGACAAGTCAGACAAACGGATGTTTACGTTTATCGCCAGAGAAAAGGACCAAAATAAACATCTTTGTTTTGTCTTTGACAGTGAAAAATCGGTGAGTTGATCTGCTGATGGTTTATTGCACTGCATGAGACAGTTTAGAATCAACCGAAAGAGACCATGTTTAGTAACCAAATAAGCACGTTTTTTTGCTTCTATGGTAATCTGGTTTTGATCCCATGACCTCAGGAACTGCTTATCAGTAGGCATACCATTAACCTATTTGATCTTTCTTTTGCAGGATGCTTATAAATTAATATTGCTGTTGAGAATTAAATTTCATCAGCTAACAAACTAAAACTATTTCAGTTTTAAGTTTAACTTTCTATGGCTCTCAGTAGTTTGTAAGATCAATATCAGGACTTTAGATGTGACTTTCTGTGCTGTCGTTTGTTGTATTTGGCCTGATCAAATCAAAATAAATTTCCCAATGGTTTTCATCACTGTTTAATGTTAACTAATTATATACTCTCATACTGGCTGATGTGGTATAATTTACTTTAATGCCGCCTGTGTAGAAAGAAGACACATTTTTGTGCTGTTTCAAATGCTTTGCCATGACCATGGCTAACCTTTATGGAATGATGTGCTATAAGTGATTTAAGGAATGGACAAAACTCTTGAAGTTTTGTTGACAAATTTGTTAGTAGAAATGCTAAATTTAATTTAACCCCTTAACTGGCCATTTATTTGTAACAAAATGTAAAATGGACGAGAATTCTCAGGACAGCCGGTTAAGGGGTTAAGCAGAAAAAAATCCAATTTTTCATATATCAGTTCATTAGCAAAATTTTCAGGTAAATAGCACTTCATAGATGTAGTCAGTAAGTAAACTGCATCTACGACTATGCATTGTTTTCTCTGAGTTTGAACGATTGTCTTTGATTGTAGAACTGCAACAATTAAAATTGCCGTGCTAATGTTGATTTGCTTTATCCTTCAAGAATCTAGAATTTGTCGTACGTTCTGTGGTTTACCAGCATTATTGATGCCTACCAAAGTGTGAAATAAGTTGATATTTGTTGATCTAGGCAGAGGAGATAACGCTGACTGTTGGCCAGGCCTTTGATTTGGCATACAGGCGCTTCTTGGAAGTGTCAGGCAAAGATGGAGATCCAAAGAAGCAGCTTCTCTTTTTCCAGAAAAAGGTGAATATGTTGCTGAAGTCAGTAGCATTGATGTACCTTGTAATATGGATGTTTATTATAAAACCCTCAGTGTCAGAGAGTTGTTAGAAATTTGACTTTGAAATCTGGCCAGATGCTTTATGATATTTTTTTTACTTTGTGATGTTCATCATTACTTAGGTTATATTTCAAATCTATTTTCAGTCCTATTCATATTGTAAAGTGTAAAATTTGTGTTTTCCTTGGTTGTGTACTACTGGTTGTGTACTACTTTTTTATACTGTGCTTGTCACGAATAAAGATGATTATTATAAATAGGACTGAGAATAGATTTGAAATGTAACCCGAGTAATGTTAGACATCAGTGATATTGCTGGTCATATCTTTCTACTCACTGCTGTATCTATTTAAAGCTGTATCAATTATAGTTGTTTGGTGTTTCACTGTCCTGACAAATTTTTGAAAAGAATTATTAAATTATTTTGGTTTTATTTACACAAAATAAGCCAGTTTGAGAAATGCCATCAATTGTTAGCCTTAGGTTGGTTTGGCATCAGGATGTTCAGTTTTGGCATAAAATGAGATGGTCACAGATATTATCGAATCTGATCCTTTCACCGTTTACTTATTCATTTTTAAATCAGCATAATTGATTATTCTGATATTATTATTTTTTTTTTATTATTATTGTTGATGCCATTGCTTTTTTTAGATACAAGAACTGACCTTTGAGAACACAAATCTTAAGAACAGAGTCGCTTATCTGGAGAGGCTTTTGGAATTCAGGAAGCAAGATAACCCACACAACTCTGCAGTATGAAGCTTTCATTCTTAACAGGAAGTTGACTGTTTCAGTGTTTAAATGACGTCTGTACAACTTGCTTTGTTCAGCTGACATAGACTTTGTATTTGAAAATATGGGAAGGAATTGAATCATTTGGTCAAGTATTATAATGATGCTGAGGTTTCTTATAAATAAGAAATCTATACATTTAAAGTTTTAAAAATTATTTAGTATTTTTCCGGTTAAGTTGAGTAAATTGACTTGATTTAAAATTGTCATGCACACACACACACACACACACACACACACACACACACACACACACACACACACACACACACACACACACATATGTTATGTGTAAGGATTATGTAGCAAATGATCTTTTATGCACAGGAGCTGTACTAAAGATTTCTAAGCATCTCACTTACACTGCCATTAACCATTGTTGCTCACTAAAATGCCTTATTATTTTTAGCCACAAAATTTTGGCAAGATTGAAACTTACAGAAGAAACCTTTAAATTATCTGAAATAAGTTATAAACTTTGTAGCTTGCAGAATAAACTATGGTTTGACAATTGGCTTTGGTCAGTCTAGTGTCCTTACCTTAACATTGAATTAATGACCTAAATGGATCACTAAATACTATTTCTGAAACACAATAGGACTATTTACTTTAAAAATTACTATCCTTTCTTCAAATGTCAGTACTTTTTAGAATAATTAATTGGCTAAAGATAATCAGGACACCTTTTTAGCATAATTTTTTGATATCCTGACAACAGATTGACTGTGAGTGATTTTTAGTTCATCAGATGACGTATTTCTTGGTGTTTAATCAAGTAATTGGCTACAGGCAATATTTTGCATGGCTATGTTGTGTATTGAAAGCTGTCAGGTATGAATTAATGATTACAGGAACCACTTGCTGGCTGCAGGTCAGATAGCCTCACCCTTGACCCGTCAACCACCTCGAATGGCACCGGCCATGGAACCATGGTTTCCAATGGTATTTCATCTCCAAATACGGATGGTCATGTGATGCCCATATGTTGGTTTAATTTTTATCTAGTTTATTTTGGTGCTTTATTTATCTTAAGTGATTTTACAGTACTGGCAATTTGCGTTTTGTTCGCTACTTTGTTTAGATGGTTTGATGAGGTTCTCTTTTTTGTCTAAAAGATCAGTCTCTTATATTTTAGAGTTGATTAACTTTTCATACTTCATGGTTTTTAAAATTTTCCAAATTGCCATTTGCGTTTGGAAGTACAGCAGATGTTTTTTTATTTGTTAGAATCTGCATTAACATTTGTTTAACTTGTAAAATGTTTCTGGTCTTTGTGAGTTTTTTTTATTAAGTCAAGCTAAGCGATCCACGCATAGACTTTGAGAAATCTAATTGACCTGTGTCTTTGATGCTTGCTTTACAGATTCATCAGAATCACTGATAATTTATAATTAATTGAATTGACCGTGATTTTGGACATTTGTGTTCAGTTAATCTATACTTATATTTGCAGTGGCTCCACCGCCATCCATACCGAGTCGCAGTTTCAGCCAAACAGTTTCACCGGACCAAAGGACAGGCAAGGGTTTGATGAATTTCTCTTTATGTAAAATTTATTTGAATGTTCTACCATAAATAAATTTACAGTATATTGAAGCCCCCTACTTGTCATCGGAGGTGTAAAATTTATTGACCCATGTATTGACATTGGGATGAGAAATGTTTCATTTTAATTTGCACAATTCTCTACGATTATTTGTCTGCTTTTTGCGATTACACTGTTTACGATGAGACATATTGCATTAATTATAATGACACTTCAGAAGGTAAACCATCTAAAAATATATCCGCAAGATATTTGTTTGGGAGAAAAAATACCGTCCGTGATATATCAGAGTGCATGTGCTTGCACCGTCACACAGATAATTAATTCAGCCAGATATCTTTGCCGTTAGACCAATCATCTTCCAGGCCAGTAGGTCATTGCCAGATTGACTTCTAGGTCTTGCATCTATGCGAATGGTTAGGCGACATTAAAATGTGTTCACAAAATGATAACTTTCCAGAACAGCATCCAGGGTCTGACCAAAACTTTCTATGCTTACAACACGTTTTCCAATCAAAAAGACAGCTTTTAAAACGTAACAACCAAATTGCATCAGTCCTCTCTATCCAAGGGTCAATCGCGTACTGTCCGGGGACAATGTAATGGACTTGTATGAGGATATATCCCGGTAACATATCCCCTTATGGAGCCGTAGCTTTAGCGGCATAAGATATTTTGATTCATAAGCTTTCAATTGCATTGTCACTCATTAGTGTATTATTGGAATTGAAGAACCTGTCTTAAAATATGGTGCCATAAGGGACAAATAATAATTAAAGGCTTCATTTATTTTACACCACCCTATTTCTTATCCTATTAGACGTTAATTTCTTTGGTTCTACTCCCTTTGGCGTCGTATCTCCAGTTACACCGCCTCTCACATCACCCAATGGCAGACCTTCAGCGGGAAGTGATGTGTTTGGAATGGAAATGTTCAATCCATCAGCCTACCTTTCCTTCGACTTTGACCACCGGTCTCAACACACGACGGACGGAGAACTACTTGATTTGCAAGTAAGTGACGCTAGCTGAACTGAAGGAACATCTGAAAAGCTAGTCAAGGGAGAAAGTTGAATATTGTCATTAACTTATTTGACTAACTTTTTTGACTAACTTTTTTTAGCAAACCTGAGTCAAATAACAACTGGTGAAAATAAATACTGAATCTCAGTGGTGATATTTATTGTTATTGGACTTGGAGTGTTTTATTTTAATGTTTATGTTTCTGCATTCAGGCAAATTTTAGTCATGGGCTGATGTTTGGAACAGAGGACTTTTCGCTCGACGACCTCGATCCTCTAAAGAAGTGACGTCAATTGGTTGACGTCCTGTGAACAACTCTTCTGTGGATATTTACAGATTGATTGATTGATCATAGCTGAAAATGATCCTGTATAAATTTAAGTTTTAATTTTGGTTTTCTAAGCTTGGTTCCATTGTACAAAATGCTCCAAAAGAACGATACGTCAAGCTATGAAATGCCTTCAACAGATCTGTCCATTTTGCACGTGCACACAGACACACACACACACACACACACACTTGCACACGACAGTACTCAATGTTCTTGTCGTTTGCATGTAAAAGCATAATTTTATATTGCCTCAGTGATACCTTTTTTGTGCCAAATGCATTCTAGTTGGTAAATCTTTTGCTTCAAGATTTTACCAGACACGTTTGATTGTGACGGACCTGACAGAAACAGCTTCTCAGTTATTTTATTGAGCACTTAGTCTTGTATGTTCACATGTTTGCGTGCATGCGCACACACACACACACACACAAATCATTATGTGACAGTGAAACTTATTGCATGTTATTACGATGTATCCCATGTTAATTTTTGACATGTTATACTTATATTGTATGCACTGTACAGTGAGTGCTGTTATGTTTGTTGTTTTTGTTATACAATGTTACAATGATTTAAGCGAGATCTGTTATTGTGTAATATACTTATGCTGTTGCAGTTTTCCATTGCAATTTGAACATCTTACAGTTAGTTTGTTATAAGTGGCAATTACATGCTGAATGTTTTTTTTGTTTTGGAATTAGCTGTTGTTTAAATTTATTCATTTTATATTAAAAGCATTGAATGGCATTTGAACTAATTTATCAATTTTTCAAATTTTATATTTAAAGATTTCTTACTTATGATGTTTAATATTTTGAAGAATTGATGCACACTGTAGAAGTAAAGAGATGATAGACAGACTGTAATTTCGGATGAAATTTGTATTATGAGGTTCCTCGTCAACAGTCTTACTTTTAGAAAGTGTCAAAAAAGGTGTTTTAAGCAATATTTTGATGATTTAATGTACTGCATTTAACCATGTATGTGTCAAACGGCCATCGTGGTATCATGGGAAATGCACTGTGTTGGAGTTGCTGTGCAATGTTATTAGCTTTATTAGAACTGCATTGACTTTGGATCACTTGCATTCGGTTTACTGAATTACAGTTAGATTTGTTTTAAATTTTGTGCTTCTATGCAACAATTACAGTACCAGTCACAAGTTATTGGTTTCCGACGTTTCATTGTTCCCTTTAAGATTATTTCTTCTTGTGCTAGTGCATGGTCTGTGCCTTATGGCTGTATGACTTTGACTTTGAGTTCATATCTGGTTCTAGTAGCTTCATAATAACATTGTTCTTGTATACGGTAATAATTTCTACTGTACATTTGCTGTTATCCAGATTGTAATGTGACAGTGTAACGACTTAAGATCATTATCGTTAATTAGATTATTTGCATATATTAATGTTAACCGTGTCTGAGATCTTTGTATTGGGGAGGCATCGGCAACCTATGGCACGTGTGCCAGACGTGGCATGCATAGCAATTTTAGTAGCATAGGGAAAACCCCAAAATTTAATTACGGTGGCAGTAAAAGTGCTACACCGGTCGTTGTATTGATATTGTGAGGGTTCACGAACCTTCCATACTCTAAATAACAGAATGCTCTAAAATCTAAACTTTCCCTAAACTGATTACTGCATGTACAGTAGTTAACTGTGGCACACTGAGGCCGATGGGTTCTTAACATGCTGATTGAACTAGCACTCGACCTTTTGATGCAATACTACCAAAAAGTTGCTGATCTCTGGTCCAGAGCATTGCATTGATTCGTATAAAACTGTTACATTGTTAATGTGTCATGATAATCTGTTGGTAAAGTGAATAGGGTAGAATAGAATTAAACAGATCTTTAGGCAATGCTTGCAATTAAAGTAACAGAATTAACGGTTGACGACGCATGTCAAGTCAACTTTATTTTGTGGGTTCCCGTGGCAAATAAAGGAATGAAGTTGGTGTGTATTGTTTAAAGTGAAAATTCCACAGTATTTCAAATTGGGAAGTTCTTGCTGAGTAATTGTCTCCATTTGCACTTCGTAAAGCACACAATTTTTCCGTCCACTTCTATGTTACTTTTCCTTTATCCGTTAGGACTAGAATGTACAATTGTACATGTGCAAGATCAACTAACAGAGTTAACTTGCATGCTTACTAATTAAACTAATCAGCATTTGCCAGCTAGAATCTATAGACAAGTAAAACTTTGTATTCCAAAACCATTGAGAGGAATTGTAATTTATTATATAGAATCAGTTGTCCATTGAATGTGTTCAAGATGATATTTCCAAATACTGTAGCCAATGACAGGATCTGCCTAATGCTTTAGGCAGATGTCCTGCATGTCCATTGCATTAACAGAATTTGGAACAATGCATCACAATTGTATGACTAATTAACTACTTCTATTAACAATTCGCTTTATCTTTCTCTAACCTCTAAACTTATGCATGAACAAGTACACTGTGTAACGTAACTTCTTCATGCTTTGGCATTGTAAGGAGTTTGTCGTGGTTCAAGGCTCAGCCAGATGCCACCCTTTGGTTGTAAAAAGAAGGCATTCTCGAACTGTACTGGAATCTGTAGCATAACGTTTCATATTTTAATTTAGTAAATATCTGCATAGATCACAATCAGCTAGGCTATATCCATTATCTATAAAGTTCAATTCTTGTTTACATTGACAATGGTTGTAGGCCTAATAGTGACATGCCATCTATATTTACTGTGCTGTGTTCATGCAGCACATTTGGACGTGTTACCACATTAATTAATCTTAATTTTAATAACCACAATAGAAGTTGACCACTACAATTGCGGCAAAACGCGCCCGGACATTGTGTGGACCTGTTGGCTGTGCGTACTTGGAACTCGCTTCCTGCTGACATACGGGAATAATCGTCGCTAGATATTTTCAGGAATCGACTGAAGTCTTGGCTTTTTAAGACTAGCTACTCAGTTTAATTTTGCTTGAAGTGTTCGCGCAGTCTTTTAGACAAGTTACCACTATAATCTTGACGTTCTCTTACTTACTTACTTACTCTACAAAACCCGTTCAATGTCACAATAATTATAATGAAATTATGAGCAGATTTGTTATGAGATTTGTAACATAAAAGAAATACCACAATGTGAACATACGGTACCTGTGTACGATCATTGGTGACCAATTTGAACGATCTTAAGATTTCTATGATCGTCAATTTCAATTCCATCTGAGCGAATCGACTTCCTATGCAGCTGCGCAATCCACTGCCAAACGGCAGATAGGACACTGAATCATGCGTTGCACTTTCTTCGGAAAATCTAAAAGACAGATTCCACTGGTTATGACAACGGTAGGCCTAGCTATTCACGACCCACACGGGGTGACACCATGGGTGCACGAACGTTAGGGCAAGAGGGGGCACTTGCCCTTCCCCGGAAAATGCAAATACAAATATTTCACAGTAAAATGTGAAAACCTAGCTAAAATATTCAGTGATGTTAACAAGGACCGACCACCCAAGGACGAGGATAAGGACAAGGACAGAACCCCCAAGATCGAGGATAAGGACGAGGACCGACCCTCCAAGGACGAGGACAAGGACTTCAAATTGGTCCTTAATTAGGAGTCCTTAAGGACAAGGACCAGGACAAGGATTAACATCACTGAAAATATTAACCGTGACCATTGTGTTCAAGTGTGTTTTGCCCCTACCCTGGAAAAATTTGTGTGGCGTAAGTGCCGCGTAACCGCGACCATTGTGTTTCCCCCTACCTCCTGGAAAATTTCCGTGGGCGCCCATGCAGGGGTCGCTTCACGATTTACCAAGGGTCGCCGTCTGACAATCTGGATAAAAGCAAAACCCCAATTTGAAGCACTTTTCAGTAACAAAGGCAGCTGCTGAACTCGCTTAGGCCAACATCGCTGACATAATTTTGCAATATTGAACGAATTAAATTTAGCACTGCAAGTATCAGACCCAAACGACCTAGACCAGGGGTGGGCAACCTGCGGGTCCGCGGACGACTTAATTTTTTTATGCGGCCAGCCGGAGCACAATTAACAGATTTAATTTTAAAAATTTGAAAAGGGCATTACTATCGCATACGGCTTTTGGCTTTTTTGCTGCTCAGTGTTTATTCTAGGCCTTCTCTGGGGGGATCCCCAAAGTTTTAAAATTCCCCCACCCAAAAAAATTTGTATATGTTGGCTGGTGAATGGAAATTTCCCCTCCCCAAAGTGTGGAGACTCAGACCTTGTCCCCTCCAAACATTTCAAAATCCCCCATCCCCAATGTCAAGTGGCTAGAATAATTACGCTGTTTGCTGCTAACCACAGCTAGCAACGATGTACTGTAGTTTATCACAAAAACAAGAGTATGGAAGCTCAAAGAAGAAATTTTGTTCATTTTGGTTGCATCAAAATGATCTACACATCACGTATTCAGCAGTTACTCAGCAAAAGGTTTTGGTCATAAATATCCGACGCTGTCAACCTGTCCGGGTCAAACGCGTCTGGCGAAGGCCACAACTCCGGATCATGGTGAATTGCCCAGACTGGAACAACGACAAGCGTACGCTTCGGTATCGTGATGCCTCCGATGGTTACGTCCTCTGCGGCCTCACGATCAAATCTGACGAAAGGAAAGGAATAAATCACGGTTCAGTGCAAAGTAAACCTACCCTCATCTTCTACAGAAACGATTCTTTCTTTCATTCGATCACTGAATAATAAAACGAATCCTATCCTACCTGAACAAGGGCGGATACAGTCGCAAAGATTCAGACAAACACATGTCAAGATATTTCAGTTTAGGAATGGCGTCGTAGTTAGGAACCTGCAACAGAATTTCAATAGGTCTATACTGTACACTGTATATATATATATATATATATATATATATATATATATATATATATATATATATATATGGTCTATACTGCATGTGTGTATAACGAAGATGCAAAAGAAATTCAAAGGGAATATTCACCTTACAATTATTCTTTTAACATCTCTCTGTCTCTCTCTGTCTGTCTCTGTCTCTGTCTGTCTGTCTGTCTGTCTGTCTGTCTCTCTATCTCTATCTCTCTCTCTCTCTCTCTCTCTCTCTCTCTCTCTCTCTCTCTCTCTCTCAGTCATTCAGTCGTCTCTGACTTTGTGTGACATTACATGGGCTTTGATGTGCCATCCTTTCCTGTCCTCGAGCGCATTTCTCAGTCCCTCGATGTTCATGTTCATTGTTCCATAATGTTATCCATTCATCTCGTCTTCTGTCTTCCTCCATTTCTTTTCCCCTCAACAGCTGCTAGCACCGATGATTTCTCCAGCGAATCATGTCTTCTCATAAGGGGCTGTCCATTAATTATGTCAACAATTTTTGGGCAATTTTTGACCCCCTCTCCCTTGTCAACAACTGTCAACTTTCACTTACCCCCATAATTACGTCAAAAACTTTTGACCCCCTGAGTTCAATGACAGGTTCGAATAACAAGGTTATTATTTTGTGTTGTGATGACCATTTCCCTTTTTTTGCTCATCGAGTGTCAAAATGTGGTGGTGATGACCTTTTTGCCATGCTTTTTTCCATTGTAATAAGCAGTGGCGGCTCTAGGATTTGGCAAGTGGGGGGGTGGCCGTTGGGGTGGCAACTTCTAATCATGGGGGCCAACCATTTGTTGTTTAATGTATGTAGCATTAAGTATAGGGTCCCAACTGGGGGGCCACTGGAGGGCCAGGCTCTCAATAGGGGGCACGTGCCCCCTGGCCCCCCGGTGGAGCCGCCACTGGTAATAAGTAGTATTCCATGAAATTTCATATTTTGTGATTATCTGTAAAAAGTGAAATTGTTGGCGTCAACTTCTCTTGACCCCCTCCCCCTGTCAACAACTGTCAAACTTTTTCAAACCCCTCCCCCTAAATTGTTGACGTAATTAATGGACAGCCCCTAATATGTCCAAAACACTCCAGTTTTTGTTGTATAATCAGTCCTTCCAAGGTGTGCTTTGGCCTGATTCCTGCAATCACCTTTTGATTTTTTCTCCTGGCTGTCCATGAGATCCTCGGCATTTTTCTTATATCAGTGTTTCCCAAACTGTGGGTCGCGACCCAAAAGTTGGTCGTAGGGCTCAGTCTAGCGGGTCGCGGGGCAGCGCGAAATTAGGTTCTAGAGTCATCTTCTAGGCAATACCAAAATGTCACAAGCCTTGAAAGTTGCAAGTAGACTTAGGCCCTAAAAAATGTATATTCATGTAATCCTCCATACTGTCCATACACAGCTTATATTAAAATGATTAGTATTTTATGAAAGTTTTATCCAATTTTAGTCGGCAGTAAGTTTGCGTGGTCACAGCATGTTACAAAGCCGCTGACGTGAGTCGCACAGTCCCAAAAAGTTAGTGAAACTCTGACCGAAAGTACTTTTTAGCATTTATCTTATTACACAATAACGCAAGGAAAGCGTATTCTGACCATTTTGCTCTGAAACTCCAATAACACAAGAATTCCCATGTTGACCTGGCGGTTAAGCGATTTTGCCATAGTCATAGGAGTTTTAAGACGCGTAACAAAGGTATGTTCGTGGCAAATTAAAAAAATATAATTTCAAGAAATCTCAATTTCTCTCATTTTGTCTTATTTGGCCGAAATCCGAATAATGCTGTCTAATATATTTGCCACATTTTTCATTCGAATTCAATCAGAGCTTTAATTTTGCCTTTTTTAAAAACTCAGAAGATTGTTTTAAACTAACGTTCGCCAGATGGCCTAATGCATTGTTTTGATATTGCATGCAGTGATTAGCGTCACGGAACGCTACACAACTGCTGAAGTGGGCCGCGGTTCCAACATGTTTGGGAAACCCTGGATCAGTGTTTAATCTAGGCCGTTTCCGGGGGGGGGGAATTGCCCTTTTTCTCCCCGGAAATTTCAGATTCCTCCCGGAAATTTTGGAATACTACATGGACTAACAGCGGTCCCTAGCAGAATTCCCCCCGGCTTTGTCAGTTCCCCCCCCGGATTTTTCAGTTTCCCCCGGGAGTCCAGGAGTTTAGATTAAACACTGCCCTGGATTATATAATATTCAAACTTATTGATTCATCTACAGTATAGTAGTCGCCATTTCAGGCAGAGAAACTATTCAAAAACAATAAACAACACTCGTGAAATCCATTCAAATGAATTAATTCTCTCAATTTCTCTGCTGCATATCGTACACCACGTGTAACAGAGCATTTCCATACAATGCGAAGATAACGAAACTCTTGTGCTGTTAAATTTAGGTACGATCTAACTATAACCTATATTCAAACAACTGACCATAGCGTCAACACAATAGACTAGCCTATATACGTCACCTGATCTCCAAGTTGTTGTTCGATTTCCTTGTACAGTTTTTCTTGTACTTCCGGATGTACGGCGATGTTGTACAGAAACATCGACAGCGTTCTGGCTGTTGTGTCATAGCCGGCCAGAAAAAACAGAAGAACCTGTGCCATTATCTCTTTGTCTGTCAATCCTGGAAACATAATAGTCCTAATATTAACACAGCAAAAATTTATATTTATTCATACTATCACTGCATGCAGTAGGCCAAAAATACTTCTAAAATACACTCAAAAGCAAAGGCGATAACCGTTTTACCAGTCGAAAGACCTACCCGTAGCTAACTATATAAGAACTTACATGGGCGTCCAGAGGGTGGTGCAAGGGGGTGCAGTTGCACCCCCTGGAAAAATTGCGGAGTCATGAAAAAAGTAAAATTGCTTGTTTCTTTCGTCACAAGACCTTGTTTTGCACCCCCTGGAACAATTTCTGCGGACGCCCATGAGAACTTACGGAACTTTTTCAAACGCTACATTCAGACCACATTGTAAAAATCTGACTGAAAGACTCTGAAATTCCCAAGCAAGAAAGGACTAGTTCTGCATTAGTTGAAAATATGCGGAGATTATATATATATATATATATATATATATATATATATATATATATATATATATATATATATATAAATTATGCGGATATATTACATATTAATTATATATATACACAGGGTATATAATTATATAATTATTAATGTTACGATTTCCGCTATAACTGTTGCAACTTTCAATCACAGCCGACGAAGTCTGTCAGTGGCGTAGCCAGGATTTCCGAAAGGGGGTTTGGTTTTCACTTTTGACCGTAACCACCTTTCAAAAAATATTGACAAGCAAAAAAACCTTATCATCTCCCATTTTTTTCCTGACAAGCAAAAAAAGTTTTCTCTCATCTCTCATTTTTCCCCACAAGCAAAAAAAGGCCCTCGCCTCTTAAACTCCTTTACATTCTACTTTCTATACCCAAGGGGGACGTTTGACCCCCAAATTCACGTCAAAAAATTAAAACTGCATGGAAACTCATTAGAAATATTTTTTCGGCAACCAAGGGGGGTTAACCCCTAACCCCCACTGCAGTCTGTTAACCATCTATATGTATAGACTGAATTGAACAGACAACCTCGTCTTCTG
This sequence comes from Metaphire vulgaris, assembly GCA_018105865.1. Classification (NCBI taxonomy): domain Eukaryota; kingdom Metazoa; phylum Annelida; class Clitellata; order Crassiclitellata; family Megascolecidae; genus Metaphire; species Metaphire vulgaris. The sequence continues at coordinate 3,192,869 of CM030838.1, forward strand.
TCATCGTCAGAGGCAGAGTGATTCTCGCCGTACATTGCAAACTTCGTCTGAAAATCTAAATCCTCCAAATGCGCCTTTACCATTGATTGGATGAAGTCTTTACGAGACTAAAAGACAATTAAATAAGCCTAAATATACATTCAACGACAAAAACAAAATGCGTCAAAACTCTCTGAAACACCGTGAAACTATAAATCTCACTGATCCCGATTACGTCTTAAAAAAATAGACCTATAATGAAAGCAAGCCACACCCAATTTTTCTAGACTCTAAATCAATGGCGTAGCCTGGATTCCGAAATAGGGAGCACATCGAATTTTTCAGGCGAGAAAGTATGCACGAGCACTTTGAGCTTTCACAAATTCTCTACTTTCATACTACTTACCAATAACACGACTGCATGGTTCCAACCCGAGTAAAAGGGTCGGGTTTCCTATCCCTTACCACCCCCCACCCCCAAAAAACTTGCCCAAAAATTGTTGACGTAATTAATGGACAGCCCCTATGAGAATCCGACGTCTCGTAGGCCATACTTGATCGCTACTTTTTCTGTCGTTGATAAATTTCTTTGCAGTTCTTTCAAAAAATTCGAGATATCCAGATGGAAACATGCTCACGTTGAAAAACTCCAACAGTGGCGATAAGAACGGAAATACAACTGAAACCAGATCACAGTTACATTATGTAATGTAATGTAACAGAATATAATATAGCTCCTCTTCTGAAGAATCATTCGGTAGAGCTCCAGCATCATATGCTGACGAGTAAGTAGGCATGTAAGTAAAATCTCGTGTATTTATATAGCGCTCTGGAGGTTAGTACAACAGTAGCTGCTTAACAACAGTAGCTGCTTAAGTATTCTTAGGCGCTTATCCTTTCTTAAAATAGCTATGAGAAAGGTAAATGATCAGCCAGGCAATGGTCAAAATATCCGAAGGGCAGTGACACTAGGTTGTTACAGCTATGGAGATAGGAAACTACAGCTGAAAAAGTGTCTTCTCAATCAGAACTATGCATAAGAGTTCATTAATCAATATAGACTATTTTACAATTGTCACCAGAAGCACATTAACTGTTGAAGCCTACAAAATCATGTGATTCTTGACGTAAAAAAGCCAATAGCGTCACCACGGGGGACAAATGGGGGGCAAGTGCCTCCCAACCTGACCCCAGGCCACCTATAAGATTCGCGCAAATCCGGTGAGAAAGTTTTTTTTTGTAGAGGGGGTAGGGTGAGGTAAGGAATCTGACACGCCAGCCCCTTTACCCCCCCCCCAACCCAAATTTCTGGCGACGCCACTGCAAAAAGCTACTAAATCACTTTATTCCTGATGCCAAGAAGCTATTAAATCACGTGACTCCTGATGTCAAAATCATAATTCATTTGTTGCACAAATCAAAACTTGTATGGAAAAATCCACTGCCGCTGGATAAAGAGGAGTATCTCATATTAAATCAAAAATATTTAGTTATCGACTCACTAAGTATTTCATTAGAACAGGGTTTCCCAAACATTTTGGAGTCGCGACCCACTTCAGCGGTTTTTTTTAACTTGCCGAGACCCTAGTCATAGCCTGTAATATCCAAAAGAAGCATTAGGCCATCTGGCGAACGTTAGTTGAAAAGAGTCTTTTGAGTTTTGAATAAATGACAAAACAAAATCCCTATTTCAATTCGAATGAAAAATGTGGAAAATATATTTGGCAAGATTTTTCATATTTTTACCAAATAAGACGAAAGGAGAGAAATAGATATTGAAATTTCTTGAAATTATCTTTTATAAATATTTTGCCACGAACATACCTTTGTTACGCGTCTTAAAACTCCTATGAGTATGGCGAATTCGCTTAACCGCCAGGTCGAAGCCATCAGTTTGACCTAGAGATTGCCTATTGTTATTGGAGCTTCAGAGCAAAATGGTCCGAATACGCTTTGAGTCAACATTGCGTTAATTAATGCGAAATAAGATTAATTTTAAGAAGCACTGTAGGTCAAGGTTTTCAAAACTTCAGCGGCTTTGAAAACTTATTGTCAACTAAAATTGCATAAAGCACTAATCATTTTAATATAAGCCATGTATGGAGGATTGATGGTATATAAATTTCTTATAACCTAAGCAGTGGCGTAGCGTGCACTCGTGCCGCCCATGGCTCCTGGCAAAATTTCTGCCCCCAATTTCACTCTTATTACACCTGACAAGCAAAAAAAGGTCGTCGTCGCTAAATTTGCCGCCTCTTCCAAATTTTGACGCCTTCGCCAAAACTCCCTCGACAAGCAACAAAAATGTTGTCGCCACTTATTTGCCGCCCCCTCTAAACTTTGTCGTTTACGCTGAAACCTAGCTCCCCCGATAAGCAAAAAAGGTCGCTTCCAAAATTTGCCGCCCCCGTCATGTGTGCCGCCCATGGCTAAAGCCACAGTAGCCATTGGAACGCTATACGTCACTAGACCTAAACAGAAAACTTGTTACATTGTGGTATTGGTTAGAACTTAGAAAATAGCGCTTTTGAATCCAATTTCACGCTAACCCGCCGCCCATTAGACTGAGCCCTGCGACCCACAGTTTGGGAAACACTTAATTAGAATACGCATTAATGTACCAACGGAATAGTCTCTCAAGCCAGCCACCAATCAAGAAACAAATTCAGACGAAAACGATTCAACGTGCATTAGATATTAAACCCTATCTCGAAATGTTCTAAAGCAGTGGTTCCCAACGTGGGGCGTACGCCTCATCGAGGGGCAATTTCATTATTTACGGGGGCAATTTCAATGTTCAAATTTTTTTTGAACAAGATAATTAAAATGACGAGTGTTAAAGAGCTTATGGATTCATATATTAATGAAATAACAACACATGAAATGTACTGTTGCAGGGCTACAAATGAAATTTGGACTTGAGTTACTAATACTGTGCCTTGGAGAGTCACCTACACTGCTGTCAATTCCAGCTGCCCAGGTATAGTTTCGTACTAATGATTTAAACATTTCAAATGCATGTTATTTAGTCATGCAATGTCAAAGAGAAAGTGACTGGGAGCAATCTGTGCTGAGCCCTGAGTATTTATTGTTCCGTTATACCAGCATTTTGACAGTTCTGCTCACAGTCCTATACCTATGGCTGTCACTTTACAGCGGGCCGGACAAAATGTCGAGGACAAAATGTCAAGGACAAAATGTTAGGTTAGGGTTAGGGTTACCTTTTGTCTGCAGACATTTTCTTCCCACGACATTTTGCCCTCTGACATTTTGTCATAGCACCTTTTTCAGACTGACGGTGTTTTGTGTGTGGGTCATAAAATTCTCTAAAGTGCAAAACAGATATGATACTCTTCTTTATATAGTGAGTACCAACAGGAAGATATGCATGTTACTAGTCGCGAACAGGAATTTGGAGATAAAATGTAAAATTGTTTCTGTTGTGTTTTTAGGATGTACTGTATCTGATCCAGTTCCTTGCATCATTGCAACCTAACTAAGTGGTCTGCGTATTTTGACAATATGTGCCAGCTATCCGACTCCATATATATAGTATATAATAACAGTTTGTACATGTAGTGCATGTGTTGTTAACATTGAGAAATGAATCTTGTTATTTTGATATTTAACAATGAATAGTGTGAGGCTTTTGACTATCTTTTCATGTTGTATATGCAACTAATACAATGTATTTCATGCAATCTTGAGCAGTACGTGCATATGTTCTGGAAAGGACACTATTATTCCAGAATTGCTAAGAAGACCTGCTACTGATTATTGATTCTGATTAATTTCTGTTTTGGGCTTGTATTTTAAATCGTTTTAAATATTTGTCATTTCGATGATCTAATGCTGGCTTACTACAGACAAGAACATATTTATTAATACAATATTTCAATATAACTTATGCTGATACCTGACCATTTGTTATTTTTAATATAGCAAACATATTGAATAAAGCATATACTGTACTGACATTTGTCTAATTTCTGATATTAAATTTTAATATGTGTTTGTTATCCGAATATTATTAAAGTGATTGATTGATTGATATCAACCAGGATTATTTCTAGGATTGTGAATTTGGGGGTGTCGGGAAAAATCTGGGAGAAGGTGTGGTTATTTTTTAGGATTGTAGGGATGTGAATGTAGAGGGTGTTGGGAAAATCTGGGGGTGTCAGAGTTTGTAAGTCTCTACCGAAAAGTCTGACAAGGGAAAAATTTTTTTATCAAGTCTCAAAAGTGTGAGCAAAAAAGGTCGTCCGAGGCTAAAAGTTGGGGGTGTCCTCCATTTCGGGGGTGGGTGGTTTCCGGGGCTAATTAATATGCATTTTGTATGCATACCATTGTCACATTCTCAAATTTTGGGGGTGTCGACCTCATATTGGGGGGGGGGTGTAAAAATATCCATGATATCAGCATTTGGTTATATGCAGCAATTTTGACAAGTCATTGTAATGCAACAGAATACCTCAATGGTTCCTCACATAAAACCTGTAAAGATAGTGCAGAATTATTACAATTTAAAGAATAAAATTATCATTTAAAGAATAAAATACCCTTTTAAAGTGGTTTTCAATATTACCTCGCACAAACCCTCTTAAGTGGTACTTTGTAATACCCTTCCGCATCTTTAAAATACCTTTTTTGTACCATCTCAGATGGTTTTATAACAATACCTTCACATATGGTATTATGAAAAACCTTTAGACGGTAGAGTTTTAGGCCACCGCTATAATACCCTTTTCAAACCCTTATCTAAACCATTTCTTCTAACAGTGTAGAAGCTTTTATTACTAAATGAGTAACGTATATTAAATGCAATTCAGTTCTGCTTTGCAAGTTTTGTATCTGCCGTTGCTGTTTTTCGTGTCATTTCATGTTATTCTGATTATACAATTTCTTTGATTACTTCTTTATATGTCACGGGGGACATAAGGATTTTAAAACTACTTTGCTAAGGCATGGCCTAAAAAAGGTTATGAACCACTGTTCTAAAGTAATTTTGACGGCTTCCACGCGTCGTCATCAAATATCTTTTATTTCCTGCTGTTATTGAAAGAAGATAAGCACAACTAAAGAAAAAGAGGACAACAATTACGCACACGAAAGAAAGATGAGCGGCGAAATCAAAGAGACGTTCGAGATACTCTTCAGCGTCATCAGAAATTGGTTGTTCGGATCATTCTGAGAGTCGACGTCTAAGCCAAACGCCGTGGCGCAGATCACATCCAAGGCCAGCGAAGACGAGACGCTATTCGCAAAGTACAGTATAGAAACATTCAACTGAACGATTTTATTTAGAATAACTTGAAATTTAAACCTAGGATACCAAATGTCCAAGCCATCATCACTAAAGGTACTGCTGCATAGTTTAGCATAGCGGCATAGAAATATAACAATATAATCCACTTTCCTTAGGGCAGTCAACCATCAGAATTAAGATGGAATGCGCCATGTTTCTTCAAATGCTGTATATCAACAATAATTGAGGCCCAGCGTTTGTCTTAATAGGCTGCTGAGGCGCATGGTCTGTGATGAAGATGACAACTCACCAGTAGGCTTCGAATACGTTGTTCTTCTCGTAAATACGTTTCAGATTCTGGATCAAGCATTTCACTGGTCGATGCATTATGGAGAGATTCTTGAAACAAGAAAATGAGATATAGCGTAGAGAAGCAGTATATATATATATATATATATATATGAAAGCGATTCGTACTATACGCAAGGACAGAGCTAAAATCTATATAGATTTTACTGTGTGTTGGCCTTCACATCTCGTGGGCTAAAACAAAGACCCAGAACTTCGGCTTTGGTCACATCAACGACATCTATCTCCATATTGGTTCAGAAACCGTGGAACCGGTTGATTCATTCTGCTGTCTTGGCTCAAGCATGCACAGCAGGGCTAACTCGCGAGAGGAGTCTCTTCACAATGTCATAGGTATTGCCTCCTCTACCATGAATCTACTCGACAGAATCTGGAGGCAACAGAATCTAATCTAAGCCTTCAAAACCACATTCCGGATGTACACCTCTCTGGTTGTCCCAGTTCTTCTCTATGGCAGCGAGACCTGGGCTATGACCAATCGAGACTGGCAGAAAATCGAGGCATTCCACACAAAGGTCCAGCGTCGGATTTTGAATGTTGGATGGTTCGACTTTGTACGCAATGACGAGATTTATTGACGATGATCTGGCCAGAAGACTATATGCAATCACAAATCCGTCGTCAGCGTCTTAGTCTCTTCGGACATGAATAGCCCGACTCCCGATCGAAGTACCTACCGCTGCCGCACTCCGCCTGGCTGCATCCGTCGTCCGAGACGGTGTCACAGATGCCCTTGATTGGCATCGACATCGTGGAAGAGCACCGACCACCTGGCTTCATCAAATCTGTGATGACTGAGGACTAACAGCCACCGAAGGTTGATTGGTGACCACACTGTCCAGTGTGCTCAGGACAGAACATTATGGAGAGCAATCGCAACGGCCACTCCGGCTATGCGCGACTGATGATGATGATGATGATGATGATGATGATGATGATGATGATGATGATGATGATGATGATGATTATGTCTGGTTTATCGTATATATAACTGCGAGAAATGTTTTGCTAATAACGAACAGCTATTGATGATTTTTTTACGTTTTTGAGTTTTGACACGCTGAAGAAAGGCGTAAGCAGCGATCGTATTCTCTTCCATTCGGCTCCTCTCTGGTCGATCAACGAGAGCTTCATCCATCTTCTTAAAGGAAGTCGCTGAAAGTTGAAAATCAATCGCTAAACTTATAGGCATACGTCGTCGTTTCAATAAACAATGCATTTGGTATATGATATGATAAGGCCAGAGATGTTAGTCCTTGGCCTTGGCCCTAAGGAATTATTAAGGACATGTTTCAAGTCATTGTTCTTCGGTCTGACCTTAAGGATTGAGTTCTTGTTAACATCTCTGGACAAGGCACGCTTAGACAAGCTATGATCACTCTGCTCTCTGCTTCTCTGACTGCAGCCAACTCACTGGTTCATGTTTCTTTTTGCTGCTATAGTAGGGTAGACTACTGCAACGCAGTTGGGCTGTATCTTTTCTGGAAAAAATAGAATGCCGGGAAAGTTTCCGGAAATTTTCTGGAAAAATTCCAGAAACTTTCCAGCATACATATTGCAGGCTTCTGAAAGTTGCAGCCTTTAAGGTAATATTAATAATTAAAGCAACAAACTGCATTCCATTATTTTTATCGCACTCCACGTACGCACCAAGGTTAGCACTAAAATGCCTTTCAAAAGCGGACCTTGTTCTAAGGCATAGTTTAACAGGTTCTTTAATTACTGCTAAAATATATCCTGTAAATGTAACTCATACGAGTGCTGAATTAACGATATCCTGTCGCTGTCAATCAGATAAAGGACAATTAAAATTTCACAATCCTTACATAATCATAAGTTATTATTCATGTCTCAATGTCTAGCGTGACTACTCTCCATCCTCTTCTGCAATTATCTCATCACGTGACATTTCAAAAGGTCGCCTGCGTCAAACTGCCCGGAATCTAGCAACCATCAACATCATTATTCACCGGTCCAGATTCTAGACGTTTTAGTGTCTGGAAGAGCCTGTTGAAAATGACGCTAACTTCCGTGCACTTCTTAGATACCGTCGTATGCATGGAGGTGACAGTGTCCTGTCACAGCAGTGCGCCTATCTGCACCAGTCCCCCTCAAGTACAGAACTCACTGCTCGAAACTGCTTCGCGACTGATTAGAGAGAGAGACTATTATACAGGGTGCGATTTGTGTCCTGGAGCAGTGGGGGGGATATGTCGATCTTGGGGGATGTAGTTGCTGGGAAATGTAGCAGTGGGGGGTGTAGTGGTGGGGATGTAGCAGTAGGGGGGGAAGATTCTCACCTTCCCCCTACAAATCGCGCCCTGCAATAGCACGATGTGCCGAATGCCACGTGCTGGTCGCTAATAATTATTGCTGATGAGACAGCAGACACAGCTAGGAAGGAATTAATGGTCACAGTGTTGCGTTATGTCCGCATTACTAATAATGACTGTTATGTCCGCATTACTAATAACGACGTAGAGTGGAAATTCATGAAAATCCTGTTTTATTGTTTGCTGAAACAGGAGCTCGAAGATTGAGCATAACTTGTGTTAGCATGTGTTAACAAAACAGCAAGACTGAATTTTAACTGTTGACCTGTTAATAGGCTGTTTCTCGGCTCAATCTGTTTAACTGGAATGATCTGTCGACTGATATGTTGCTTGTTATCAGATACATTATTAATCTAGTGTTGGTTATCTAATAAAGAACAATGACTCATTGTAATTTAAGAGTGCAGTGATAACAAATTAATTGACCATTGCGGTGATTTTATCAATTTTATTGTATTAATGTAGGCTTGCCGCCTGAGTGCCATCACTGTCATTAGAATTATAGCCATATTGAATCAAGCTTGCTCGACTCGATTATCGATATGCATTTCCATTTTAAAAAAATAGATTTGCATCCTCAAAACAAATTCTTGGCTGCGACACTGGCAGTAGAGTAGTAATACTAATAGTAGTATTAGTAGCATTACTATTAGTAGTAGTAATAGTAGTAGTAGTATTAGTAGTAGTAGTAGTAGTAGTAGTAGTAGTAGTAGTAGTAGTAGTAGTAGTAGTAGTAGTAGTAGTAGTAGTAGTAGTAGTAGTAGTAGTAGTAGTAGTAGTAGTAGTAGACTAGTAGTAGTCAGGGCTTTTTTTCAGTGGGAACGCATGGGAACGGCGTTCCCACACCTTTTTTGGTCAGATTATATAATTATGGATACGTAATAATGCGTTTGGGAACGTACAGGTACGGCGTTCCCACACCCGTTTTTGTTGAAGAGTAAAAAAGCATGAGTTCCCAAACCTTTTTTCCTAGAAAAAAAGCCCTGGTAGTAGTAGTAGTAATAGTAGTAGTAGTAGTAGTAGTCCTTACTCTCCTGTCTGTAAAAAGGCTGAACTGCTTGAGAAGGACTTCTTTAAGAATGTCTGGATCAGCAACAACAAGAACTGGTAACGTTATCTCGACGATGCTGTCAAATTCAAAACACCATAATATAACAACTAGAAAGATACTCGCTTCGCTCGCGCTCGCTTCGCTCGCGCTCGCTTCGCTCGCAGTGCAGGATAATACTAATCCAATACCTATACCTAATACCCAATCATTGAATTCATACTGAACAACATTTCAATGATCGCCACCTAGCCAAGCTCTGCGCCACGTAATAATTAGGCCTATGTACGTTAAAATCACGCAACTGTGGCCATTTGTGACGCTGTACACGTATTTTTTGTGTACGTTAAAATGTACGTTGCAACTACCTCAGGCTGCGAACAATTGTTACCAATAGCAACGTCGTCGCACGCCCAGCCCTCTGACGCTGCAATGACTCGACTAAACCGTGTTAAACTACGATTCTACGAACAATTGTTACCAATAGCAACGTCGTCTTCGAACATCGTCCACCAACGCATCGCGACGTAATTAAGGACTAAACGGTCTAAACCGTCTACCAATAGTCAACCAATCAGAACGCTTGAAGGTAACAGAGAGACATACAGATAGGGATCTTAATATTATAGATAATATTCACAATGGAATCAATTTGAGAAAAATGTCTTAGTTCAGCAACATGGAAAAACATTGGAATCGATCAAACCTATACATACAGTAGAAACCAAGGCGGACTAGACCAACATTCTCATCGTATAAATCTCAACTATGACTAAAAAAATTATATAAAAAAGTAGTCCCATGACTTAGTCACGTGACTGATTAAATTTTATGCAACTTTCGAAACTACTGCATATAGGCCTAAAAGATAAAAAAAGAGAGGAAAAGATATTTTTCATTGCTATTTAGTAAAAGTAAGTCCTTCTCTCAAGGCTAACCTCAGGGTTCCTAGGGAACGCTGATCTCCGTTTCAAGGCCCTCAGCTAGGTGACTGGTGCCAGTGTTTATTCTAGGCCTTCTCTGGGGGAATTCGCCTTCCAAGTTTTAAAATTCCCCTCATTTTTATATGTTGGCTGGTGGATTAGAAATTTCCCCCAAAAAGTGTGGAGACTCGGACCTTGTCCCCCCAAACATTTCAAAATTCCTCCCAATGTCAAGGTGGCTAGAATAAACACTGACTGGTGCAGATTACATGATACGGGACCATTGTTCTCTTGCAATGCGCCTGTTTACTCCGCGGATTAATCCGCTATTCAGTTGTCACCGCCATCTGGCGAATGAAGGTTGAGTCGACCTTAGGGCTCCTGCGGGTTCGAACCCGCGACCTTCTGCTCCATCGTCCAACGTTGTTACCACTCTGCTATCCCACCCACCCATATCTTCTTCTTCTTCATGTGCCATGTATTGCTACGTCGGCGACCATGGATTTCCACTATTCTCTGTTTCTGGCTTTCCTTATCAGTTCGATGTTGTCTGTAGTTCTTGTCGCTTCTCTTAGGCTGTCCGTAAACTTTATTCTTTGTCTTCCTCTTGCTCTTTTCCCCTCTATTTTTCCTGTTATGGCGAGATTTTCCAATCCGTCTTTTCTTATTAGATGTCCAAAGAATTCAAGCTGCTGCTATCTTATGGTTTTTAGCAATTTTCTTTTTGTACCAAAAGTTTTTAGTACTTCCTCATTGGTTATTCTTTCTTTCCATGAAATTTTTTGCATGCGTCTGAGAAACCACATCTCTGCAGCTTCCAGTTTCCTTTCTGATGTTTTTGTCAACGTCCATGTTTCCGAGCCGTACATCAGAACCGCCCAAACGTAGCTGTGAAGAATTATGAGCCGTGTTGTTGTTGAAATATGTTTATTTGTGAGAATCTTTTTGAGTTGTATGAAGGCTGACTTCGCCATACCTATTCTGGTTTCAATGTCCTTTTCACTTCTTCCATCGCTTGTGAAGATGTTTCCTAGATATTTGAACTGTGTTACCTGTTTTATTTCCATTCCCCTGTATTGTAGCCTGCATTTAGGAATTTCTTTCTTTTTTGTAATTACCATACAGTACGTCTTCTTTTTATTTATTCTTAGTCCTTTCTTCTCACTCTCTTCTGCCACCTTGTCTAATAACCTTTGTAGTTTTCTTTCAGTATCTGCCATTAGTGTTGTGTCATCTGCGTATCGTAGGTTATTTAAATTTTTTCCTCCTATCTTTATTCCTTCCAATTCTTCTGTTTCCTTCATAATCTCTTCCCCATATTCATTGTAGAAATCTGGTGATAGACCACAACCCTGCCTTGTCCCTTTTAAAATTTGTATCCACTTACCTATTTTTCCTTCAATTCTTATCGCTGCTTCTTGATTCCAGTACAGGTTTTGAAATATCCTCATGTCCTTTCCATCTAGTGCTATGTTTTCTAGGCATTTGAACAGTTCTTCGTGTTTTACACTATCAAATGCCTTCTCGTAGTCTATAAAGCATAGGTACAGATCTTTTTGCATCTCTATACATCTTTCGCCAATCATCCTTAGAATAAATATTGCATTTCTACACCCGTTACCTTCTTTAAACCCGTATTGTTCTTCTGATACTCTCTCCTCATTTTAATTTTTGCCCTGTTCAAAAGTATTTTTAATATAAGCTTCATTACATGACTTATGAGGCTTATTGTTCTGTGTTCTTCACATTCTATTGTTCCTGGCTTTTTCGGTATGGCAATGAATATTGACCTGCATAATTCTTTTGGTATTCTTCCTGTTTCATATATTTCATTTGCTATTATTGTTACCCTCTGTATTCCTGCTTCCCCTGCTGCTATTAGCATCTCTCTTGTTAGTTCGTCTGGTCCTGGGGCTTTGTTTTTCTTCATTTTTCTTAATGCCGCTGTTACTTCTTTTTTTGTTATTGGAGGTCCATCATTATTCCTCATTATAGGTTTAACCCCTCTATTATCCTTATATAGTTCCTCTATATACTCTTCCCATCTTTTCAGTACTTCTTTATCTTCCGCCACTACATTCCCCTCCTTTGTTTTAACTGTGCTGCCTGTACCTGATCTCTTTTTTCCTGATAAATCTTTTATCATGTCATACATATTCTGTGTATTCCTTTGTGTTTCTATTTCTTTGCATTGTTCGTTAAGCCATTCTTCTTTTGCCTTCCTGCATTCCTCTTTTATTTCCTTATTGAGTTGTCTGTACTTTGCTTCATCTTTGTTCTTAGTTCGTCTTCTTTCTTCCATTTTATCCAGGATTTCCTGCTTCATCCATTTATTTTTGAATTGTTTTTGCTTTTTAGGTACAATTTCTTGTGTGGTCTCTATTATTGTTGTTTTAAAATTCTCCCATATTATCTCCATGTCTTCGTTTCCCTCTAATTCTTTGAACCTGTTTTGTAGTTTAATTTCAAATTCGTCTGTCTTTCTTTCTGTCATCGCTTTCCAGTCATACTGTTCCCTTACTTTGCTTTTTTGAACTTTTTTGAATTTTATATACGACATGTTGGCAATCACTGGTGTGTGATCACTGTCGCAGTCTGCTCCTGGATATGCTTTTGACTGTTTCACTGCATTTCTGAATCTTCTTTTTATTGCAATGTAGTCAATTTGATTCTTGGCTGTACTTCCTGGGTTCCTCCATGTCCACCTTCTTCGTGTATGATTGTCGAACCAGGTGTTTGTGATTATTAGTTCATTTTCCTCACACCAATCTGCCCATCTTTCCCCCCGTTCATTCATTTCCCCCAATCCATGTGGCCCAACTGCCATTCCCCTTCTTCCTTTTCCAACTTTTGCATTTAGATCTCCCATTACTATTAGCACCTCCTGCGATTTGCATATTCCCTTTGCCTTTTCTATATCTTCGTAAAATTTGTCTACATCTTCTTCGTCGTGTTCTGTTGTTGGGGCATACACCTGTATTATATTTATATTACATGGTTTTGCTTGTATTTTGATGACTATTACTCGCTCTGATATTTCCCAATGTCCCAGTAAACTTTTGGTTGTCTCTTTATCCAATATGAATGCCACTCCTGCTTGATGCTTTTCTGCCCCCGAGTATATTATTGTCTTTCCTTCTGTTGTGAATTTTCCCTTTCCTGTCCATCTCGTTTCTGCTATGCCAAATATATTTACTTTCATTCTTTGCATTTCTTTTATCACATTACTTAGTTTTCCAGTTTGGTACAGTGTCCTAGCATTCCATGTACCAATTTTGACTCTTTCTCTTTTCTCTGTCTCCTTCATATATCTTCGTTTTGAGGTTCGAACAGTAGCTGGTTTACGGTCGGGTGTCACCTGTCGTTCATGACTTTCCCTACCGAGCGAGAAGCTCGAGTTTTTACTCAGAGATTCCTTAACGCCGTTTCTTATAATCTGCTTTCTTTGAAAATCCATGGTTTCCTCGGCAATCTACGACAGTGGGTTGCCATTACCTTCTGTCGGTTTTTCTAAGGTTTTCTCCTTCGCAGTTCTAGGGCCATTAAAAGTGTTGCACCCATGCCCCTAGATATCTTTGAACTGAGCCTTGCTGATTTCAATAATCTATAGCCTCAGTCCATAACCGGGTAGTGCTGCTGCCCGTACCCGAGACTGTTTATCGACTGGTCAAGTCTAGATCCGCCGTGTTTTGTTATCGACAGTGACACCTCGAGTAGGGATTCTTCATCACGCACGGACGGTCTTGGCAAAAGATTGCCCTGGTAGTGGTGAGGACCAGTGTCTGTACTTTCGTACAGTGAAAGGTGCTACCTCTCCCACTCCCTTGTCACCCCACCCATATCGCTGCTATTTAATTTCATGCAAATATGAATCCTGCATTCATACCCGTGAACCTTTCCATATTTCTTTATGTTGTCGATGTCGTAAGCTCCAAAATGCTGGACAACAAACATAAAAGACAACGACTATCATTCGTCATACTTCAGCTGTACAATGTTGCAATAGAGACAACTTGAATCTGGAAGTACGGACTGACCTTTGGATTACAACCTCGATTCACCACGGACAATGATTCACGACTACGATTATTCACTGAAGCGACCATCGACTGGTGCAGATGTACTACTACAATGGCGCTAAAGAAGTCTACTACTACTACTACTACTACTACTACTTTGTCAGAAAGAAACCGCAACGGATTAAAGATGATCGACTGAATTCTGCATGAGGAGGAGGAAAATCAAAATTCCTTCAGAAATATTCCACTTTGAAGTAAAATGCGCAAGACAGAGACAAGTAGCGACATTGGGTCAAGGAATCAGGGGCGCAGCGACGGGGTGGAGGTATGTCGGCATATATACTCTCAAAATCAGACTACCTTAACATTTTTAATGTGTTTTTTAAGATTTTCAAAGGGTTTTTTTCAGATTTAGCCTATACCCACTCCCAATCACATTATACCCCCAAATCAAATTCCTGGCTACGCCCCTGCAAGGATCCTATAGATAGACGAAGCACTAACATGACTTATCGTGCAAGTACACGTTGACACCAAAAAACGGGACCACCCTGTTTCATTGTAAAATTCTCACAACCTCTTGTTCAAAATACATGGAATTTGAGTATTTCTGCGCAGTGGCGTAGCGCGTGTGTGGGAGAGACAGGGGCAGTCGTCCCGGGCGCAAAACTCTTAGGGTGAAAGCCCCAAGTGAAAAAATATAAAAATCAAGTAATAATAATAGGCTGACATATGTAATTCACAAAAATTTCTACTACTACTACTACTACTACTACTACTACTACTACTACTACTACTACTACTACTAATACTCAGTGGTGGCTCCACAGGAGTGGCCCGGGGGGCCCGTGCCCCACTATTGAATGCGTGGCCCGGCCAGTGGCCCCCTGTTGGGACCCTATACTTAATGCTACATACATAACAACAAATGGCTGGCCCCCATGATTAGAAATTGCTTCCCCAACGGCTCCCCCCACTTGCCAAATCCTGGAGCCGCCACTGCTACTACTATTACTACTACTACTACTACTACTACTACTACTACTACTACTACTACTACTACTACTACTAATAATAATAATAATAATAATAATAATTATTATTATTATTATAACAATAGAAACAATAATAATAATAATAATTAAATGAGAAAGCTAGGTTATTGAACGTAGAGAGTTACTACTGTGGTTTTCATAAAGGTTAACCTAGCCTCCTAAACTACTTTAAATCATATTATTATTATTATTATTATTATTATTATTACTGTATTATTATTATTATTATTATTATTATTATTATTATTATTATTATTATTATTATTATTATTATTATTATTATTATTATTATCCATCTTTTGCCCCGGGCGCTGTTTCTGCGGTCTAATTGAGAATGCAGTAAATTAATTTTTTCTTTAAAATTTCAACGAGCAATGGCGCCACCTAGCGAAACACAGACCTGCTACAGTGAACGCGTGCACAAAAGATAGTGTCTTTATAGTTTCACCACCAAAATTCATTAGCATTGCGAGATAGCCAGAGCAAGCTCTTTAGCCTAGCAGCCTCCCTGATTCGAACACACACAGAGTTGCATTTGTTGTGTAACTTTATCGCTGTAGGTCCTAAAGTAAAGTAAAGTTTCCCCATGCCCGGATTCGAGCGTTGAGGTCGGTGCTGGTCTCCGGTCTCTTAGGCATACAGCGACGTAGGTGGCATGCGCCATTAAACTAGAGTAGGTTGCCAGCCAAACATCTAGGCCTGCGTTTTACTTCGCAGCGAACGCTGCTCCTCAATTTTGATGTTATAATAGCCCTCTGGCGAGTAAGGCTGATTCGACCTTAGGGGCTCCTGCGGGAGTTGAACCCTCGACCTCCTGCTCCATCGTCGAACGTTGTTACCACTCTGCTATCTTCCCGCCTAATTAGTTGTTGTAATCTATCCGACGACTTACTTCTGCCTTTGCAAAATCAGAGGCGTGTCCAATGAATGGCAGAGCACCTGGAACGATGGGAACGCCGCATCTTTGTAGTGCTCGAGATGCACGAGTTCCGTATCTGAAATAGAAAAAGGCTGCCACCGTATAGGCCTAACTCAGAGATGTCCATGGGTTGGGTTGACCCATATGGGTTGGGTTGGATTAGGTTGGGTCAAACTTTTCCATATTAATGGTGGGTTGGGTTGGGTCCAGGGTGCGATCTGTGATCTGGAGCAGTGGGGGGGGACATGTCGAGCTTGGAGGATGCAGTTGTTGAGGAAATGTAGCAGTGGGGGAATGTAGCCGTGGGGGATGTAGCAGTAGGGGGTGTAGTTGGGCAATGGGGGGAGATTCCCCCTTCCCTCTACAAATCGCGCCCTGGTTGGGTCCAATGTTCCCTCTAATGTTTTGTAGTTTGTGAGTTTGTGTGCGCATGGAATTTCCTTTGTGTAAAATTTTACATGGAAAGTCAACTTCTGTGCGCGCCGAGAATTTGTCCGAAATCAACTTTACTTATTTGCTAACAAGTTAATACACTGTACGTCTCAGAACACTGCTACTGGTCAATGATCCAGTGTTTACAATTTTCCCATCACTTTAGAATATAAACACTTGCATTGGCGTAAACTTGGATGAAAAAGTGGGGATCCCAAACTCTATACCTTCCTCTTTCCTATGGTAGCCTATAAAAAGTTGGGGCTTGAGTATAGAGCCCTAATAGTAGTATACGACTATGAATAGCCTACACATGCGGTCTAACCGTATAAGACATTCATTAGTTTAAAAATTCAAGCATCACAAATCAAGCATTACAAATTTGCAAACGAGTTATGATTTTCATGCATTTAGAGTTTCTCTTCGATCCTTACTATGTGTCCATTCGATCCAGGTCAGTTACGCTTCCACCAAGAAGACGACCCTTAATGCGCATCATTATGTCTTTTTGTTGATGTTGGATGTTGACTATTGCCTGGCTCATAATATACCTTCCATATAGCTATTTTAAGAAAGGCTGAGCGTATAAGAATAAGCAGCTACTGTTGTGCTGCTTCGAAGGCGCTATAGAAATCCACGAGATTTTACTTTACTTACTTACTTATTCCTTTAGGTACTTTCCCGTTATCCGGACCCCACTGAAGAAATGCTTAGAAATCGGATAACGAGAAAGTACCCATAATTTTGCCAAGCAAGACAAAATGAGAGAAATGAATATTGAATTTTTTTTGAAAATTATCTTGAAATTTTGCCAGGAACATACCTTTGTTAAGCGTCTTAAAAATCTTATGAGTACGCCAAAGTCGCTTAACCGCTAAGTCCAAGTATGATTTTCTATTGTTGGTGGAGCTTCAGAGCAAAATGATCGGGTACACTTTCCTGGCGTTACTGTGGAATAAGATTACTTTTTAAAAGTACTTTTGGGCAGGATTTTCTAAACTTTTTGGAACTGTGCGACCCACTTCAGCGGCTTTGTAACATGCCGTGACCCTGCAAACTTATTGTTAACTAAATTAGATAAAGCAGTAATCATTTTAATCTAGACTGTACATGGAGTGCTGCAGGCATAGGCCCTATAAATTTCTTAAGACCCACGCCTACTTTCAAGGCTTGTGATATTGTGGTATTGGTTAGAAAATGACACTTTTGAATCTAATTTCGCGCCACTCAGCGATCCACTAGACTCAGTTTTGCGACACACAGTTTGGGAAACACTGAATTAAAGGAAGGTACTTTCTCGTTATCCGGACCCCATTAAAGAAATGCTTAGCAAGCAGTGTTGTAAAGTATTTAAATACTTACAGTATTTAAATACTATTTAAATACTTTGTCCAGTATTTAAGAAAGTATTTAAATACTCATCCAAAATTAAGTATTTAAATAGTATTTAAATACCATAGAGTATTTAGATGTATTTAAGAAATTTAAATACTTTGGATTTATTGCAATTTTCACGTAATTATAATGTTTCTTATAGACTGTTCATTTTTACATTTTCTTTACTGATGGTTTTAGACAGTTGAACAGTTAAGTAGGTCTACATTGACATTGTTAGAAATAATTTTAACTAACATTTCTTTACACAAAAATACGGTTGTGGCGAATCGTGTCAAATACATATCAAGTATTTAAAAAAGTATTTAAACCTTATTTGCCAGTATTTAAATACTTACCCTGGTATTTGGGTATTTAAATACTATTTAAATACTACCTGAGAACCAAGTATTTATGAAAGTATTTAAATACTTTCAGTGGAGTATTTATTACAACACTGTTAGCAAGGCGGAAAATTTTGAAATTTTGAATTGGCGTTGACCCTTTCGTCAAAGGCAGTATCGTGGCAATAGTGTGTGATGAACATCTTCGATTTTCGATGAGATTTTCGGATGATTTTCGAAGATTTTCGGATGAGAACGATTAAACAACTGTGAACCTAATATGAAAACCGATTAACTAGAGAAGAAGGAAGAAAATGTCACTCGGCAGAATTTGTGTGCATTAGATTTAATTAATTGTCTTTTAAGAAGTGTTATTTCCAATAGTGTTGCTTAGTGAACTTTTAATTAGAGTTTCGTGACGATGTTGATGTTGATGCTGTGTTACAGGACATTTTAATTTTCTTAATTAATTGATGTTTTATTAGCGTTGTGACTTTTGTAGTAGAATAGCGTCTGTAGTAACTGTCGCTAGCCTAGACATTAGTAGTGAACTTAAGTTAGAAGAGAAAGACTGTCAGACTTTTGATTCGATGACAGCTATTGTTGAATATATTGTTCAGAGTATTAAAAGATATATTTTTGGTAAAGTTGGTTGTATTATAAAAATGTGTGACTATTCCGGTGACGATGATCCCTGGCGCAACAAGAAAAAATGGCGTCAGCACGTTAAATTTAATGCGATTAATCCCGATGATCACTTCCACTGGAAGCGGTGCGGTGAAGGATTTTTGGCCACCAATATCTCAAATGTAACTTTATTATACACATAACTGTTTTCTAAGCATTTCTCAGCGCATTTCTTAATATCTCTTCTGTTTTCTAAGCATTTCTAAGCATTTCTTCAGTGGGGTCCGGATAACGGGAAAGTACCAAATTATGAATAATTCTGCCCAAAACATTTGCCATATTTTCATTTTGTTTTGCTTTTTATTCAAAACTCAGAATATTCGTTCAACCGATGTTCGCCAGATGGCTCAACAATTTTTTTAATATTAGGCCCACATGCTATTATTATTAGGGCCGCGGTACGTTACAAAACCGCTGAAGTTGGACGCAGTTCCAAAATGTTTGTGAATCCCTGAACTAATTGATTCGGTCTTTTGTTATTCAACATATTCATTAAACCAAATTGCGTTTCACAGTTTGCGCTGAATGTCAGACATGTTCCTTCTATATCCGTTCGATTTACTAGATCTTGAAACTGTTCACAATCAAGGGCACCATGAACTCTTAAATGAAGTCGCTGCTCGTTTTCATTTCAAACTTAGGCGTAAACTTCTATTAGGCCTCTAGGCGCGAGTCCTCAATTTGGAGAGGCTAGTATAAGGAATGGGGAAGTTACAGGGGTTTGGCTTCTCCGCTTTTTCTTCCACGTTTATGTCAATGATTTCAAATCTCTATTTTAAGACATTTCTATCGCTGCCTTTCTGTTCTCTTAATTGCATAGATATTTTGGAACGCATGCTTTGCACAAATCATTAAATAAAAGACCATTTGGTCATAGTCTAGACCAGAAGTTAGTAATTGTATGGAGCCGTTACAAGTTCACAACAAATCGTGAATCTTTATCAGTAACTTCAATACTTCATTAAGAGCGTGTATGATATGAAAGAAATGGAAAGAATGTTCAAAAATTTGTGCGCTCCATTTTTTTCCTTTGTGCGCTTGCCTTGAGACCTCTGCGTGTGTGTGTGTGTGTGTGTGCACGCGCACACACACCTTAGAGGGAACATTGGTTGGGTCAGAAAATAAGTCATTGGTTTAAGAAATTGTAGACCTAATGTATTACAGTGGGTTGAGTTGGGTTGGGTCAGGTAAACCTATTATCGGCATGAGTTGGGTTGGGTTGGAGACTTGATGGGTTGGGTTGGATTGGGTTCTAAAAAGTGGACCCATGGACATCGCTGGCCTAACTAGGGAATGACCGGTCTTATATTATAAACCTATTACCGGTAGGCCTATTTTGCCTATCATGTCATCACAATCGCCTTGCGTCTTCTCTGTTTTCCTTTAGTTTGCCAAATTCTATCACCTTCATTGCATTGCAGACAAAGCCAGACATGGATATTTGTTGGGTCCACCCATGAGTTGGGTCGGGTCAGACATTTCCATGATTACGGTGGGTTGGGTTGGTCAGAAATACAAGTAACGGGCTAAGAAATGTTAATGTATTACGGTGGGTTTCAATCATGGGCACTTGTACAGACGTTGAACACACTTTATATTTAACTGTATGATACTATATACCACCAGTAACAATACCCACCACATTTAAAATCCATTAAACATGGGAAATAGAAGAAAATTGAATTTTTATTTCACAAATGTTAATAAGTCAGACACGAAAACATAGACACACGCGTACATAGAGATATGTATAGGACGGATGAAGAGTCGATAGAAACCAGAAGTAATAGTTAAATCCTATAAAGAGGATAAAGAAACAATGATTATGAATGATACAGCTTCCCCTGAAGTTATACATAGAGCATCCCCGTTTGCAAAGAGACAGTTGGTATTCTCCACCGATAATATAATGAGCGTAATAATTAAACGTCACGGAATGCCTTAAGAAAGTATCTGTACCTGTAATGAAAGAATGCAGTTGGATAACGCATAGGAACCGGTGCAAGTAACCTACTGTAAACAGTTAGAAAAAGAAACTTATATACAGTGGATATATTGTGCGAATAAAACAGGAATGTCTAGAGAAATAAGTAATACGTCGGAATAAATTGCTACTACTGTACTATGTAGGAGTGCGCGGTGGAGCAGTGGTTAGCGCACTGGTCTGCCAATCTTGAGGTCCGTGGTTCAACTCCCGGCCGCTGCAGAAACTTTTCGGTTGTTTCTGTCCCAAGCGCCCCCAGTCGACTCACCTGTGAATGAGTACATCGTATATTAGCTCGGTGGAAGGAAAGGCGGCGAGGGAAAGGCTGGCAATCCGCCCTCCTCATTCAGCCGTTGCCATGTAAAACTGAAGGCGCCTAACCCTTCGGTTCTCCGTACGGGCGCCGAGCCTATATGGAGTGTACCTTACTGTACTATGTACTAATGTGCAACATACATTTTTGACTTTTTAGTACACTTCTTCCGTCCTATACATATCTATGTTTTCGTGTCTGATTTATTAACATTTGTGAAATAAAAATGTAATTTTCTTCTTTCCCCTCCCATGTTTGATAGATTTTAAATGTGGTGGTTATTGTTACTGGTGGTATATAGCATCATATAGTTAAATATAAAGTGTGTTCAACCTCTGTAAAAGTGCCAATGGTGATCTTGTGTCGGAGAACATCCACTCCGCTAAAATTGAGCCGAATGTCGATGGTGAATTTGTAGCTTACAATTTACTCACCTCCAAAGGATAACTGCCACAGTAACAACAATAGCTATATAACGACAGCGTAGAACATCGCGGACTCGTGTATATCTTTTGCGTTTATTGCTATAATTTTTCTATATTCTTTTAAAATGAGTCGAAATACTGTTTAGTGAAAATAGTATGCGAGCTCCGAAGCCTGAATTATTGGCATTTATAGCATCGGGCCGCTCGCCAAAGAAGGCACTTAGCCTAGATCTGGCTGTGCGCTATTGTAGAATTGTCAAATCCAGTGTCTGCAGCGAACTTCGCAGTAAGCTGAAGGCTGCTTTCTATGTTCAGTATGATCACGTTTCTATCGCATAGCTATAAGCGGATCTTGCTGTGATTAAGTGCTGGTATCGGATATGCCTGCGGGGTCGCCGAGAGGGGGGCCGGGGGGCAGATGGCAAATGTACAGGGGCCCGGCGGCCTGGAGGGGGCCCGGGCCGATGATGAATATGTAATATTAACAGCAACGACACAAAAAAGGAGGTCGCCATGTGATATGCACAGGGGGGCCCGGGCGAGTAAAAGGGGGCCCCGGGCGCCTAGGACATCATAAACACCGTGAAAAACGGCGACAAGTAAGAAAAAAAAACGGTCATCACTAGTTTTCGATAGTTGCACTCTAGCATTAGGCGTTAGAGCGTCCGTTCGTCCGTTTCGTAAAAATAAATCGACGACAAGCGAAAAAGGTCGTCAGGAAATTTGAAATTTTAAGACTTGTCAGTCAGGAGGGACCAGGGATATTTTTACACCCCCTAACACCCCCCTCAAACACTCCCCCAATTTGAGGTCGACACCCCACCCCCGAAAATTTGGTAATGTGACAATGGTATGCATACAAAATGCATACTAATTAGCTCCAGACACCCCAATTTGATGTCGACACATCCCCCCAAATTCACAATCCTAGAAATATCCCTGGGAGGAACCCGTCGGCCCTTCTACACAGAGACCCGGAATTTCTCTCGGCGGGCCTGCATGCCTATATCTATTATCACCATCGATTGATACCTTGGGTATTAGAACTGGTGCTATAGAAGTGCATAATTAATTATTATTACGTGCACGCAAATTTTAGTAAGTTGGCTTCGAAAAAAATCGAATATCAGCACGAGTAAATAAATGAAAGACTCTCCCAAAATACACAACTGTCATAGGCAGTTACAAGATAATGCAATTAGTTGTCGACCTATATATCTGTGCAGCCCAGCATGGAAGTGAAATATGCAGGCAGTGGCGAAACGTGGGGGCAGAGGAGAGGCGGGCGCAGCATTCTTGGGGCACCCGCAAAATTTCAAGCGAAAAAAGAAAATGCCAAGTAATAATAAATTTTAAAATAGCCTGCCATGCCTCTGACAAACAGAGGTAGAAATGAAGCGCTACTTCAGCGGATTGTATTAGGGGCCTACCAGGACCATTTTTGCTTGCCAAGACTTTTTATACCCGATGTAGGCCTACACCCCTGTTCTGTTTACGTTCACAAGTTAAGGGCGCGATGCCCGCTTTGCTCCGGGCGCTTGCAACCCACGCCATTGAATAGGCCACTACAGGAATAGGACTTTGGTGTTTATTTTTTTCTCAGACTCCTAGGATCTATGAAAAAACCGATGAAACTGCCATCGTCAGTCAAGCTACCGGAATCTGGGTTATTTTCAATCAGCGCCCTATGGAATTCATGATAATTCGCAACGGAATTTGTCAGTTATACCATGAATTATTGTGATCAGTTCTTGAGGCACTTTGCACAAATATTTAAAATAATATTCTGTTAGCCATCAGTGATAATGACTAACTCAATTTGGGGCTATGTTGGAGTGGTAAGTTTGCGTTGATCTTGTGATTTGAACTGCCTGTCGGTTGTGACATATTAAAAACATTAGTTCGATTAAAAAAGTTAAAATTATAAACACCGAAAAGTCTGAGAAGAGGGGTTTATTTGTAAATATATTCTCGGACAGCAGCAAACGGCGTCCAGATAAAACAGAACGAAAATTTAATTATCTAAACGCCCGTTGCCACGCACGCCATTTTGACAACTATCATCCTGTAGCGCTGCGTTAAAATCGACGATCGTTGATAGCATCCTGTTAAAAGCTAGGGGCGAATCTTTCTGTGTTGTTGACGGGAGCGAACGAAGAGGGGAGGAAATGTTGTTATCCCAGGAAACATTCCAAGACATAATCGGTCAGCACGAAATACTGAATAGATGCTGAAGAAAATGTCACGTGACCAAATGCGCCACCGTTACTCCTCCTCTTCCTCCTCTTCCTCCTCTTCCTCCTCTTCCGCAGGCGCCGCGTCCTCGTCTTTGTGCTTCAGGTGTGGTTCGCCCGCCCAGTCGGGCTTCTTTTCCTGAAAAACGCAGCGTATCTATAATTATAACTTAAACCGTATACATCTACAATGGAAAAAACCCTCGACAACGTAATACTCTAATTAGCAGAGTAAAACGAGGAATACAATCGCATCGTGGGCCCACTACAGCATGGGCGCAAAAACACGACCCATCTGTCCTCATGTCCTGACATGGGCATTTTCTGGAGAGGTCATGTCCTTAATGCTGTGGACATGGGTGTTTCGTGCCCTGCCGTGGGTATTTTTGGAGAGGTCATGTCCTTAGGGGTTGTCCATTAATTACGCCAACAATTTAGGGGAGTTGAAAAAGTTTGACAGTTGTTGACAGAGGGAAGGGGTCACGAGAAGTTGACGTCAAAAATTTCACTTTTTACAAAGACTAGGAAATTTCATGGAATACTACTTATTACAATGGAAAAAGCACGGCAACAAAGTTCATCACCACCACATTTTGATACTCGAAGAGCAAAAAAGGGAAAAAATGGTTATCACCGCAAAAAATAATTACCTTGTTATTGGGATCTGTCATTGATCTTGGGGGAGGGTCAAAAGTTTTTGACATAATTATGGGGGGGGGGAGGGTAACTGAAAGTTGACAGTTGTTGACAAGAGGGAGGGGGTCGAAAA
This sequence comes from Metaphire vulgaris, assembly GCA_018105865.1. Taxonomy (NCBI): domain Eukaryota; kingdom Metazoa; phylum Annelida; class Clitellata; order Crassiclitellata; family Megascolecidae; genus Metaphire; species Metaphire vulgaris. The sequence continues at coordinate 3,217,321 of CM030838.1, forward strand.
TTGCCCCAAAATTGTTGCCATAATTAATGGACAGCCCCTTAATACTGTGGACATGGATGGCGTTTTGCTTAAAAATGCTAAAATTAAAATATAGGCTCTGTCAACGCCTTACTGTGTATCTTCCTTGGGATATTGTGGATTCACGCACGTATACAGTGACGTAGCGAGGGGGTAGCGTGGGGGGCGAACCTCCCCAGGCGACACTAGCCCTAGGGCTGAATTTTCGGTTTTCAAAAATAAAAAAAACCTGTAATAATTTAGTAATTAGTCGTAGTCAAGTTGGCGACCTTTTTTTGCTCGTCAGGATTTTTTAGGTTGAATGGGCGCCCAATAATAAAGCAATGACAGGGCCTGTATTTCCAAACGCTACTGAAACCCCTGATTGAGAGCAAAAGAACTAGTGCAGTATAAATAATGAATTGACAGAAATGAAGAGAAAATGTCTATGTAGGATGTCGGCTTTTTTTACCTCATCTTTTTCCGGCTCCAACGCGAATTTCGATTGACCGGTCGACTTAAGATTGGTGAATGACGTCAATTTACTCTTCGTGGCGACTCTGAAAATTTAAGCACAAAAAATTTAACATGAAAATTTAAGCACAAAAACGTATTTATTTATTAGTGCCTATTAATTATTATTGTTAAAACTGATTAAAAGTGTATCACTTAGTATATGCATAAGTCGTGAGAATCTTAGATCGAAAAAGCAGATAACCTAATTCTCCGATGACATGTAAATATTATTGTGTCTATAATATTGATTTTATGACAGTTGATAGACTCTATACTGTTATACTGCATAATCTGTGAATATTAATAATGTCATATTGTCAATTTTAGGTCAATGCGCTATTGCAACGATTAAAATCCACATAGGCCTACATACAGCATATTATTATTATTATTATTATTATTATTATTATTATTATTATTATTATTATTATTATTTTATAGTTTTAAAGAATTTTTTAAAACTGGCATACAAAAGCTTAATTCGGCTCTGCTGAGCTGATACAATAGTAGGCGCTGTACAAATATTACTGTTGCACAATGTTAGCCTATATGTGATTTAAACTGGCGACATACTGTGTGTTGTACTCACTTCGTTGATTTTTTGGCAACTTTCTTGAGCACAGGCTTTGAACTGCAAGAAAATGAAAACAGTTACCAAGGTGACAGCTTAAAGTAAAGAGATATAGGCCTACTGCACAGCATGAAGCTGATTCAAAACGAAAATAATGCTGAAGGTATCAATATGGCTTACGTTGTTTATGAAAGGCGAAGAATAGACCCCCATCATTGGGGACATTGGAAACCCTACATTTGGCCCCAGTGCCCAGAAATTTGCTGCTTTCTCTGAAAAATGAGTATCTTCTGTAATTTCGTGGGTTTTGTGGAGCAGAGAAGACACGTATAGGCCTACGACTGCGTGCATTGCTTTTCGCTTGCTTGTTCTATTTGCATCCGTACACAGTGGAGTGCAGAAGAGTGGTGGGCGTCCGGGGCCAAGTCGACAAAAAAGTGTTTGACGAGCAAAATAAAAGGTCGCCGAATCAATTTTGGCGCTCCTGTCTGTCTGGTCGGCGCATCATATTTTTCGTATTCTCCTCAAGCCCCGAACATCGTCTTAAAACTAAAAAAATATATATGAGTGCGATCTTTGTCTCACTCCAGCAACATTTCAACAGCTTCTACCACAATCATCGCGCCTGTACAGTGTACACCCATATACGCGCGCACACTTATCTGCACTCAGTGGCGTATTTACCATTGGGCCATTTGGGCCATGGCCCCCCTTTGGTCTTGATGTCAAGCCAAAAAAAGGTCGTCAACTTTTTTCCAAAGTTGTAACTTGTCAGGTCGAAAGTGTCTGGCCCCCCTTACCAAAATCCTAAATACGCCACTATCTGCACTTCACTCTATGTTGTTTACCGATTTCCGAATGCAATGAATTCACAATCCTAACTACGGTTTCAAACTCTATGATTGTCAAGGCCCTCTCCCTTTTCCTCTCCCTTTGTCTCCACTCTCCTTGTCCCTCTCTCTGCGTTACTTAAATCCAATTTCTTTGCCCGAAACGCGCACAAGTTTCATCCCCTTTGAGCTGCTGTAAGAAGACGCGCCATATAAATGTTACCATTACGTTACATTTAGATCATGTCAGAGAAGGACCGCTCTATGTAAAACCAAGCCCAGGGAACTGCCTATGAAAGAAAGTATTTTGACACAGTATGTGAGTAAGGGGCTGTCCATTAATTACGTCAACAATTTTTGGGCAATTTTTGACCCCCTCCCGCCTTGTCAACAACCGTCAAACTTTCAGCTACCCCGCCCCATAATTATGCCAAACAATGTCTTTTGACCCTTCCTAAAATCAGTGACGGCCCCAGTAAAAAGCCTGGAAGGTTATTATTTCTTGCGGTGATGAGACTTTTTTGCTCATCAAGTGTCAACATGTGGTGATGATGATCTATTTTGCTTGTCAGGTTTTTTTCCGTTGCAATAAATAGTATTCCATGAAATTTCCTATATTTTGATTATTTGTTTAAAAAATGAAATCGTTGATGTCAAATTCTCGACCCCCAACCCCTGTCAACAACTGTCAAACTTTTTCGAATCCCCTTCCCTTATTTTGTTGACGTAATTAATGGACAGCCCCTAAGAAGCTGGCACACAACTAAATGCAACAAATAATAAAATATATTTGAAAAGTGTAATAGACTAATTGTTTCGTGACAGCCATAAAAACAGGCGAAACTTACAATTTTCCTTTGATGTCATTGACTTTAATATTAAGTTCGTTAATCTGAAACAAGAAAATGCACCAACATTAACGACCAATGATATTAAAGATTTATTTATCGAAATAAAGAATTCAGTTCAACGTCACACACACACACACGTAGGCACACACACACACACACGTAGACACACACACGCAGACACACACACACACACACACGCAGACACACACACACGCAGACACACAAACACAGCTGTTTAGACAGATAAATTTCTACGCTATTTCAATAACGGTGTAAATGAAAGACCTTATTGTCGAAACATCTTTTGCAAATATTACTTGACACCTTGTTTTGAAATTTCCAGATTATCTGATAATTCGAGTTAATTTTGCGGTTTCAAGTATCGCATATACGAATGCCATGCATTAAATTTCATGTTCTCTATTGTCAACAGCTAATCTCGACTTTCGTTAGACCAGCCTAGACTAGCACTTTAGATAAGATAAAAGATAGGGAGCGATTCAGTCGATTGCCACAACTGCCAGTCGCCATCATAAAGTATCGTCTGGTAAATAACGCGCTGCCATAGCAACAGCAGCAGCAGCAGCAGCAGCAGTAGTATGTGGCGATTCGAACCTCTTCTGTTTGCCTCCCGAGCCGAGCCTCCCAGTCGTATTTCTCCTCTTCCAGACGACATACGATGGCGAATAATTCACGGACTTTCTTCTCGAGACCGCCTGAAAGACAGAGCTATAGGCCAACACTTACGGTAACTTTCAACAGTTGATATTAGATAAACGGGAATTAAAAACACGCGTTGTGCGTATGACGCAGCTCGGCCCCAATACTGTAGTCGTTGAGCGCATCTGAACAGCAGAGCCCTCTTAAGTTTGTCTCTATGTCCGTACGTTTGTACGTCCGTCTGTCTGTTTACATCACATAATAGGCGTAAACTTCTAGTAGATCTCTATACTCGAGTCCCCACTTTTTGAGAGGCTACCCGAGGGAAGGGGAAGGTACATTGGTTGGACCTCCCACTTTTCCGTCCAAGTTTACGCCAATGTATATCATAGGCTGTGTTTGTGTCTCTCAATGTAAATGATGCTTATCTAAATGTTTCAAACACTGGAAGAGTATTTTTAAGGACTACAAAATAAGAAAATAATCGGATTTTTCGAGGAGGAGGAGGAGGAGGAGGAGGGATTGGATAATGTCTTGACCGCCTTATTCTCAAAATTAATAAATTTCGATAAGCGCCGAACGATCAGAAATTGGTACAAGTAATGTACCTTTTTCAATTGAAAAAGCATGTCTGTAAATTCTTCATCAGATTAAATCGTTCTAATATTTCGTTTTGGCTTTGACTGTCAATGGCTGATCGTAGTATTAAGTTATACAGGGTGGCGCAAAAAATCCGGACTACATTAAATGCAAACCTAAATGTGACTAGTCCGCTTTTGTTGCGCCACCCTGTATTAACAGCCACGACTTGAAGGCACGACATAAGACCCAAACGAATGACCGTTAAACCAAATTAAGAAATAGAATCAGACAGTGACACACTGTGGGCTGTGGCAGTGATGATGACGACGATGTTGATGGTGGTGAAGATGCCGATGGTGATGATGATGATGACGATGATTATTATTATATTATTATAACGGTTGTGACATCGGCAACGACGAAAGTAAAGGCAATGTAACGGCAATACTGATGATGAATACAAAATGATTACGACGACGACGAGGCAGTGGCGGCTCTAGCATTTGGCAAGTGGGGGGGCCGTTGGGGTGGCAACTTCTAATAATAGGGGGCCAACCATTTGTTGTTTACTGTATGTAGCATTAAGTATAGGGTCCCAACTGGGAGGGCCACTGGGGGGGCAGGCACTCAATAGGGGGCACGGGGCCCCCCGTCCCCCCGGTGGAGCCGCCACTGCGACGAGGATGACAGCAGCAACGACGAAGTATATCGAGACGGTGAGAAAATCTCTGCAGAAGTTAGTAAAAGAGCTGATAAGTAAGTAAGTAAGTGTCTGTGCTAAGTTGTCTTGTCGACGATATTTTTGGATTTGTAGACGGCATTTAGTCTTCGTTTTTTACGGGAAGCGAGAGAAAGAACAGACAGACAGGCAGACAGACAGCAGGAGACAGAGAAAGCACGAGAGCAGGATAGCTGCTTCATAGCTAATGATAATTGAATCTTATCCTCTTCGATGCGCAACCAATAAGTCAAAATCTCTAAACTAATCTCTTTCTCTCACACTCTCTGTCTCTCTCTGTGTCTGTCTGCCTCTCTCTGATTCTGTTTCTGTTTGTCTGCATGTATGTCTCTCTCTGTCCGACTCTTGTCTTTCTGTCTGACGCTCTGTCTCTCTCTGATTCTGTGTCTGTCTGTCTGTCTGAGTGCCTTTGAAGCTTTCACAGACGCAGCTGACGTTGGACGTCGGATGAAAATGGAAAACTTCTCCTGGTGGAAGCGGTAAATATCGAATTTCCAGGTGAAAGGCCGCTCTGGATCGCTCTCATGCTGAATGCGTTATGGTCGGAAAATGCAGCTCCCGTGAAACCAGAAAACACACTCAGTACTTGCGGTTAGTAGCAGAATATGCTGGACTATTCTACTCTAGGCAGAGTCTCTCTCTCTCTCTCTCTCTCTCTCTCTCTCTCTCTCTCTCTCTCTCTCGGTGTGTGTGTCTCTGTCTGTCTGTCTGTCTGTCTGTCTGTCTGTCTCTCTCTGTCTCTCTCTGTCTCTCTCTGTCTCTCTCTGTCTCTCTCTGTCTCTCTCTCTCTCTCTCTCTCTCTAAGCATGTGTTGTGCTAAGACGAAAAGTACATTCGCTGCTGCTGCTTCTGGTTTGCTACGAAGCATGCGTTTTGCAGAGGAAGAAACTAAGATCTCGGCTGGAAACTGATCTACCAAATGCCGCGAGATCCACGACCGACCGGTGTGGGAGTGGGGGTGGGGTGGAGGTTGCTCCCAAAATGCACAGGGAAGGAATGTTTCCCGAAGGCTAATAATAACGCTAATAATAATAAATAATAATAAATAATAACAACAAACAATAGTAACAGTGATAATAAATAATAAAATATAAATAATAATAATAATAATGACAATAATAATAATAATAATAATAATTATAATAATAATAATAATTATAATAATAATAGGCCTAATAAAGAGTAGTTATAACAAATAGTAACTGGATTTTGCATGGTTGGCAGACGCTGTGTCGTTCTAGATTCAAAAGTGAACAAGTAAAAGGCTGCTAAACCAATTAAAGCTTTAAAGTAATTGATCTGAATGTCGCTTTTCCTTTCGTCTAAATTTTGAAACTGCTTGGCTGTTCTCACAAGGACTTCTTCTTCTGAGAGGTAAATACCAATGACCAATGACCACAGATTTCTTCTAAAGTCTAAACCGTTTACATATAATTCCTTTGACAATTGGCGGGATCTTCCTAGAAATTCATTGCATCGCCACTCCCACCAAGAGTTCCTGGAACCGCCGCTGTTTGCCTTCATTGCATTGACCTACTTCTAATGCATGTTTTAATTTTACATTCAGACATTGTATCTCGAAATTGAAGATTTTGGTTCAAAGCGAAGCTTTGTAGCTGTTTTACTGTTTTTAGATTGCTAAAAACTGTTCCTATTGGCCGCACTGCTGAGCTAGAGTTAGGGTCAAGCCTAAAGACATTGACAGGGGCGTAGCCAGGAATTTGATTTGAGAGGGTATAAATATTTTGGGTGGGTATAAATCTTAACTATAAACCACATAAACCATATAAACCACATATAACCACATGTAAATCACATTAAAAAACTTTAAGGTAGACTGATTTTTTGGGGGTATATATACCGATATACCCCCCGTCGCTACGCCCCTGGACATTGATCATAATTCAGAAAGATATTCAACAATTGTAATTCAGAGGGTTCTACCTGCTTTCGGTAAAATGGTTGCATCTTAGCAACACATGGAGCAAAAAGATAACAGGATATGTCAAATGTGCGCAAATAGACCCATAGAGATAAATGAACGCGATTGAAAAAAATTTTATCGGGTCTCAGAAAAATATGGGGAAAAACGAGGGGCATCCCCTGGTTTTTCCACCGCTAGGTTTTCCTAGCGGTGCGATGGTTAAAATTGTATGACAGTTTGGAAGATTTTCACATCTTCTGTGCTAATTTCTCTTATTTTTCACTGCTCTCGGTTCTCAAATTGCAGAAGAAATCCTTCACAGCGAGTTTCAATCGACACTAAATGTTGCTCCGTTCATAGATGTAAAAAACATAAATATTAAAATAAAAAACATTAAAAACATGTTTTTTAAGAAAAAATAAAAAACATAAAAAACACTGCTGTCCCTTACTCATGCCCACTCTAAGCACAAGATCCCTGGCCTACAAATTTTGTGGTGGACATGACTACTGCGGTCCAGCGGACGTTTGCTTGGCTCACCAAATTGGACCAACAGACTGCAATTAGTGGTCCCAGCCAGCGATGGTGCACCAATGCAGCGTTGCTTAATGTCTGTTCTTTTTTGATTTTGATTGATTGATTGAAGATAATTTATTTCAAACTCAAACTCAAACTACATATACATATGCAGAACTAGTACAACTAAATAAGTAACATAATATGACCCTAATTTACAATGTAACACATAGTATGAGAGTTCATTGATAACATAGTAGATGAGTTCATAAGATCAATATAATATTAAATATTAACCCATTTCAACTGACTCGCGTTGCTTGAGGCGGTTTCCATTCAGAATGAATCAGTAATAAAATTGAGAATGCTCGGGACTTGGAAACTGATATGCAGGAAATAAAATAAAAAACGTAAGGAAATAAAAAACATTAAAAAACATGTTTTTAAGAAAAAAATATTAAAAACATAAAAAACGTTCTTTTACATCTATAGCTCCGTTGAGATCACGACGTTTAAAGATAAGTCCAGAGAAACTGAAGACTTAAAACATTAAACTCATTTTGAATTCGAACCAACATCCAGATGGGAATCGAATGAGGGTAGAATGCGTCTCCTAAAGGCAGTGCTTCTCAAACTGTGGGTCGCGACCCAAAGGTGGGTCGCAGGGCGGCAGGGCTCAGTCTAGTGGGTCGCGGGGTATAGCGCGAAATTAGATTCAAAAGTGTCACGTTCTAACCAATACAACAATATCACAAGCCTTGAAAGTTGCAAATAGGCTTAGGTTTCAAGAAATTTATTTGCCTGCATTCCTTCATATACGGCTTATCTTAAAATGATTAGTGCTTTATCCTATTTAAGTTGACAATAAGTTTGCAGGGCCGTGGCACGTTAGAAAGTCACTGAAGTGGGTTGCAGTTTCACAAAGTTTAGTAAATCCTGGCCTATAGTACTTCTAAAATTAATCTTATTTCGCCATAACGCAAAGAAAGCGTATTCCGACCATTTTGCCCTGAAACTCCACTAACAACATGGAATCTCTGCATTCCATAGTCTCGCAGCTAGCGCTTAAGCGACTTTGCCAGACTCATAGGATTTTTAAGACGCGTAACAAAGGTGTGTTCGTGGTATATTTTAAAAAGATAAATATGATAAAATGTGACGAAAATATCTAGGCCTATTTCTCTTCATTTGTCTTGTTTTGGGCAAAATATGAATAATTCTGCCTAATATAGTTGCCACATTCTTCATTCAAATTGAATAAGGGCTTTTGTTTTGTCATTTATTCAAAACTCAGAAGATTATTTTCAACTAACGTTCGCCAGATGGCCAAATGCTTTTTAAAAATAATATATGCTATGATTAGGGTCGCGGCAAGTTACAAAACCGCTGGAGTGAGCCGCTTGCCCGTAAGGTCACTGCCTACCAGGGCCCTTACGCGCAGTATCTTCTGAGCAAGCATTACGCCTGGCAAAGACTGCGTAATTGGGGTCCAACGGTCCAACCGGACGAAGAACCGGTCAACTTGGCCACGGATGTCCAAGGAGCAGCGGAGGAGGCAGAGGAGTGGTCAACCGCCCTGTATACTCCCTCTGATTATTATGACACTTCGACATGGAGATATATCGCCGGAGATCTGCATTGAGGCCGCCAAGGCAAGCATAAGCATCGCTACCGAGTTGAATGATGATGATGATGATGATGATGATGATGATGATGATGATGATGATGATGATGATGATGATGATGATGATGATGATGATGATGATGATGATGATGATGATGATGATGATGATAAATGTCGAGGAGTTCAGATTATCTCTGTAATTTCTGATGTCTGCAATCATGCATGCTAAGAAAGGAACAGCAGAACTTGAAGAAAACTGTCCGATGCTTTCTAGGTGTGGGCGTAAGCGCGCGCGCGTGGGTGGGTGCGTGTGTGTGTGCGTGTGGGTGGGTGCGTGTGGGTGTGCGCGTGTGGGTTGGTTCGTGTGGGTTGGTTCGTGTGGGTGGGTGCGTGTGGGTGGGTGCGTGTGGGTGGGTGCGTGTGGGTGTGCGTGTGTGTCTTACCCTGGTCGAGTCCGTCGATTTGAAGCTTTGGAACGCGAGCTTCGACCGCCACCCTCTTCTCCTCCGCCTCCTTCTCCTGTTGTTTCTTCATTTCTTCAGCGGCCTTTTGCATGATCAGTTGCTGAACAGAAAAAAGGCAAATCAACTGCACGTTAATTGCAGCTACTGGGTGTACATTGTATGCGTACATTGTATGCACGCGTCCAGTGTCCACCAATGCAATGAGATGATGACTTCATCAGAACAGCGAAGAACTATTTCATAGTTTCATTGTGTTTTGCCGACTGGACTTTCGGCTTTCTATGCAATTTACTCCGCGAATGTGAGAAATAGTGGCGCTAATCATCATCGTCATCATCAGCAGCAGCAGTATCAGCATCATCATCACATCATCATCAGCAGCAGCATCATCATCATCATCATCATCATCATCATCATCATCATCATCATCATCATCATCATCATCATCATCATCATCATCAATAACCATGGGCTCAGTGCCCCTTTGTGTCTGATGCAATCATTACAGTGTTGTCACAAATCTTTTCTGTTCGCAGCTATAGGGCCTAGCCTTGCAGACATTTCCCACACCAATCTCCAATATCATCACACCGTTCCCTGTGTGGCCTTCCTTTTTTGTTGGAACCATTGATTATTCCCTGTATTATAGTCTTGATCTTTCTATCATATTTCATGCGACAAATATGTCCAAAGAGACGCAGTTTCCTCGACGCTAATGATAATTAATATCACAATAATTTAGTTGTCTCTGTTACAACGAAGCAATGATCTCGGACCAACCACACCCCAACATTGTCGACCTTCGGTTAGCTCAGAAAAATCCAGCATCATGTGTCTTTTGTAAAAGTCTTAGATGAAAGTGTCTCTCATAAAAAAGACTAGATTTCACTTAAAATATGTCATATCTCATAAAATTATAAAGTGATAAATGTAGCCGCGTAAAGTCTTCATAATTTGAAATCAATGTGGCTGCATTTTATGTTTCGCAATTGAAGTTTTTACAGAAAAAAGTAAGACTACTCCTAAGTAGGGACTCTAGGGAGTGCAGACAGATTGTCTCATGTGTGTTCTCCTTTTCTTACAACACTAATGCACATTTTAAGGAGAAAAGACATCGGTTTCAGTCACGCCGTTTCTCACTGTCAGATCTTTCCGGCTTGACCTGGAAATTTGGATTTGGTGCGCCATCGGCTGATGCCTTGGGCATTATGATAGTGGCGCCATAAAAGTTTTTTGATTGATTGATTGATTGACTGACTGACTGACTGATTGATTGATTGATGCATGGTAACAGTTAAAGTGGTAAAACGATTACCGACCTTGAGCAACTTCTTCTTCTCTGGGGTCAGACTGATCCCCTTCTTCTTCTTGGCTGGCTTCGCTTTCTGTAGAAATTATTCACACAAAGACAACGTACAGCACACACACACACACACACACACACACACACACACACACACACACACACACACACCGCCTTCCAGCAATCGCATCGTCACTAGATGCTGCTCACCAGAGATGGCTTTAGGTCAATGGGTCAGATGGGTCGTCAATACTCGATTGGTCGCACAAGTCATGGGGGCTGTCCATTAATTACGTCAACAAATTAGGGGAGGGGGTTTGAAAAGGTTGTTGACCGGGGAGGGGTCAAGAGAAGTTGACGTCAACAATTTCATTTTGTTACAAATGATAAAAAATAGGAAATTTAATGGAATACTATTTATTACAACGGAAAAAGCATGACAAGCAAAAAAGGTCATCACCACCACATTATGACACTTGATGAACAAAAGAAAGGGGGAAAAGGTCTCGTCGCTGCGAAAATAATAACCTTCTAAACTTTTAGAGGGACCCGTCACTGGTCTTAGTGGAGGGGCGAGTCAAAAGTTTTTGTCATAATTATAGGGGGACACTGAAGTTGACAGTTGTTGACAAGAGGGGAGGGGTCAAAAATCGTTGACATAATTAATGGACAGACCCATGGGTCAAATGCCAGTGACCAGGGCGTAGCCAATAATTTGATTTGGGGAGGGGTATAATGCGATTTGGGGGGTATACATCTTTAAAACCTTTTTAAAACCCTTTTTTACTGGGACAGAATCGACCCTCCTCGGCTACAGTCTGCTCTGTCGATAGGCACTGCGGTTTGTGGTCTGAGGCGTCCCCGATGAACACCTATGTGTTTGAAATGGACGATAAAATTAATTTGAATTTTGAATTTTAAAACACTTTGAAAATCTTAAAAAACATTAAAAACTCTAATGTAGCCTGATTTTGGGGGTATATATATACCGATAGAGCCCCGTCGCAACGCCCCTGCCATTGACCCTATGACCCTATGACCCATCAAATTTTAAAGACAGCCGATGGTTACTCAGCATACGTTTAGCTTTTGGCATGACTTAACCTTATGAATATATATATATACACTATACATATATATATATATTATATATACAGTATATATATATACAATATATGTACAGTAGATACCAGTGTGTATTAAAACCACTACCACCACCACCACCTCTACTACAACTACTTCTACTACTACTACTACTACTTCTACTACTACTACTACTACTACTACTACTACTACTACTAATAATAATAATAATAATAATAATAATAATAATAATAATTGAGTAACATTCTAAATCTGAGGTTCTGTGCTTCGTGTTGTTTGCCAAGAGACTTAGATTGAAACGATGAAGTTTCACGAATTGGAAAATTTCTGCTGGAAGAGAATTTTCCAAAGCTGCTTCTATATTCTGCTATTCGAAAGCTTTAATTTAAAAAAGAACGAACTCACTTCTGCTGTTCATGTATTTGGGTTCGTTTACTTACCGGCGGCCTGAAAAAGAAAACAAAAACACAGTCATTTTTAGAGTTTATGTTTCAAATAAACAATTAAATACCAGTTGTAATTGGAAACTCTATATGAATATTCTGCGAATGTGGCAGATGTGGTGTTCTAAGTCAGAATAGACGCTATAAAATTACACGACATATCACTACTACTAATAGAGGGACGTTCAGCCAGTCTGATGACCAGGGTGCGATTTGTGACCTGGAGCAGTGGGGGGGGGGGGATATGTCGAGCTTGGGGATGTAGTTGTTGTGAAAGTGTAGCAGTGGGGGAATGTAGTGGTGGGGGATATAGCAGTAGGGGGTGCAGTTGGGCAGTGGGGGATCCCCCCTTCATCCCTACATATCGCGCCCTGCTGATGACCATACAACCAGCGATCCGCAAACCCTGGTCCGCGGGATAAATTTGATTCGCGAAGGTGTTTTAGTTGACCCGCGGAAACCCCAACGATAAGACACTCTTCTGCTGAAGAGACCACTTTTCACGTCATTTTCGCATAACGCGTCGGTCCGTAAACTTTATTTTTCACACACAACTTGTATTTTCCCACGCACGTATACAAAGGAAATAAATTTATGTAAGGAGCAGATTTACAGCAAAGTGTTGGGTTAACGAGCGGCGCTTTGGCAAGTCCTGGAGCTGGAATGGAGGAAGCTCTGAATGTGACGATATATATATATATATATATATATATATATATATATATATATATATATATATAGAGAGAGAGAGAGAGAGAGAGAGAGAGAGAGATCACTGCTATGTGAGCGCAAAGGACATATTATTTGTTTAATAGCGAAGTTGGGGCGCTGAAAGACTTTGTGTAGTCAAAGAGAAATAGAAATGGATGAAGAGAAATCGAGTCCTTATTCTCGCGGGTTTCTGCTTACTAAGTTCTCACGAACATCAATCCATGCACTGGCGCACCTTTTGCACCTCGAAACAGTTTGCATACGGGTTACCTTAGATTGCGAAGGAATGCCTAGATTTCTGGGAAAGGAAAGTTTTAGGAAACTCGTAGTGCATACTATACTGTATTTTGATTAAAAAACACTGCGAACATATAGTCCATTGCTGTTATTCAATTTATCTTTTTCCTGTAGTCGTCTAGTTTGTGGAGTTCACAGATGCAAAATCACTGTAAAACATTCTAGCCTATATTTAAACGTTTATGCTTGTACAATGGCATGTATAGTTAGGGTTTGTATCTATATGGCAAACGTAGCTCGCTAAAAGAAATTGGCCGGTTGCAAAAAAGGTTTGCAAACCGCTGGTTTAAAATATGTTTAAATTAAAATATTGATAATGAGATTATAAAAAGAAGTCAACATAAATGTGCATTATATGTGCCTATTTTATAATAGACAATAAATCGATTAGGCCTATATACGTAAAGTATCTACAGTATAAATATGACCGAAAAATCTTTTGTGACCAGGCTATAATTATTTGGAAATATTAAGATTTCATTTTCTGATGAGAAACTAAATTTCGAAACGCTTTAAGCTAAAAATTTTCCATCTTTGTCGAAAATTTAAAGAATTAGCGAATGTAATGTTGTCAGATATTAAAAATCTCAGCTGGACAACATTCTAACATGTAAATTGATCTCACTGCATGGAGACGTTTGGCATTTCCATTTTAAAGTAGGATCTGTCAAAAACTACTATTTCTGTGATCAAATTAAGACAATTGACAAAAGAGGAAAGAGAAAAAAAGGTGTTCAGTGTTCTCGAGAAGTAAACAAGAGAAAGAATATTCATAATCGGTGTGTCCATCCCATTAGTCGGGTCCAAATCTCACAAAGACCGACTCAAATAGTCAGTTTCTTGTATGTATGTATTTCTTTGGCTAATAGAGGAACCACGGGCTGGCACTGAGGGAGCGAACCCTTGGGCTCCGTGGGGGACTGGTTGGGGGGAGAGTCACCGCCTTCAGCAAATAGCGTATTACACGCACAAGCTTCATTTCCTAGAAATGTTACGAAGTTAGACCATTGCTGGAAACCAATAAGAGTACCTCTTTTAAAATAGCTGTAGCTGTATGCAAAGGCGCAAACTTCTGAGGCCGCTAGACTCGAGCTCCCCACTTTTTGGAAGGCTATGTTAGGGAAAGGGAAAATATAGTGGTCGGCCCTACCTTTCAATCAAGCTCTATCAGTGGCTGTATGTATGTTGTGTCTGTATTTAATCACACTCTACATGTCAATGCAAAGTATTTTCTTCTTAATTTCTTCCTTCCTTCCTTCCTTCCTTCCTTCCTTCCTTCCTTCCTTCCTTTCTTCCTTCCTTCCTTTCTTCCTTCCTTTCTTCCTTCCTTCGTTTTCAGTTCATCTTCATTTACCTTCTTATCATCTCTGCTAATTAAATTTTTGTGCTTTAATAAGTCTTCAGTCTTTGATGTTTTTTCCTTTTCTTCGCTCCATTTGTCTTCCGTTAATACATTTCTTGGTGTTACTGTATTCATTTAGTAACGCAAGTCGATGAGTTGAGATATAGGCCTACTTTTAGTGGCGTTATACGTTTCGAGGCAATATTAATAGCGAACCGGGAGAGAGAGAGAGAGAGAGAGAGAGAGAGAGAGAGAGAGAGAGAGAGAGAGAGAGAGAGAGAGGAGGGAGTGGTAGAACCGAAATAGCTTTCTACTTGTGTTCGTTAACGATGTGTTTGGATGCAAGACATGCTGGGACTGAAAACTGAACGTCTCAGAACGAACTTAAGAAGAGCTAAACTCGTCAGTTTCACGTTACACATCGACCGACCAGTCTCGCTCCGTTGTACGTAGACAGAGTCACAGAATTTCCTAGCTCCTTCTCATTCACCCTCTGACCAGGGGCGGTTCCACGTGGGGGGATGAGTGGGGCTGCATCCCCACCACCGGACTTTCTGAGTTACTTTTTTTGCTTGTGAAAACCTAGTTTTGGGTAAAAGTCTAGTAAAACTAACTGGGTATGACCTTTTTTCTTTTTTTGCTTGTCAAACCCTATTTTTCCTATTTTCGGTGAAAGCGTAGTAAAATTGGGGATAAAATTCCCATTTAAAGCCTTTTTTGACAAAGTTTATTGATTTTTCCTCCTATTTTCAGCCCCCACCAACTTTCTACGAATTCATTCATCCCCCCATCCCCACCAAGAAATCCTGAAACCGCCTCTGCCCTTTGATCAGCTTTATGCATGCATATATATTTTTATACTTTATAGACGGAATTTTCATGCTGTCATTTGCCTATTTGACTATCTTATTTAGCACAAGAAAACAATACAAGTTCTTCCCCATCCGCCTGACCATCGAATAGCAACCACCCTGCAGCCGAGGAGAGAGAGAGAGAGAGAGAGAGAGAGAGAGAGAGAGAGAGAGAGAGAGATAGAGTGTGCTTGAAGTATTTCTTATATGACATCATCTGTCGGCGAATTTTTTAATGTCTGGCTGCGACTTTTGACACTAAGAAATAGTGTTCGATTACTTTCCTTGTCCGTGTGGATACGTCTATTTGGGTGGCCAGATCCTATGGCGTCTCTACCCTT
>CM030838.1:3237986-3280486 GCA_018105865.1 Metaphire vulgaris
CCAGTGCCTGTTGCGCCCACGGGCATCAAAAATGCTGGCAGCCAAATGCGACTGCATTATTATTCGGTGAAATATAGGAAAAGATCCAAATCGGATGATTTAGTTGCAAGATTTTTGAATCTTGAAAATCAAAAATATAGTTAAATTAGGATTGGACATTTCATTTCTAAAACGCACAGATTCCGAAGATCTGATGACCTGAGATTAGGCTACATGTGAAGAAACTGATAAATCAGAATGGGGAGGGAGACAATGTTAAACTTGCGCCAAACCAAGCCTTCAAATCCCGATATCAACACTTTTTAACTATTTATATATCGCCAGTTCAAATTCTCCCCCTCTCCCTAGTGAAAGAACGATACCAAACATACAGTGTGTCCGGATAAAAAGAATACCAAGTTACCAACTCTATTTTCACTATAACTTTAAGAAAACTTGATCGATTTACAAACAAATTTGCAGTTTAAAACTAGGGATGAATTGGCTTCAGATAGATGCAAACATTACTTTTATACAGGCATTATTTTATTATTAATCTATTTTAATTGGTTTATTTTATTTAGTTTTGTTCAGTTGAGTTGTGTTATTCCTTGTGTGTGTGTACTATTTGATGCTTTGCTCATCACGAATAAAGATTATTATTATTATTATTATTATTATTATTATTATTATTATTATTATTATTATTATTATTATTATTATTTTTGAGAAAGGTTACAATTAATATACAAAATATCCACCGAAAGAATTGACACGTGGTTTCAGACGTCATCGCAACAGACGATTTGCACTTTATGGATTGTGGTGTGAAAATCAGCACCATCTGTTAGCGTCAAACTGCTATATACATGTAAGCCTGCTACCACCAGATGTTCGCTTTGTTTCTGGAGATTGGTACATCTTCCAATGGAATGGTGCTCCGGCACATCGTGTGCTCGTGACACCGTTGAGTTCCTGCACAGAGAGAGACTCCTGCTTTCATATCACCCGAATTGTGGCCAGATTTCACTCACCAGACTCACCAGATTTGAACCCGATGGACCACTCAGTGTGGGGTATTCTACAGGAAAGGGTCTATCGGTCACGCATTTTCCAATCTGAAGGAACTGAAGCAAAGATTGGTGACTGGTGAATGAGTGGGCGACGACGTCTGAAACCATGTGTCAATTCTGGCAGTGAACATTTTGAATATTCGTTGTAAACTTTTTCAGACAATGTTTGCCCATCTATCTGAAGCCAATTCATTCCTGGTTCAAATTGCAAATTTTCATGGAAATCGGCCGAGCTTTCTTATGGCTACAGTGAAAAGAGAGTCGGCACACGTTTTTATCGGGACACGGTGTATTTTGTATGCATAGGAAAAGTTTCGCTAAACATGGTGCAAATGCGAAATTACAGTATACATGAAACGCTGACTGTACTAGTGTACTAGGCCTAAATTACGGTATGACGTAAGTGGTATATTGTAAGAACTTAAAATTAAGTTTCCATTGTACAGAAACGATTCTTAACTGAACTCTTGCTCATGAGGCATATTGGGCAACTTGTCGGCTGAAATTGGGGTCAGTCAGGAGCAGGGGCGTAGCCAGGAATTTGATTTGGGAGGGTATAAATATTTTGGGTGGGTATAAATCTTAACTATAAACCACATAAACCATATAAACCACATATAACCACATGTAAATCACATAAAAAACTTTAAGGTAGACTGATTTGGGGGTATATATATATACCGATATACCCCCGCCCCATCGCTACGCCCCTGGTCAATATCATCAGATAAATAAACGCCGATTCTCGTGCACAATTTTGTAACGGTCAATCAGTGACGAGTTGACCGAACGAATTTCTATTTAAGAAGTCGACGAATTTTATAATTTTACTCACATTTTGTCAGAATCTGATTACGAGGCGAACGAGAGACCGAATAAAGGAAAACTTCGGACGAATCGGGCGTCGTCCTCTTCGTTCGATCGGCAACAACAGGCTGAGACCGAGCGCCCCGGGAGCCGCAGCTGCCGTCGGTCGGTGACTGGGCGAGAAGAAGCAGCAGCAGCAGCAGCCGAGCAGGAGGCAGCAGCAGTAGCAGCAGCAGCTGAGGCGACAGACGATGATGATGATGATGATCGGCCGACGATTTTCCCAACTGCGATCAGACTCTGGGCGGCTGAAGCAAGACCAGAGCACGCTGCGGGAAAGAACCTAGAAGGAGGGAGAGGAGGAGGAGAGAGACAGAGATGGAGAAGGAGTCTCAAGAAGAGGAAGAGGAAGAGGAGGAGGAAGAGGAGGAGGAGAATTGGGGGAAGAGCGGTTCCAGCCCCCAGCGGTGTAATATTAGTCCAGACCCTACGGACGCGTGTAAATCAATGCTATGTCCCATCGCTGAACATAAATACAGGCGGAAGACAAGCGGCGGACAGAGATACTTGGAGGGAGGCAGGAGGACGGAACTCGGAACTGGCAGGCGCACGCACAGTGGGACCGACGCAGACACAACGCGGCCACGCGGCCGGAGCCCCCCACCCCCACCCCACCCCCCGGAGCCCCACGAAGAGTCGGACCGGCGATCAAATGCGTGGGAGGGGGAGAAATGTATGCGGTGGTCCCGGCGGATCTAAAAGGCCAGGAAATGCGCCGGTGAGACTCCGCGGGCAAGGGTAGGGAGAGAGAGAGAGAGAGAGAGAGAGAGAGAGAGAGAGAGAGAGAGAGAAACGGACAGAAGGTACTCGTAGATTTCCCACTGAACGGTGTTCGGAATAATTCGCGTGCAAAAGTTCCACTTCGAAATTAACTCCTAGAACCGACGTGCCATGGGGTGGGGGAGGGGGTGGGGGTGACAGTAACACGCCCGTCGTCTTCCCATCGAGGCTGGGTAGCCACCGGGCAAGGGGAGCGGAGAGGGGAAGCCGTCGAGCAGCCATAAGGCAGGGGAAGAAGCAAGGCAAAAAGAGGCTGACGGGAAACCAAGCGATCGAAACAAAGATAAGAACAGGACGACAGACAGACAGACAGACAGACAGACAGACAGACAGACAGACAGACAGACAGACAGACAGACAGACAGACAGACGTAAAGGATTAGATATATGAAGAACTAATGATAGCCTCACTGCTGCTGCTGCTGCTGCTGCTGCTGCTGTTACCGCGAGCAACCACATTCTAGGTATTCGGATGCTGCTTTCCTGACACCGCGGTGTGTGGGTGGGTGGGTGGACTCACCTGCCGAGGTGTATATAATCACAGTTATGCGGATGAAGTAGGCGAACACTGTACTCGGCCCCAAATAGATGCAGTCGACACCACCGCCGCCGCCGCCAGAATCGACCATTCCAGCCCTAGACTTCGTATACTCTTCGCAGCCGTCATCGAAACTATTAAAGCCCATAATGGATGTGCATGTGACGGGGGTGAGGGGTGAAAGTGCTTCGACGTTTTCACACTTCGCTGCGTTTCATTAAACGAATATCGAATGGTCGCGATAGCGATATACCACAAAGTACGTGGCCGTGTGGAAGTATCGGGCGTGTGAGGACAAGAGCAGGGATTAAATTGAGCCTGTATAGTATATTATAATGACTCCCATATAATAATAACTCCCCCTCATTATTATATATATAATAATAACTCTCTCTATATTATAATAACTCTCCAGAAGAAGTAGACCTAAAAATTGAACAAAATAACCCCAATTTATAAAAATGTCTCTAAAATGGTTATAACTTATAAGAAATTATAACCCCATTTCCAATCTCCCAGTTTTCCTAAAATTCCTGAAAGGGCAATGCTTACCAGAATGTTAAACTACTTAGATGCATTTAATATGCTATCCACTGATCAATATGGTTTCAGCCCTATTTCTCCATTTAAATGCCAATAATGAATTTAATTGATACCAAAACAACAAATTTTTAATCCCACAAGCACACTATTGGAACAATCCTCGATATAAAAAAAGCTTTTGGTGCTCTAGGCCATGGTATCTCAGCTGGCTTCTGAAAAACTAAGGGAGTTATTATAATATAGAGAGAGTTATTATATATATATAATGATGGGGGGAGTCATTATTATATATATAATAATGAGGGGGAGTTATTATTATATGGGAGTCATTATAATATACTATACCGGATCTCAGATCCGGGAAGTCTGGCATCAGATTCGGAACGTACATTTTATTCGTTGTGATCTTTTATCGTTTACTTTAGCACTTTGCACGCACGAGGGAAAGTAAAGAAAACGTGAACTTTGCTCTAAATGTTCGTTTGAAATGAATAAAAAGAGTTATGAAGAAATTTTGTGTCCGCGGATGAAAAGTAAGGAGATCCGGCACCTCTGAAAAAGTAATCTAACCATGCACTGGACAAAAGTGACCAGTTTCCGTTGCATTAAACTGCGTGAATGGAGAGGAGTGCAAAACATCGTTCGAATTGTTAGATTTTATGGCGCATTTAGAAAATCTACAGGAGAATCGGAGCCTTACAGTTTGACTATTCGTATAATTTAATTGGAATTACACCTTCTTAACGCAGTGTTTATTCTAGCCCCCTTGACATTGGGGGGGATTTTGAAATGTTTGGGGGGATAAGGTTTGAGTTTCCACACGTTGGGGGGGATTTCCATTCCCCCAGCCAACATCTAAAAAAATTTAGGGGGGGGGAATTTTCAAACTTGGGGGGGGGTGTAATTCCCCCCTAAGAAGGCCTAGAATAAACACTGTTCTTAACGTAAGGTCTTCAGTGCCTGTACCGTTGTATCCAAGTGAAACTGTGATGCAGATATACCAATGGATCACTCAAAGTGATCCATGGCTCATCTGACCCACTGAACCTTGGACACATGTGAGCGGTGAGCCACGGGCAGGGATATTTGTACACCCCCTAACACTCCCCGCGTGGTAACAGCGTTGAACAATGGAGCAGGAGGTCGCGGGTTCGATTCCCGCAGGAGCCCTAAAGGTCGACTCAGCCTTTTTCGTGGCGGTAAAATGAGAAGTGGTAAAAATCCCTGCGATAAGTCAAACAGGTATGCTACGCGATGCACTAGCCCCGTATCCGTGGCATTGCACGCCTGGCTGAGGGCTATAGAAACGGAGATCAGCGCCGCCCTATGAGCCCGTGAGGCTCGGGAAGGACTTTGACTTTTTTGAACACTCCCCAACACCCCAATCTGAGACCGACACCCCCCAAACCCCCTCCAATTTGAGCCAGAGATGACCTTTTTTGCTATTCAGACTTTCTTGTCAGATGAGCCCCCAGAAAATACCGACACCCCCCAAATTGAGAATCCTAGAAATAACCCTGGCCACGCGTCATTAGCATTTAGATATCCACAATATCTTTTTAAAGCCGTTAATTAAGCCACGTGAAAACTAATGTTGAACATCGATCGAAGTTAAAGAACGTAACATTTCCCTACAGTAAAACACCGTTGAACAAACCAAGCAAAAATGTTACCAACACGACAGGCAGTCAAGATTATGTCATTTCCATCGAGTAGATGCAAACATTGCAAACCAACTACAGTATTAAGTATCGGTGACCCATTGACATCTCTGCTGTAATAATAATAACAATAATAATAATAATGATGATGATGTTATTATTATAGATATAATAATAAAAAATTATTAATATTAATATTATTATTATTATTATAGATCTTTTAAAGATTATAAACAGATTTGTCCTGCCATTTTGCTTATTTATTTGTTCTGTTCTTCTGTGTGAGACATTAACCTTACGTTAAAGCGAGTTTCGCCAATGTATAGGCCTAATTCACGCGCGACGTGTAACAAAGGTGTTTCATAAAATTCTGAAATCAGTTAGCAACATAAAAACAGAAGAATAGAAAGGCCGCGACATATACAGTATATTAATTTTGCGATATTCAGCAATATTGTAAACATTTTAATTTATGTCATCAATGTTCCATGTGATCGAATTCATGGAAGCCATAATAATTATGTACTGTTCAATAACATTTTGTGCCGAAGTGGCCAACAATTTTGGTTTTCTCTATTCACTACAACGCTGTAAACTAGTGTAAATCGAGCTGCTATAGATATTCCTATAACATTTATGAACAATATTTACAATACCGACTGTCTCAATCGACGTTTATATGCCTACATTTTGTACTCTCACTTAGGCCTACATCCTTTGGATTTCTACAACCATCGTAGTTTGAAACGCTCGTTTTTTAAAATGTATAATTATTGCGCCACAACTAAAAAAGGTGTTCCAAATTGGAACGGAATTCACGACGGATGTCTTTTAAAAAGCCTTTAAATGCTTTCAAAATCGATGGCTTTAATTCTGCTGTAGTTTTAAAGTGTTTCTGCTATGAAAGAGCTATTTCAGTATTGATTTCATACGTGTCGGCCGAGTGGGCTACTTTCTTTCTTTGGTTCGCCAGATGGCGAGACGATGTTCCCAACTTCACTGGACCATTTCCATCGAGCAAAAGACAACGGAGCAGATGGTCGCTTTGAAATTAACATGCATAACGAGACATTGCGTTTGAATTCATTCGTTTGTTAGCAATTGTTGGTTTGACGAATATCGGAGCGTTCCTTGTGCACCTAAGTTTGATTTTTCGTCTTTTCCCATGTCACAGAACGGCGCCGATCTCCGTTTCACGGCCCTCAGCCTGACCACTGATACCTATTACATGATACAGGGCCAGTGTTCTCGTGCAATGCGCTGTTTGCCTCGCAACTAAATGGTTCTCATAATCTTTGATTCTGTGACACTTGCGCTAAATAAATCGATTCTTCTTCCCTTATTCTAACTAACCTCATGCAAGACGTGTCAATTTGTCAAACCTTAATCTAGGTAAATTTAAAATGTTACCAAACTGTCGCCTATTGTAAACTTTGTTGATTGGTTCCTGTTACACACGACTGAGATAAACTTAAAATATCCGCTTATTTTAAAGTCAATATATATGAATGTTTGTACTAGACTTTATTTAGATGTGTTACAGAATAAATAAAGTTAACATTAAACTGTCACTATTTGTAAACACTGTTGAAATGGTCTGTTTAAATCAAAGAGAAAAAGCTGTAATGGGATTGATAATTTCCGAGACATTTAGAGACTACCAACGTTAAAAACAATTACATTTCTTCTATGGATTATAATTAGCAAAATTAGGCCTACTCACTTTTTTCGCAGCTCCATCTGTAGCCTCAGGGGCATTTTCCAGCAGCATCTGCTATGATTGAAAAAGAATTTAGTTCTGTGTTCATTTAATTGATAGGGAAAGGTGATTAGTTGACACAGTCACTGTCAATAGAAAAAGCTTTCCTAAACGGTTTATCCCATTAACAGGGGAATTAAGTTTTAAAAGTCGTCACCATTCCGGGTAATTAATTTGGGAAAAGCCGTTCATATGAAATGTGAACATATACGTTTTAAATTTACTATATCTCAGGCTATATAGAAGCTAAAGAAATGGGGTTTGCACCGTTGTTTAGTACTTGTACAAGTACTCTCAAACACAGGCTGACCATACAAACTCCAGAAATTTAGCATACCGATAATTACTAAGGATCACTTCAACCAGATCAAATTTGAAAATAGTTCGTATTACAGTGATATTTTGCCTCGAATCGATGCCAAAATCTTATACAAGCACTTATTAATACAGTTGTTCAGCGAATTCATGCTAGTTTTACTATAGGTGCAGTTACTTCAACAGCATAGGCCTACATAAGAATTGGTAGGCAAAACGACTTAACTAATTCAACAGTCACCAGCTGAGAGTTTGATGCTTTGGATCTACATGTATAATAGGCCTAAATACCGTTAAATGCCCGAAAATATCTCAACTTCATATGCTCGTAGGCCTACGTTAGAGGTGGGTCGATTAATCGAAATCGTAATCGAAATCGCGATTTTTGAAATAATCGTAATCGAAATCGAGACGATTATTAAATAAATCGAAATAATCGATAATCGTCGAAAAAATAATCGAAATCGCGATTATTTTTCGATTATTCTCGTAAGTTATATTATACAATATTTCCGATTCAAAGAAAGATCAATTTACCGTTGATTATCAGATTTTCATTGAAAATAGATTCAACTGCGTCTAAAAACAGGCACCATCTTTCTGGGTTTGACAGCAGCTTTCGATGCGGTGTGGCATGCGGGTTTAATGTACAAACTCTCGCTCAATTTGCCACCCTGGTTCTGTCAACTTGTGGAATTACTCATCTCTGACAGACGGTTCCTAGTTCACTTGGGAGATGTCAGCTCCTGGAGACGTCAGCGAAACGGTCTAACACAGTGTTCAGTTCTAGCACCTATGTTATTCAATTTGTAGGCTTATAGGCCTACACACGACTTACCGGATACCATAGGTAGGAAGTTTGGATACGCTGACGATATCGGTCTTGCCACCCAGGCTCGATCCTTTAAGGAGATTGAAGACCAGGGTTATTTCTAGGATTGTGAATTGGGGTGGAGTGTCGGGAAAATCTGGAGTGTGTTTATTTCTTGGAATGTAGGATTGTGAATTTGGGGGTGTCGGGAAAATCTGGGGTGTCGAAATTTGGAAGTCTCTACCGAAAAAGGCTGACAAGCAAAAAACCTTATAGAGACTCACAAAAAGTCTGACAAGCAAAAAAAGTCATCCGAGGATAAAAGTTGTGGGGTGTATTTCTCCATTTGGGGCAGGCCCCTTCAGAGGCTGAAGGAGGCCCAGACCAGTTGGAATTTCGAGGCCTCTCCTAGCCTTCCAAACAATTAAAATTTTGACAATCGAAAAAAGGTAATCACCAATTTTGAGGACCGCAGAATACCTTCCTAGCTTTCCCAAAATCCCAAAATTGTCGACAAGCAAAAAAGGTCATCACCAATTTTGAGGACCGCAGAATACCTTCCTAGCTTTCCCAAAATCTCAAAATTGTCGACAAGCAAAAAAGGTCATTACCAAATTGTGAGGCCCCTTCTAGTAGTAGCTATCTAGCTTTCTAGCTCTCCCAGAATTCTAGACAAGAAAACAAGGGAGGCCCCCAAATGATGGAGGCCCGGGCCGAATGGCCCTCCTGGCCCCCTTCTGAATGGGCCTGTTTGAGGGTGTTCAGGGCTAATCAATATGCATTCTGTATGCATACCATTGTCACATTACCAAATTTTAGGGGGTGTCGACCTCAAATTGGGGTGTTGGGGGGTGTTAGGGGTGTAGAAATATCCCTGTTGAAGGCCAACTGAACATCGATACACAGAGGATTGCCGAATACTGTAAAATATGGCGGGAAAGCCAGTTTCTAAAGGTACTGTGAAATAATCGAAATCGAAATCGCGATTATATAAAAAACCGTAATCGTAATCGAAATCGTAATCGTGAAAAATAATCGAAAATAATCGTAATCGTAATCGGAAAAAATAATCGTAATCGACCCAGCTCTAGCCTACGTGCAATGAAATTTCTTTGCAGCAATTATGTTAACCCATAGATACCCAATCAAGGTGACATAGTTCATTCTTCGTCTCTCAGGAGAAATATCAAGTAATGTTTGCACCGTTGTGTAGGCTAAGTAGCCTATATGTACGCATGTAGACGAGGCAGTCAAGTTCATATAAAACTACTCGAAAGCCTAGAGCAATGCACCAGCTTTTTCACGAACGCTCAAACTACAGTGTGGCAATAACGGTATCAACTGGAATCGGTAGGAAAAGTAAGTAAGTAAATCTCGTTAATTTCTATAGCGCTTTCAAAAGCAGCACCGAAGTAACTCCTTGTGCCTATAGGCGTTTTTTAAAAAACACTACGCAAATAATGACACTAATAGTCATTCTGATGACTAACAGTAAACGAGTTACCTCTAATGTTTTAATTCAATGTAATAGTCACTTCACCTACCGCTGACGGTCCATGAATACAGGGTGGACCAATAGAATCGGTGCCACCCTCTTGCATTGTATATAGTCTCATATTTTCACAACCCCTGGGTCAAAAGCATAATATGAAGCCTATAGATGCATGCATTAGGGATCATAGATGTAAAAAAACGTTGGGAAAATAATTTTAAAAACGTAAAAAACGTAAAAAAGCGTTACAGGAATTTAAAAAAACGTTTAAAACGTTGAATATAAAACGTTACCGACGTTTATCCGAGCGAGATTAGGGAATGTGCCTTACCCACCCACGAGGAATAAAGAAATCAAGTCACACTGTGCTAAACGACCAAAAATGAAATAAACAGCAATAATACTGCCATAAATTTTTTACTCTATGTTGTAAGTAAGTAAAGCTGCATGACCTGCTAATAAGCAATGGACTATACTCTATAGAAAAACGGCAGATAGTCTATTAATTTAATTAACTCGTTGCAGTTGGTTTAAGAAACTCTGTGTTTTTTATTTTGCCAACGTTTTTTATAATAGAAAACGTTGGCAAAAATAAAAAACGTTAAAAAACGTAAAAAACGTGAGAAAAATAAAAAAACGTAAAAAACGTATATTACATCTATGTTAGGGATAGCAGAGCAGTTGGAAAGAATTTAATTAAGGACACACAAAACACATTGGCTTGTCAGACTTTTCAGGACGTTGAAGAAACACAACAACTAGTGATGCCTTTTTTGCTTGACGGGCATTTTGCTAAGATTTTAGTACGTTACAGATGCACACAAAAGCACAAGGAGCTAAAGACGACCTTTTTTAGCAATCAATATCCATCAATTACAAGTCCTTTTAATCTAGTATAATGTCTAAAATCGGTCATCACTTTTAGATTAAATTTAAGGACATTTTGTGTCCTTCATTAAGGACAAACGTTCTTAAGGACGGGGCCACTGAATGTAAGGACTGTCCTTACTCCTTATCAATTAAGGACGTCTGGTAACCCTAGCATGCATTTAAGTTCTCCTTCATATTCCAAAGTGCAACAGCGTCATCCAGCGAAAACCAGGCTAGGGATAGGACGCGTCGTCCGTCAAATATAATGATCCACTGTGTCTGTCTGATTGCTAAAATTCAGAGATGTAGTACTTGGTACTTGTACTTGTACTCGAGTTGTACTCGAGTACAAATTTTTAGTACTTGTACTTGTACTTGTACTCGGAGGCCAGGTACTTGTACTTGTACTTGTACTCGGAGTTTTTAGAATGCAAGTACTTGTACTTGTACTCGGAGGCCAGGTACTTGTACTTGTACTTGTACTTGAAGCATTGTGTACTTGCTACATCTCTGGCTACATGTACTTCAAGGGTACCAGTAATGCTGTTCCTTTAGGCTAATGACAAGCACATCCTCACAGATGGCCAAGTACCTGGAACTCAACGATATTTATGATGAAGCCACTGATACCATCGTATTTTGTAACAGTGAAGTTAATAGAAAGGAGTTCAACAGGCTGTATTATGCAGCCATTAGAGACCTTAGTGTGCCTGCTTCTGGCGCACCAATTAAACGCGTATTTAGCCAAGCTGGCTTGATCGCGAGACCGCATAGGGCTAATATGACCGATGCAAGACTATAATAATAATCTTTATTTTTCAAATTTTTAGTGCAACTGTGATGATATTTAGATGCTAATAGTGTCAATTTTATTTGTGGCCGGACAAAATGTCCGAGGACAAAATGTCACGGACCAAATGTCATGTAGAAAATGTCATGGGGACAAAATGTCAGCAGGAAAAAATTTCAGGGGACAAAATGTCACGGTTTAGGGTTAGTGTTAGGGTTAGAGTTAGGATGACATTTTGTCCACTGACATTTTTTCCGCTGACATTTTATCCCCATGACATTTTGTCCCCATGACATTTTTTAGTGACATTTTGTCCTCGGACATTTTGTTCTAGCACCATTTTATTGAATAACCGTGACAAACAGCTACCCGTTAATAAAGTGTAGGCCTACTTGCTGTTTGTATTTGGCTATGAGGATCGGCACTAGTACTTGTACTCGAGGCTTCGGTACCTGTACTTGAGGCTTCAGTACTTGTACTTGTGCTTGTACTAGTACTTGGAGGCCAGGTACTTGTACTTGTACTCGGAGGCCAGGTACTTGTACTTGTACTCGGAGGCCAGGTACTTGTACTTGTACTTGTACTCGGAGTTTTTGGAATGCAAGTACTTGTACTTGTACTTGTACTCGGAGGCCAGGTTCTTGTACTTGTACTTGCACTTGAAGCATTGTGTACTTGCTACATCTCTGCTAAAATTAATAACTGAAGTTTTAATACAGCGTCCAAAACTCTAGATAAATTTCCTTTCTTGCCACCATCGATGTAGCACACAAACGCATACCATAGAATTAAATCCTATGACTCATACAATAGGTGGGGTCTACCGACTGCAAATTAGCGAGAAGACGTGGCGGTGTTCAGGTGTGCATTCATTATCAGGTAGCTGTTAACTTTACTTATTTTGTCTCTACGCCTATACCGTTAGCCCAGTTTGGCTCTTCCTGTCTTATGGTCTTCGTTGCTGAAGGCACAGATTTTTTGGTTTTAAACTGGATATTTTCCTCATAATTTAGACATTTGGCCAGGGATACCGAAACCGAAACATCGCTATAACGGGGATTTACATTGCACGCACAAGCAAGCGTTTAGATTTCTCGAAACAAGAAAGGACATCGATACGAAACTCTGAACTTTTTGTTTTTGAGAACTGCACTTAACTGTAGGAATGCTAAGAGTTATTTAGCAGGAAGTTCTCTATCATTATTTAATATTGGTAACAGAAAATGTATTTTGCCCGTTCGCTATATCGTTCCTAATTGTTTTTAAAACAACGAAATAGTGTCATTTCACACCAACTCTTATTTAGACGTTGGACAGAAGAAGTGAAGAGGAGGTGACTTGAAAGCCAAAATGTCTGCAACGGAATCGAAAATCTTGGAAGTTGAGGAACAACTTAACGATGTTACGAAATGTTCGATTTGTTTCGAAACATTCAAAGAACCCAAAATGCTGACGTGCATCCATACATTCTGCAAAGATTGCCTGCAGAAGTATGTTGAAAATTTTCCAAATTCATCGGCAGACGAAGTCCCATGTCCAATCTGCAGGAAAAAATTTCAGATCCCAGCGTCAGGAGGAATCGACGGATTGCAAAATAACGATTTCGTGGAGAAGTTGATTGATATAAGAGGTAACCTAAGACTGTCTACAGGTCGAAATGTTTGCGAGTCTTGTTCGGACGAAGACTCCTCCTGTTCGAGCGCCAAACAACCTGGTGCTGAAGTTTTCTGCACAGACTGTCAGCTGAAGCTGTGCAAAAGATGTCATCGATATCACCGTAAAAGCAAAATTCTTAAAAATCACAAATTGGTTAAGATCAGCGATGGGCTGGATATCGGAGTCGGATATATTAAAGCTGGTGTGTCTTGGTTTTGTCCGATACATAGCACAAAGATTTCAGACGTTTACTGTTCCACCTGTAAGGACACAGTGTGTTCCGTTTGCTTTCTGGAAAATCACAAATCTCACGGAAGATTGCCAGTGGAATGGGCTTCAGACGACTTTCAGAAAGCCATAGAGAACAGCATTGACAGCCTATTGCAAAATGTTCCCCATCTGAAGCAGAAAACTGAGAAACTGAACGAAAACAAAACCATTTTAATCCAGACATTCAGTGATTTGGAAATTGAAATCAACAGCAGAAGAGAAGAGCTCAAAGCAATGGTCGATGCCCACTCAGATTCTTTGCTGTCTGAACTGAAGACAAAGCAGGACGCGGCTCTGAAAAAGATGACCATTCACGGAGACGAAATTGAAACGCTGATGATCAGCATCGACAGCTTTAAGACTTATTTTCAACATCTAACGACCTTTGGATCAGCCAGCAGTCTCTGCAAAGCAGTGAAAAATCTGAGCAGGAGAGCAGATGAGTTGCAGAAGCAATGCGATGTAGAAATGCGAAATACTCTCGAGCCTCCTAGTCTAAGATTGAAAGCAGGAATGAGTCGTGAATCAGTAAAATCATGCATTGTGAATTTGATTGGAGAAGCGGAAGGTTAGTTGAATTTTCTTGTGCCTATGTCCATCTTATTAGGCTAATATAATAATTTAGCAATGATAAGTTTCAATTATTATTATTATTATTATTATTATTATTATTATTATTATTATTATTATTATTATTATTATTATTATTATTATGTAGTAGTAGTAGTAGTAGTAGTAGTAGTAGTAGTAGTAGTAGTAGTAGTAGTAGTAGTAGTAGTAGTAGTAGTAGTAGTAGTAGTAGTAGTAGTAGTAGTAGTAGTAGTAGTAGTAGTAGTAGTAGTAGTAGTAGTAGTGGTAGTAGCAGTGTTAGGAAAGATCACTTGTAAAATGATCTTGATCAAAGATCAAGATCACTAGAGAGAAATTGATCTAAGATCAAGATCAAAGATCACTAGAGTATAAATGATCTAAGATCAAGATCACTTTAAAAGTGATCTAAGATCAAAGATCATACAAATATAGTTATTATATCATGTATGACGTGTCACGTATGATAACGATACAAATGTCCACTGTACGATGCATGTAAACTTTTGTAATACTAAGTTACTAACACAACTGAAAACAGTTCATGACAATTTTAGTAACTAACTGTCAGTTCACAGTCAGTGTTGAACACGGCAGTTCATTTTCAACATGAGCAGACGCTCAAACGTTGCGTCAGACAACCTGTTTCTTCGCGGTGTAGCTATCAAACCTCCAATACTAAAAAGTCTTTCGACAGGCGCAGAAGATGGCAGGGTTGTGTTATATTTCACAAGTGCTGCCTTGACATGTGGGTATGCCAACAAGCTAGAAAGTTCCTTATTTGGGTTATTCAGGTAGTGTATGACCTCTATCTTGACTGCATTTTCACGACCAGTTGCAACTGAGCAAGCCTCCCCCCTGAGTCCCAGTGGCAGTGCCAGTACTAATGTCAGGGCCATACCCATAATCCTCATCATCTGCACCGGCTGCACTAACATGATCATTGAGGTCCGAATGCTTGATTTGTCCGCCATTTTACTCAATACACATAGAAGTTCGTTGATTGATTGACTTAGTTGGGAGAATACGTATAATTTGATCTTTGATCTTCTGTTGATAATAAAGATCAAGATCACCGAAAAAGTGATTTAAAATCAGAGTCAAAGATCACTAGTAAAAAGTGATCTAGATCAAAGATCAAAGATCATGAATTGTGATCTTAGATCGTGATCTTTGATCTTTTGATCTAAGATCACTCCTAACACTGGGTAGTAGTAGTAGTAGTAGTAGTAGTAGTAGCAGTAGTAGTAGTAGTAGTAGTAGTAGTAGTAGTAGTAGTAGTAGTAGTAGTAGTAGCAGTAGTAGTAGTAGTAGTAGTAGTAGTAGTGGTAGTAGTAGTAGTAGTAGTAGTAGTAGTAGTAGTAGTAGCAGTAGTAGTAGTAGTAGTAGTAGTAGTAGTAGTAGTGAAGATTTATGTGGAAACTCATCCGATAGCGGACTGCGTGAACACCAAAACTAACGTTGTTAGTTATTAACTTGATCTTCCTGGTCTGGAAAAACCATTAGTCTTCATTTTACTCCTCAAATCATGCATGGTCAGCATTTAAAACCTCTGAAGTCTAAATGCTATCAGGTTAACCTTGGTCAGCAATCCCTGAAGCTTAGCTGATTTAGTTTCTGTTGTTATATCTGGACTGTTATTAATTTTAATATTTTAAAAACTAAGATTGATTTGCTGACTTCAGTTAAAAAGTCTGTTCGTTGACATTGATTCAGTTTGCTTATGTGTTTCAAAGGTCCGATCAGTTACTTGGCTGCTCCACAGTCTGTGACAGAATTCAAATTCAACTCCAGTTCTTCAGGCCTAATTACAGATCTCCCAGCAATAGTCTTGATTTTGGACAATGAGTTATTTGTTACCATCAACAGCACTGTCGTTGGCGTATACGATCTCAGGAACCTTGTGTTTAAAAGAAAGTGGTCTAGCTATAGGCTGACTAAAATCAAAGATGTAAAGTCATCCGAAACAAACAAGAGTATTGTCATCTTGAACGAAACAAAAACATTATCAACTGTGATTGAAATCTTACTATTTGACCCCAATGGCGTGTTAATAAGTGGATGGTCGGTGGGCAATACAGCTGGTCAGCTGTCGATCACTCCTGAATCTAATATTCTTTTCACATCCACCGATCAAAATCAACTGCGAGAATATACTCCCAGCGGGAAATTGTTGCGCACAATTCAACTGACACCAAACTGTAATATAGTTAACCCATTACATGCGATGAAGCTAAATTCCGGCCTTTTTCTGGTCAGCCATTCGAGCATTAATAGCGTCGGGCGGATCTGCATCGTTGATAGCAATGGAAGAGTTTTGCATAGCATCGAGAAACTGGGAAACGATGTTCAGCTAAAATGTCCAGTTTACATGGAACACGACAGACACGGAAATGTAATTGTGGCCGACAGTGGACTTTGTCGACTGCTTGTACTCGGCACTAATCTGGAAGAAGTAGGCCTAAACGCCAACTTTTATCAAACTGGAAATGCGTTCATGCCAGAACGCGTAGTAGTCGATGAATCAAATGGCAGAGTTTTTGTCACTGAAAGAAACCAGCAGAAAAGTTTTGTCACTGAAAAAAACCAGCAGAAAATCAGCTTCAGCTTCAGTCCTTACGTTGAAGGCTTCAGAGTGAATGTCCTGACTGTCAACAAAAACTGACCGCCATTGTTGCAATTTATGATATTGTCATCCACCAGAGTAATGAATATATACATACAATATGAATATGCGTAGAACGTATTTCTCTTTACTAGTAGTGATTATATCATTACTGACATAGAGATAAGTGGTGAACAAATGCCCCAAAATGCTAATTCACCTCAATTAAAATTTAGGCGTGTGTCATCATCATCATCATCTTTGCTTTCTGCCAGCTCATCAGCGGCAATAGCTAGACACAAAATGTTTCCAAGAAGTTCTATCTTCTGTCAATCGTCTTCCTTCTACTATTGTAATTCCTTTCATGTTCATGTCTTCTCTGATGTTGTCCATCCACTTTTTCCTGGGTCTTCCTCTTCCTTTGTTTCCTTCTATTTGAGTGTAGAGAGCCTTGTATGGTAGTCTCCTTTCATCCATTCTGTTGACATGCCAATACCATTTTAGTCTTTTTCTTCTAATTTTGTCGATTATTGTATCCTTCATGTTGAGACGTTGTCTGATGTCTTCGTTTCTTATTTTTTCCAGTCGGGTTACTCCCAGGATTCTTCAGTAAACACGTCATTTCGGCCACCAGTAGTCTTCTTTCGTCTGTTTCTTTCATGCTCCATGTTTCTGCTCCATATAT
Organism: Metaphire vulgaris; assembly: GCA_018105865.1. Taxonomy (NCBI): domain Eukaryota; kingdom Metazoa; phylum Annelida; class Clitellata; order Crassiclitellata; family Megascolecidae; genus Metaphire; species Metaphire vulgaris. Next base: position 3,255,269 of record CM030838.1, read on the forward strand.
AATTTGTGGGACTACTATGGTGTTGTATATTGTGGCTTTTGTGCTGATGTTTATGCCTTTGCTGCTCCAGATTTTTCGCAATCTCCCCATCGTTTGCAGTCCTTTGGCGATTTTTTGTTTTATGTCTTCTTGATGACTTCCATTACTGCTAATTTCTCCTCCAACATAGGTGAAACTTTCGACTTGTTCTATTGTTGTGTTATCTAGTGCTATTTTGATTTGAGCTTGTCCCTTTCTGCTGATTGCCATGGTTTTCGTTTTTTTTGGGTTGATAGTTAGTCCAAATCTTTTGCTTGTTAGATTAACTTCATTGGTCAGTGTTTGAAGATCTGATTTGTTGTCTGTTATCAGGCTGACATCGTCTGCAAATTTTAGATTGTTTAATTTTTTTCCACTACATTTTATGCCTATGTCCAGATCTCCAATTGCTATTCTAAAATTACATCCAGAATGATAATGAAAAGTGTTGGAGACAACATGCATCCTTGTCTCAGTCCTACATTTGTCTTAAACCATTCTGACATTTCAGTATCTAATTTCACTGCACTTTCTGACTTCTGATATATTGCCTGTATTAAACGGATGAGTTTTTCTTCAATGCCTGCATGCCTCATTGTTTGCCACAACCCTTCCTGCCACACTGAGTCAAAGGCCTGTTTGTAATCGATGTAGTTAATATAACAGCTCTTGTTTGCCTCGATTGTTTTTTCTAGTAGCTGTCTTATGATAAAGAGTTGATCAATTGTACTTCGCCCTGGACGGAAGCCTGCCTGCTCTTCACCCATAATTTCTTCTACATATTTGCTTATTCTTTTTTGTAGTACTTTGGAGAAGACTTTGCTTGGTGTACTCAACAGCGTTATTCCCCGGTAGTTACTGCAGTCTTCTTTATCACCCTTCCTTTTGTAGATGGCACAAATTTTGCACAAATCGGATAGTATTGTCAAAGAATATCGTTGTGCGTATGTGGCGACCATGTGTCACAGATAGCGAGAGTATTATTATTATTATTATCATTATTATTATTATTTATTATTATTTTCTAATTATTTTTAAAGATTGCTTAACTGTATAACTTGCTAGTTAATAATTTAATCTAATTAACTAGCGTTTCTTAATAATGTAAATATGTACTAATTTTTATTAACTAAGCTTTAGTTCATGTATTAAACGGAGAAAGTACGGGTTAGGCTAGAAGGGAGTTTAAGACGGAGTTTAAGTTTAAGTCTTCGGTTAAATTATTAGATTCGCCACGTCCGCCCAAGACCGAGAGATGGGTTATAGAAACCAGCAACTCTTATTAAATCAGCGAACGCTAAGCGCTCGGTCATCGACGCTGCTAATTTTAAGTCCCCGCTGCGCGCAGATGGCTTAGGCTGACGACGGACCGGACGGACTGAGGAACAGACGACTGCAGGGACCGATAGCGATGGAAGACCGACGCGTCTGACTGTTCGATGCGTGCAGCTAGCGGAGACGGCGGCGACAGACGCTATGGCCGATGAGGCGACTGACTGCTGTGACGGGGCGACGGGAGACAGGACTGAAAGGCTGACGGCGGCGGCCGACCAGCGATGGACTGCGTCTGCCTGAAGACCGGCGCGTGTTGGGCAGTCGTGTGTGCGGCTGTTTTCATGTCCGCTTAAACACCGGCACCCGGAGACCAGGGCTTGTCGGCGATTCGCTTCGCCGGCAGCGAAGCTTCTTATCGCCGCTGCCTACGATGCCGGGGGTGGGTGGGTCCGAGTTTTGTCTTTCTGACGGCAAGTAAGCGGAAATACAGACAGCAGTAGCCGATTCTCCTCAAGCGCCGGTCATAAAAATCGAAAATTTCTCAAAAATTGGCAATTTTGTGTCACGCGTCAAGAGGCGGACGCAGGCAGCTGTTGTAACTAAGTCCGCTTGAACCACGGCGTCCGGCTGGCAGGAGTGATTGGCGAGTCGCTAAGCCGTAGACGAAGCTCCTTACCCACCGCTAACGACGACGCTGTCAGGCGGGTCCCTTGTTTTTCCTATTGACGGCAATTACGCGAAAATATAGACAACTGATGCGAATTCCGCTTGAGTGCCCGTCAAAAAGTTTCAAACTCCAAAAATTTTCTGTTATGGATATGAGATCCATAACAGAAAATTGCGACGGGGCGACGGGAATGGTCGCTTCGCATATATTGTGAGACGATAGAGCAGAGCACAGCGACTAAAAGCGAATGAGAGTATTGGAGCCCGATAAAGTGTTAAAAGCTTATCGTTTCATATTGACGTATCAAAACGCTATTGATTGCATTCCCCGCGTGGCGCTAGTTATTTTGGCAGCCCGAGGGTGCGTCTAGCTATCGCGTGTTTGTCCGTGTTACCAGTGTTGCCACTGTAGCCATTGTTTTCATTGTTGCTTGGTTTATTAATAAATAAAAATAAACCAATAAAAAGCAAGCTGCATTTGTGTCTTATAAAGTCGCTGTTGACCGAGTCTCAGCGCACTGTCAGTGAAGGTTAGTCTTGGCTGTGATGAGAATCGCCTACCTGAGGTCACGTTTGTGCCAGGAGGTCAACTCTGAGCCAAGGGAGGAGACAGACGCCCGCCTGTCGGGGCGCGGGAAGTCAGTTTGGGTGAATTGACCGTCAAGGAAAAGAGTGGACCGTCGTCCATTCAGGCACGGTTAACCCCGAGTTTTGGTGAAAGTGTGAGGAAACAAATAGATCGCCGCTGCCCGTCTAGGAGTGAGAGCAGAAGGTACCCAGCGTGCTAAGAAGCCGCAACAGAGTGATAGACAACGCCGCCTGTCTTTAAGGGAGCGGAAGACAAGTACGTTACCGAAAATGAAGAGGCGTAATACAAAGTCGAAGCCAGTGACCAAGAATATCTACCGAAATCGCTTAAGGCGCCGAGACTAAGCGGTAGCCAGCGAAAAGAGGGGGCAATTAAAGGGTCTCTCGGACGAGGCCGGAGACGGAACAGACACAGACGAGAAAAATCAGAACCCTGTGTTGAGGAGCGGCCATCCTCAGTACGCGGTCTGCCCGGGAGCCGCGGACACCTCATCTGATGTCGCTGAACAGGAAAATCGAACAGACGCCGCCCAGTGTCTTTTCTAGGCCCTTTTGGGAGGATCCCCCAAGTTTGAAAATCCACCCCCACCAAATTCTATATGTTGCATTGGGGGATGGAAATATCCCCCAAAAGTGTGACGAGAGGGGTTTTTATTTAGGAGACGGAAAAAATAAGGATATAAGTATATGATCATATTCAGAAGAGCATTAGGGCATGTTGAGTAGATGTGATGACCTTGTTTTTTGCTTGTCACCACTTCGGACGGAGAAAAAAACCTAATATCAGATCAGGATGACCTTTCTTTGCTCGTCAAGGTTTTTGCGCAGAGAAACCTTCTCACCCCCAAACACTTCAAGCCCCCCCATATCAATGTGGCTAGAATAAACACTGGACGCCGCCGATCAGGCAGAGTCGGCTGCAAAAGGCGATCGGGAAACCGAGCGGGCGTTGGGGGCCGCCCGACCGCCGGCCGCGCTACGAGACCGCGTGCCGGGGTCGCCACACGATTAATCGGCAACATTCATAAACGGACCGATTATTGGGACAATCGGAACAATCGGTAATGGGCCTCCAGTACGGTTCCGATACCGATTAATTGGTAACATTCGTATTCGGGCCGATTAGTAGGGTTAAGAACAATCGGTTATCGGGTGCCGATTTTTTCTTCTGGCCGGCAGCTGTATGACCTCTCGGCCCGAACGAGTGGTGACTTGTGAGTGTCACCCTCTGGGAGTCCTACTCCTAACTGCTTGGTCGCTTGCTTTGGGGCAAAGAGATGTACATTTACACTCCACCTTTATGGTGTATTTGATTGCATGATCATGAAAACATCCGATTTTGAGGATTCGACAGACAATCGGTATCGGCAAAACAATCGGTTACCTGACAATCGGAACAATCGGTAATCGGAACAATCGGCAAAATGTGCAATCGGTACAGCTCTACTGGATAGTATGGGGATTTGGAGTCTAGAGAGTGGTACGGTAACGGTTGCCGCTGAAAGTCCGCGATAATTACAGCGGTAATGGGAAAAATGTGGCCAAAAAGTGCGGATTACCGCGGTAACGGGTTCTCGTCATGCAGTAACACCGCGGGAACGGCGGATATTTGGTACGGTGATACCGCGGTAACGGTATCAGTATTATCAAGTCGATAAAAATAATGTTGATGACGCTGTGTAGGTGTTCTTGCTTTTCTGTATGTACAGTATTCAATAACATAAGGGTGCAATTAATGCACGGTGCCTGAGTAGCCGACTGATGTAGCAATGTGCCGGGAGTACTGTCCAGTACTTCCTTTCCCTGTGACTGTGTCCTTTTAACTTGCAATGTTTGGGGCTTTTTCGGCACGTGGCTTGTTATTTCGCAGTGCACGAAGCCATATATGGAAAAATGTGACATCGACATATTATTGATTAAGAGTATAAGTGATTGAAAATCTTTCCAGATATATAACGGAGTGAGTGATGATTGGCCACACTACGAGAATGTTGGACAATGGAGGACCGCCGAACTCGGCTGAGCGCTGACGCTGTTGTCATTTCTTTTGTTCATGGGCTTACACTTCAGGCCATTTTCCAGGAATTTACGTTCGTGGAGGGGTGTGTGTCCCAACAGTCCCATAACTGCAGGGGTTTGTCAATGATGTCCAGTGTTTCATCTCGACTCCTTGGACCCATGGGGAATAGAAATGGGCGGGGAGGTGGCGGGGTTTTGATGTTTGGCCCCCGGAAAAAAGAAAAATACAAGTCAAAAACATGATTTCCGTTGTCATTTCTTCCGCTTTCTGTATAGGCCTACAGTCCATAATAATTTTTGTGGGGTCAGTTATAGTGGCTCAAGTTTCAATTTCCAGAAATGAATTTCCCCCTTTAGAATTTCAAATGAATAGTTTTAACACCAGTCTGTTTTGCTCTATATAGCGAAATGGTTAGAGTTAGGGTTAAGGTTAAGGTTAGGGCTAGGGTTAGGGTTAGGGTTAAGGTTATAGGGTTAAGGTTAAGGTTAGGACTAGGGTTAAGGTTTGGGTTAGGCACAACAACGGGTGCACTCTCACAACTTTTACTACAGATTGACGCCACTGATGCCTGTGCATCAAACGCGAAACTTGATCATCCATCCACACAGCAGGTTACTCAAATAACATCTGCCTTAGGCCTAAGCAGTGCTACGAAGAACTGCTAGAATACTGCGATTTGTGAACAAAGAGATTATTTTGATATACTGTACCTGGGAACGATGAAAATTTTGTTGGACGCCAAGATTTCATTGCTTACCTTCGGAATCACAGTTGCAACCATTCGGAATTGCTATTTCCCAGATGTCTCCTGCACTTAAATAGAAGGCTTATCCTCGGAATCATAGTTGCAAACATATTCAGAATTGCTATTGCTCACATGTCTCCTGCGCTTAAATAGAAGTTCTATTTAAATCCGGGTCTTTATCGCCTTTAGCTGGAAAAGAAGCCAAGTGCGTGAACGCGGCCCTAAGCAGCCTCCGTCCTCGACTTCAACTGATTCTGTCGTGCTACAGCCTACTGGTCCTCTAAGCCACAGGTTTTCACACTTTTACGAGCCGCCGACCCCTTTGGCATGTCGTTGCTCTGTGGCGGACCCCCAACTCCAGAAATAAAACCAATTGACAATATTCATGTATGGAATTACAACAAGTGCACTACATTAGTTCAATACCGTAACTACATTGACTACATTCTTATCTAGTCGAGTGCATTGCTTCATTCAACGATAAAGAAGTAATTAGATAATGTAAATAAAATCAAAATAATAACATCAAGTAGTTAAGACAGTTATTAAAACTGAGATCAGTCTTTGTTTGGTCAGTGTGAAAGGTGTGCCTGATTCGTGCCGCAGAGTTGCTCCAAAGATGGTGGTATGTTTGACAAACACGCGAATATCAGCCTCTATGTTCAGTCGTTATCTTTATAGAAAGCATTTTGGAACATTTGACTAGGCATAAAATTGTTAAAGATAGTCAGCATGGATTTACAAAGGGGCGTTCATGCCTGACCAACCTGTTGGACTTTCTGGAGGAGGTTTTTGATAATCTAGACAAGGGCAAGGGAGTAGACATAATATATTTAGATTTTGCCAAAGCTTTTGATAAAGTACCCCATATAAGGCTGGCTGCCAAACTGAAGTCCTGTGGAATAAGGGGCAATATTCTCAGATGGATTGAAAATTGGTTGAAGGGAAGAAGACAGAAGGTTGGCATTAGGGGAGGCCATTCGCAATGGGCAAGAGTCAGTGTTGTATGAAGTACTGAGTTTGAGTACTCAAGTAAAAGTACAAGTATTATGTCATTTTTTTACTTAAGTAAAAGTAAAAAGTACCTATAAAAGTAGTTACTCAAGTAAAAGTAAAAAAGTACTCCTCAAAAAGTTACTTTTTAAGTAAAAAGTAAAAAGTACCGTGACAGACGGAATCATCAACAACTCCACATTATCATGCTAAATCACATTTTTATTACTACTTTTAAGCAACAGGCAGAAGCCTCAGCAGTCAACACGTACACATTTACACCATTAACTGCATTAGCACAAATGCAGGTTTCACAAAGCCGTAGCTAGGGGGCAGGGTCAAGCTGTCCCGAGCGCCGTCCTCGAAGGCGCAATTTGCACACTAAGTCTTTAATTTTTCATACCACTTTCCTCCGGCGTGAAAATATTGTTGATAAGTAAAAAAAAGGTCATCGCCGGTTTTCAGACTGTCACGGGTTAAAAATTTGTATGTTGTACGTTGCCGTGAAGACTCGGGTAAGCAAAAAAGGCCATCACCGGAATTTAGGGGCGCAGAATTTATACCTTGCCCCGGGCGCCGACTGCTCTAACTGCGGCTCTGTGATTGCATGTAGGTCTAAGAAAGATCAAGTTTTCAAACAATCTGTCAGTCATGCATGTACGTTTGTTGGTCATTGTCAACCCTGTACGACTAAACACGGGAAGTTGTGAAGAATTAAACAGATACTCCAGTAAATGTATCGAAATTTGGCGATGAGAAATTTTATATGTAACGAAACATGAAAGACATAATGTAACGAAGTAAAAGTACTAATATTTGAATAAAAACTTACTTCGTTACAAGTAAAAAGTACTGGGTAAGTTGTGTACTTCGTTACAGTACGAAGTACTCAGAACTGTACTTAAGTAATGTAACGCGTTACTTTTACTTCGTTACCGCGCAACACTGGCAAGAGTTATCAGTGGAGTGCCTCAGGGCTCAGTGCTTGGGCCATTACTTTTTCTAATATATATAAATGATATCGATGAAAGATTACTGTCCAAAATTTCAAAGTTTGCCGATGACACAAAGTTATGCAGAAATATAGACTCGGAGGATGATGCAAAAATTTTACAAGATGATCTAAGGAAATTGTTTCAGTGGTCTGTGGACTGGCAGATGCTTTTCAATATTGATAAATGTTCTGTAATGCATGTTGGGAAGTCTAATAATGGTAATGAATATTCTTTAGGGGGGAAGGTTCTAACCACAACAGAAAAAGAAAGAGACTTGGGGATAACCACCCATAGAAGTATGAATCCATCTCACCAATGCATGGAGGCAGCAAAAAAGGGAAACCAAATGTGTCATCTTTGTGTCATCGGCAAACTTTGAATGTGGACTGACAACATTAGAAAGGAGAAGAGAGAGAGGGGATTTGATAGAAAGTTAGAAACATACAAAATAATGACTGGGAAAGTAGATGTGCCATATGATCGATTCTTTACATTGGCACACTATAGCAGCACAAGAGGCCACAAGTGCAAATTGTTTAAGCAGAGGGTTGGTCCAAGAAAGAAAAACTTTTTTAGTGCAAGGGTTGTGGACAAATGGAACAGTTTGGACGAGGTGGGAGTGACAGTTGAAACAGTGAACGGATTCAAAGGCTATCTAGATAAACTAGGTTATTGAATGCAGATGGTTACATCAGTGGTTTTCACACAGGCTTACTTAGCCTCCTAAACCACTTAAAATCACATTATTATTATTTGGTTTTCTTGGCAGCAACTGCAGAAAAAGCTCTCAGACAACAGGAGATATTCCAGAGAACATGCCATCCAGATTGACAACAGTGACTTTCTGCTGAACTCCAAGCGGAGCAGTGGCGTAGCCAAGGGAGGTTTGGGGGTTAAACCCCCTTGGTTTGCCGACCAAAAATTTATATTATCGCGTATTATGTTATTTTGTGCTGAGTGTGCTCTAATAGCTACAGACCAGTGTTTATTCTAGCCCTTCTTAGGGGGGAATTCCCCCCAAAAAATTTGAAAATTCGCCCCCCAATTTTTTTTAGATGTTGGCTGGGGGAATGGAAATTTCCCCCCCCCCCAAATGTGTGGAAACTCAAACCTTGTCCCCCCAAACATTTCAAAATCCCCCCCAATGTCAAGGGGGCTAGAATAAACACTGTATTGAATTCTCTGTAAATGTTGATGCTTCGGAATTCTTTCGGCGAAAAAAACAGATATATAGGGTGATGTTTCACTATTTCCCAAGTAAATATTTCTCGCTATTTCACCTCTCTCAATGGTCGTTTCTTAACCCTCACCTTCAGAAAATCCTGGCTACGCCACTGAAGCGAAGTGCTCTGTCAGATGATAATTCGGCCAGTTCTTCCTGTTCCCGTCCAATTAAATCAGTAAACTGACATTCAAAAGGATTTCGAACCCAGTCAAACGTGCTTAGGTCATCATCTCTGAAATGCTTATGGAAATAATGTGACAGCCTCTGAAGATAAATTACAGCAGTCATTGTAATAATTTATCCAGCAGCCTCTTGAACTGCAAAAGGTCACATAGTAACGGAAACATTTCGTAGACACTTTGCACGCCTAGCTTTTCTTACCACAACTAGGGGAAAAGTGAATGACCTAAAAAAATTACAGCTTTTCTTTGGCACTTCCGCGGACCCCTGGGGGTTCGCGGACCACAGATTGAAAACCGCTGCTCTAAGCCCCATGGTACTTCTAGAATAACTAGTCTGATTTCGTAATAACACAAGGAAACCTTATTCCTGCCATTTTGCCGTGAAACTCCACTAACAATAGGGGGAACTCTGTCTAACTTCATTCGGTTAACATAAGCGATTTTGCGATACTCATAGGATTTTTCAGACGCGTAAAAAAGGTATGCTCGTGGCAAAATTTTAAAAAGAAAGATACTTATAAAGAATTGTCAATATTTATTTCTCTCGTTTTGTCTTATTTGGCAAAAATATGAGAAATTATGTCTAATATATTTGCCACATTTTCTTTAGAATTGAATAAGCACTTTTGTTTTGACAATAAATGTTATTCAAAATTCAGAAGATTCTTTTCAATAGACGTTCGCCAGATGGCCTAATGCATTTTTTGATATTACATGCTATGATTAGGGTCGCGGCACGTTTGCCAAACCGCTGAAGTGGGCCGCGGTTCCAAAATATTTGTGAAACCCTGGCTTAAGAGAGGAAGAGCGGTGCGTGGCTTGACCAGCGCCCGTGAACCCAACTGAGCCGCCAAATGGATTGTAATCGATATTCTTCTGCTTCCGACTGAAATCGAAACCAGCATCAAATTGCCCGATTTGGCATCGGTTGAGTCTTCGCCGTCAACACGAAATGATTCGTGGAAAACGTGCGAAAGTTTCCCCCCTCTTCGTATCTCAGACGCGAAGAAGCGGTCAATTTAGCCGTGGACATTGGTTGATCGATTACATCCCAAATGCATTCGCCTGAGGTCCCTGAATTGATTTTATTTACAGATAGAAGGAATGAAAGACAAACTCTTATATCTGCTAGATAGCACCCACTAATAGAGGTTCACTGATGATGATGGTGATGATGATGATGATAATGATGATAATAATGGATAATTGTCGTATTATAACTTATGCCGCAATTGACCGTTAGCACTCATTCTCATTAACAGTACATATAGGCTATATTTGTCTAACGAGCTGTTACGAGCATATATATATATATATATATATATATATATATATATATATATATATAAAGAGAAACAGGGAAGTCTTGTCTTTTTCAGAAATAATGAGAAGGTATTCTCAGCGTATAATTATCCGTATGCAAAGACATTGCGCAGACAGAGAGAGACAGAGAGAGAGAGAGAGAGAGAGACAGAGAGAGACAGAGAGAGAGAGAGAGAGAGAGAGAGAGAGAGAGAGAGAGAGAGAGAGAGAGAGAGAGAGAGAGAGAGAGAGAGAGAGAGCCTGTGCAACATGATCAGTTTACCTCTCGCTGAGTGCAAGTGTAGTTGCTCGCTCTATCTGTCTGTGTCTGTCTGTGACTCTGACTCTCTCTCTCTCTCTCTCTCTCTCTCTCTCTCTCTCTCTATCTATCTATCTATCTATCTATCTATCTATCTATCTATCTATCTATCTATCTATCTATCTATCTATCTTTCTCTCATAGACACACACAAACACACAGATGCAACGTCCTCAGATTTCATAGGATAAGAGACTTATGGACAGGAGTTCCGCCATCTTTGTTCGTGAAATGTCATTATTCATGAAATGTCATTATTCGTGTCTATATATCGCAGTCATTTGATGGAACGCCATTAAATATTTTGTCGCTTGGAATTATTTCAACTGAAAGCGATATTTCGACCCAGAGGACACCCACGCTAAAACACACCGCTGCTGCCCCACCCCACCCATACCCCCACCCAACCCACGCCCCCCTCTTCCACCACCGGTATAGCCATCAGTCAAACGCCGACTCCGCCCTCTTCCGTTGACCGCCCCACGGACGCCCCGACCGACGCACGCACACAGGACGGCCGCGTCTTAGTCCTTGCGCTTGCTTCGTTCTCCGTTCGTTCGTTCTCTGTGTCCTTCTGTCCGGCGACTGCCAAGTAACTCCCTACCCACCATCGATCACCTCCGAGAGAAAGTGTGGCAAAATCGAATTGCCATGGCAACGAGAGACAACCACGCATATATATACACATATACATATATACATATATACATATATATACTGGACAACATAAATATATATATATATACATGCATATATGATACTGGACAATACACACATATAGATATATATGGGTGTGCATATATATATATATATATATATATATATATATATATATATATATATATATATATATATATATGCATGTATGTATATATAATATATATTGTCCAGTGTATCCAATGACAGCCATAATGACGCGTGCAACCTATTCTCCTCTGCAGTCCTTGCCAGCGGTCGACTCTTCTGTCCTCCTCCCCCAGCTTTCTTTTCTTCTTTCTGCCGATGCAGCAGCAGCAGCAGCAGCAGCAGCAGCAGCTGCAGCTGAAGGACTATCGTCGTCGTCTTCGCCGTCCTTCCTTTTGCGGCGGCAGATACAGAGAGACGGAGGCAGAGACACATGATGAGCCGTGGAAATGCCAAATCAGTGGCGAGCCAGCTTCTCTCTCTCTCTCTATCTCGCCTGTGCAACGTTAGTATACGTAGGCCTATAGGCCTACATGTATAGGCCGATACTCACACGGTACGTAGTATTCACGCGTTTCATATACGTGACGTTTTCATCCGATGTATGCGTGCTTTTTCCTGCGTATTCGTGCTAAACGATTGTCGTGCTTTCTCTTTGCGAATCATTTCTTGACATCTCGGCTGCATATATACGTTGTACAAGAAAAAGAGGAAATAATTTTAGGTTCGACGATTTTTTGAATTGAATGTCATGGATTGATTAATTATAGGATGAGATGGTCAATATATGAATTAGGTCAAATTCTTTGCTAATTTTAACCATTCTATGCAGAATGCAGATGTTTACTGGGATTTTTCACGATAATAGTCTTTCGAAAATATTCTGAAATTATTTCTTTTCGAAAACGAATACATCACAAAGCCTTGCTGTATATGTTGTATGTGTGTGTATGTATGTATGTATGTATGTAACTATGTAGGCCTATGCATGTATGTATGTATGTGTGTATGTATGTATGCATGCATATAATGTATATCTGAATGTATGTATGTATGCATGTATGTGTACGTATGCATACAGTATATGTTGGTGTGAAAACATTGGCCATGCCAGCCAAAAATGGCAAAATTCAGTGCATGTTGGCATATTTTCGTGACATTTCTGCACTCTACGAGCACTGTAAATTCGCAGTAGACTTAACATTGCAAAATACCTATGTAACATTTTATGGACACAGTTTACTGCTGCATTTGACTGCTTCTGACCTATCAGCTTGAAAGACAACGACATTGGTGCATGTTGGGGCGAAAATTCCAAAGAAGCCATTTTAGTAAATTGCAGGCTACGTGCATTGTATCCGTGCTTCGCATGAAAATGGACCTTCGGTGTGTGTGTGTGTGTGTGTGTCTGTGTCAGTGTGGTTAAGCGTTTGGTTGGCCAAATGGTCAGTCCTTGCTCGCATAGACGGCCTTGCACCTGGCAGGCATGGAACGGACCGGTCACCGGCTCCGCTTGTGATGACCCGGTTAGCGAATCTTTGTTCCCGGATGGCATTTTTGTTATTTCCAATGCAATTTTGTATACCATATATCATCTAAGTGCAATTTGTAAAGCGCTCTTGAGCTTGGCCTACTATGACTATAGCGCTATATAAATTGGCTTAATAACTAACTAACTAACTAACTAACTATACCATAGGTTGTCGACACGGTTAAAATTCGGCGATTGAGCCGACCAATCAGGTGCGATGTCCTTCTTTCTGTCTTCTCAGCGATGGAGTGAAGGATTTAGTGGCATTATTCATCGTCATCTTGCGAAATGAAATTGGCTGAAAATAGCTCTTCGGCAGAAGGAATCATGCATGTTACAAAATTATCTAATATTTCTATTTGTCAGCAGAATCTCGGTCAACGTCTTTTCTCTGATTCCCCGAAAACCAGTTTTTGTCAATAATATTCAGAGCATTTAAAGCGTTGGGACTGATCTGAACCTTAGTTATTGCAAATAGGCCTAGAAATATCAAGCAATTCATATCGTTATGAGTCTTTTTTTTTTGGGGGGGGGAATCACAAAATTCTCGTTTGCTTATTATTGTAGACGTTACATTCTTTTGTCAGTTTGCGTTAAATTACGTGAATAGAGTCCAGGACCTGTTTTAATGTGCAGTGATACACAAAACTTGCAGTGAAAAAATGAAAATGTGCTGTGATAAAATGCAATTTTCTGTGCTTTGTGCAATGATATCAATTTTCGGGAGTCGGGACAACCTTTTTTGCTTGTTTTTTTTGCGCGGATGTTCACAAATTTTCTGAGTTTAGTGCAATGATATATTTTCCTTATAACAGGCCCTGTTCAATAGACAAGAAAAGTCTTGACTTTCCAGAACGACTGTTTGCCGTCTGCCATTATTCTTCGTCATTCAACGTAACACGTTTTCTGGTCAAGAGCTTATTCTGGGTCACTTTCTAACAGTCTTCTAAGTTCTAACGCTTTTGGGCTAAACTTTCATCGCTAGTTTTCATCAGATGTCTTTGGCAGTGGCGCAGCAAGGGTTTCGGAATTGGGGTGACAAGTCGACAATATCGACAATAATTTTCGGACGAAAAAGTCTCCGACGAGCAAACAAGCTGGTCAAGGAGTTCTTAGCAATCCACACATTCTGTTCAAAAGTGCTAGGCCTACATAAACCACCCTCCCCCAATTTATCAACAGCTTTGTTCAGCCAGAACAGGGGCACGACCAAAGTTTAATCTAGGCCGTTTCCAGGGGAAAATATTGCCTTTTCTCCCCCAGGAAATTTCAAATTCTCCCTGGAAATTTTGGCATACTATAACAACTTACAGCGCACCCCCAAACCCCCTAGCTGACTTCCCCGGCCTTGTCAGTCCCCCTAAGAGTCCAGGAGTCTAGATTAACCACTGGGCGCGATACTCGTGCCCTCCCCCCGTGGCTACGCCAATGGTGTCTGGTCTTACTTTCAATCCGGAGAAGATACGTTTCTTTTCGCATCGTCTGCCAATAATTAATTCTCAACATCAAAGACACTCAGGAAATGCACTCTTTCCGCTTCGGATTAAATGACCCGGCATGAATGACCCCACCTTTGTCTATAGCCAGGATGCGATTTGTGACCTGGAGCAGTTGGGGGGGGGGATATGTCGATCTTGGGGGATGTAGTTGTTGGAAACTGTAGCAGTGGGGGGATGTAGTGGTGGGGGATGTAGCAGTAGGGGGATGCAGTTGGGCAGTGGGGGGGGAATTTCCCCTTCCCCCGCAAATCGCGCCCTGGCTATAGCTACTGTGCTTCATTCTGAGATCAAGCGCCTAGGAATAAGGAGCTACTATTTCGGTGCTGCTTTTGAAAGCGCCATATAATTTAACTAGATTTTACTTACTTCCGCTGTCTTTGGCGTTGTATAACGTCTGTGGAACTATTGTCGGCCGACGCAGTTGACTTGAGCCTTTGCACGTGACCGCGTTCAGAGACAGAAACGTCGTCGCTAATTACAGGAGCATAATGAATGCCTCCCATGTTTCATCGTTATCATTATTTTGACTGAAGTTTCCAATCTGTTGCTAAGACTTCCGTTCGTCGAATTCTCCGAAGAGGCCGCTGGTACAAGTCACTGCTGTGATTTCTGTGAGTAATTGTTACTGCGAAGACCGAAGAGGTTCGTTCTCGTGAAATATATGTTCTGGTTTCAGTAGCAACGGATTACCTCGTGGACAGCGTAAGCCTACTGCGACATTCCTTTCGGAGTTGACAGGAAGTCGGGCAACTGAACGTTTCGAATTTGACAGAAAAGAATGTCAAATGTTCAAAATTTTCAATTATTGAAAAACATTTTCTATTTTTGCTGGCAGGGCAAATTTATTGGATTCTTTAGCAGAAAGTGCAAATTTCGTGCGAAACGCTCTGTAGCGATGCGACTTTTTATATCATCCTGTTATCAATTTATCTCCAAATTTTCCGCAAAACAATGCAATTTGAATAGGACTACATAAACTGTACATACGCATGTCTGTACGTCCTGTATGCATATAGGCCTATTATATTGCCATTTTAGTTCAGCAATTAGCAAATTATTTTATCGTTGAACTGAAATCTATCCATGTGTCTGCATTTTGCGTAAGACTATGACAAAATTAACGGTGACCTTGTGATGTTGCGCTTTCATATTTCAGCGTTTGCAGTCGTATATAGAGAAGACCTGACATTTCCGTGCAAATGGATTCCGACATCTTTCCTTTGGAGCTACTTTAGTCAACATGAATTCTGTGCTCTGTCCGCGGTGAATATGCGACGACCCCTTGCGCCGACCGCACGTAGTACAGCTCCTCGCCCGGCCAGGGACCGCCATTCGGACGTATAGAAGAAGACATCTGAGCCCCGCCTGGATAGCTGAGAAAGGCATGATCGCTCTTCGTCGTTTCCATGACGTCATCTCGCGACCATGACGTCGCTTCACCATGACGACAGCATAGAGATCCTATCTCCTCAACGCGCCTGTATTTCACTCTCCTTCGCAGCCGCCTCCGGCGACGGGGCCGCCGCTGGCCCACTGATGGCAGAAATCGCCAAGCCCCATCACCACCACCACCACCACCAGCAGCAGCAGCAGCAGCTGCAGCCCGCTGTCCCAGCAGCAGCGGCAGCAGCAGCAGCAGCAAAGACGAATGAACAACGTCGACACGGCGGCGATGACGTCATCATCAGATCTTGCGTCGATCGCCGGAGATCGAAGGTGAAGGACACGAAATCGGTGAAAGAGAAGAGGATCAAGAACTGCGTAATGGCCGTCGCCACCTTTATGATCGCCTCGTGTATGGTACTCGTCGGAGCTTCACTTTCGATGTCTGAACATATCGACGAAATGGGTCAGCACGCCCTCTTTTAAAAATAATAATAACAGCGCTATATAATAGTCGCGGTGCAATGGGGGGTCGCGCGAACGCTTCAGAGCCGACCGGAAGGGTTTTCCAGTGAGTACAAAGTACATTCTTCTTCTTCTTCCGGTTCTCTGTCCAGAGACGGGTTCCATACTCCAGCGTCGCCACTCCTCTCTATCCTGAGCTCTTATATCTTTTCATTTTTTGACGGATATATTTTCCACTTAGCGACATTAATAAGAATAAATAATAATAATTATGAACTTCTATAGCTCCAGTTCTAATACCCAAGGGTATCAATCGATTGTACTTCAAATCCATCCGCAAAAAAGTCCAGGTCATTCCATGGTCATCCATTACGTACGGACAAAACGTAATTTCTATAACTTGTTAATGCTTTAAGTGGGAAATTAGGAACAGCGACCGAATTTTAATAGACAGTGCGGATTTATCTCCCAGAAAAGTTAGCAACCTTCAGGTGGGAGTCGAATAGCCAGAAACCTAACTGTTCGTACCCCCCCCCCCCACAAAGGATCGGTTCGACTAGTGCGTGTTTGTGAGGATGGGGGTCACAGCCCTCCAACCACCCGAAAAAATCGAACACGAACACTGATTTGTAGCGAAAACAGTCAATCCGTAAGCTCCTGATTAATTAATTAATTAACTAATTAATTAATTAATAAGGGTATGCAATTAAAAGCAGATGCTTTTAGTCAAGTTTTAGTCAAGACCTGAAAGATTTTGCAAGCAAGTAAGTAAAATCTTGTAAATTTATATAACGCTTTGGAAGTAGTACAGTAGTACCTGCTTATTCTTATGCGCTTAATCTTTCTTGGAATGACTACAGACAAAGTGGGTTGTCGGCCGGGCAAAGGTCAGCGGGGATCGCTGAAAATGCAGGACCAGAAAATGTCAATAACTTTAAAATGCCTGACTGGAAAGTGACGGTCCAAATGTCAGGGGTGGAAAATGCAGGACCGGAAAATGGCGGACCAAATGTCAGCCAAATATCAGGGGTGGAAAATGCAGGACCGGAAAATGGCGGACCAAATGTCAGGGGTGGAAAATGCAGGACTGGAAAATGGCGGACCTGTTATGTTGTGCCCGTTTTATTTTATACTGTGTTATTTTATACGGTTTGTCTCATCATCTCATGTGTCCTGATATTATGCCAGTGAATGGAAATGTTACTGAATGATAATGCTCTGCCTACTTTATAGTATGTTGCTAACGAAAAACATACGCATACAGACACAAATGCCGGACTGGAAAATGAAGGACATTATCTCATTGGTGGAAAATGTAGCACTTGTATTCTAGTATAAAGGCTGCTGGTAGTAGTAGTAGTAGTAGTAGCAGTAGTAGTAGTAGTAGTAGTAGTAGTAGTAGTAGTAGTAGTAGTAGTAGTAAGTAGTAGTAGTAGAAGAAGAAGAAGAAGAAGAAGAAGAAGAAGAAGAAGAAGAAGAAGAAGAAGAAGCTTCAAAATCCGACATTGGACATTGCAAATGCGGGAGTAAATTCTGGAACTAGTTCCTTTACCTTTTGAAATACAGCTGTATACAAGGTTTGCGTCTTACGCGACATAAGCACATACACAGCCAGAAATGCAAAATCTACATACGAAACAAATAATGTGAACAATTGTAGAAATATGTTAGGCACTACTTTAAACGTTCCATCAAAGTATAGGCCAGAGGCAGAGTTCAATAACTCAAGTTGTTTACGGCTAGCAAATACTACTACTACTACTACTACTACTACTACTACTACTACTACTACTACTACTACTATAATATAAAATAACAAAGTATAAAATAAAACGGGCACAACATAACAGGTCCGCCATTTTCCAGTCCTGCATTTTCCACCCCTGACATTTGGTCCGCCATTTTCCAGTCCGGCATTTTTCGGTCCTGCATTTTCAGTCGACCCGGTCAGTGTATCCATGAGGCGGCGGATCGGGTTGTTATTGCTATGTAATGACCCGGGCCCGAGAAATAGAATTCTGATTCCTTAATAATAGAAGGAGATGTGTATAGGAGAATATCAAAAAAATTCGTAATATGATCACATTAAACCTGTTCTTGGGGCGGGAAGATAGATGAGTGGTAATATCACTGGGCAGGCACGCCGACGACACGGGTTCAATCCCGTAGGAGCCCCTAAGGTCGACTCAGCCTTAATCGCTAGAGGGCGGTAGTAACATCAAGTGAGTAGCAATGACAACATTGCGAAAGTAACCATAGGTTCGGCGGAAGAGACTGCCACCGTCCGCCGATGTATGGCTCAGCCACTATGGGCTGTTGGCTACAAAACACGGGGATCAGCACCAGACCCTACGGGCATTGAGCCTACGGGTGAAATCTTTACTTTTTTAAAACCTGTTCTACGCAAGTTACACTGACTGCCCGTTGAACAGAGAATTATACAGTATTCAAGACTAGTCTCCTAGTTTATAAAACACTGCAGTCAGGCTAACTTCAATATTTGAAATCTATGTTAGACCACCCAGAACATTCTCATTCAACAAGATTCGCTAATTCATTGACAAATATACTTCAAGCCAACACTGAAATTGGTAAGAGTGCTTTCTCTATGACTGGTCCAAAAACATGAAATTCACTTCCCTCGGCTGTCAGGTCTTCCAAAGAATTGAGTATTTTCCATCTAGACTAAAACGCATCTATTTTAAATTGGCATATCCTCCATAGCGTAGCCTCGCTTTCTAACTGACTGATTCAGTGTTTATTCTAGCCACCTTGACATTGGGAGGGGGATTTTGAAATGTTTGGGGAGGGGCAAGGTCTAAGTCTCCACACTTTTGGAGGGGAAATTTCCATCCCCTAGCCAACATATAAGAAATTTGGGGGATTTTAAAACTTTAGGGGGAAATTCCCCCAGAGAAGGCCTGGAATAAACACTGGACTGATTCATGGAATGACTCGGTCTTTTGCTGATTGATTCGAAGTACCATCGATTGATACCTTTCGAGTGCTAGAAATGGTGTTACAGAAATGCACAGGCCTATATATAGTTATTATGGTTAATATTAAAATCCCACGTGATGACAATTTTGGAAGGAGAAACGATTGTTTATTAAATAAAATACAGAAATTCTGAGAACTCTAGACTGTCAGTCAAATGCAGGAGGACGATGAATATTCATGAATTTGATGCATTCATTTTCAAATGTGAGCGCTGTATAGCGATCATTTCGAAAGAATAATGTGTTGGCAAAGAGACGTAACTCGTGGTTGTAGCCAGATGGGAAGAATACATAAAAGCAACTCCACTATACCTATTCCAGATAGACGAGGTTCACTAAGAAACGAATCTCTAAACAGCATTATCATTGCCCATTGCCCATAATCATTATCATCATCATCATCATCATCATCATCATCATCATCATCATCATCGTTATCGTCATCATGAAAATAATCGCCTCGACTGCTTGCTGTGCCTTAACCGGAAACCGGAAACTTCAAACAGTATGTCAGTGCAAAACGGAAGTAGTTGTCGGTCTTAAAAATCCTCTCAGGTGATTGGAAGGAGTTCGCTGAGAGAGAGAGAGAGAGAGAGAGAGAGAGACAGACAGACAGACAGAGAAAGAGAGAGAGAAAGAGAACAGAGACACAGACACAGAGACACAGAGACAGACAGAGACAGACAGAGACAGAGACAGAGAGAACTTGGCAGAACCGACCAGATATGAAACTCCACTCTAACGTCACCCGATGTATACTCACTTACGTGCCGTTATGTGTGTTTGTTTGTTTGTGTGTGTGTGTGTGTGTGTGTGTGTGTGTGTGTATGTGATATGCTGTGCGTGGATGGTGCATTATTGCTGCTTCTGTGCCGGAATGAATTCGACGTGACGTCAGTGACGGTGATTCGGCTTGACAGTCATTCCCGAAGACCCGTCAGTCGACGTGGCACCATAGACCTAAATTCGGTATTTATTGCCGAGTCTTGTGGGAATTCTGTTAATGAGACGCGACACACACAGAGTGGTTGATGGTCGGCCGCCGAAGATGTTGACGGCGACTCGAAATCAGCGAAAAAAACGATTCAAACGAAAGGGATAACAATCCAACTGCGTACGGTTTTTCTCCAGTCATGATACGGGCGTTTGGACGTATTTCGAAACTGCCTCAGGTTGAGTTGTGTTCGAACGGCGGACACGGCTCTGGCTCTGTGACCGTTTTTCTCCGGTGGTCGAAATCTCACCGAAGCAATTCAGAGGCGAACGAAAAATTAATTAATAATCATAATTCATAACAGACACTGTCAGTGTTCTATCCAGGCCTGTTAGGGGAAATTTTCCCCAAAACCACAAAAATCCTCCCCCTCCCAAATCTCAGCACTGACAAATTTTATAAAGCAATCGGTCAAGAACTTTTAAAGATTAGCCATTATGTACAAACGAACATTTCATGTTTATTAATTAAGATGATAATAACTCTCTATAGCAGCGGTTCTCAACCTTTATAGTGCCGCGACCCTTTTAATTCAATTCCCCATTAAGTGGCGACCCCCCACGGTAAAATTATTTTCGTTCACAATGTAAGCTGCTAAAAATAATAATGCTACGACAATCAAAATGTTCGAAATCGTTATTATTTAATTGTCTCCAAGTCTATCCTCGAAGGACAATTATAGTAAAACAACTAGTAGGCCTACGTCGTAACTATCACTGAGGAAATTTTGTACAATAACAAGAAAAGAGACAATCCCATTTTTCTGATGGTCTCGGGCGACCCCTGGCAAATCGTCATTCGACCCCCGTGGGGGTCGCGACCCACAGGTTGAGAACCGCTGCTCTATAGCCTATAAAATGCAGTAATAACTCCCCTAGTTTTGAAGAAGCCAACCGACATATTATAATTATAGGCATTATATATATATATATAAAATTTCATACATATATTATTATATACATTATTATATATTATTTTATACATAGTTAATTATTAATTTATTATATGTTTTACATATATGCATATATATTTATATTTAATATATTAATATATAGTTAAATATATAG
Source organism: Metaphire vulgaris (assembly GCA_018105865.1). Lineage (NCBI taxonomy): Eukaryota > Metazoa > Annelida > Clitellata > Crassiclitellata > Megascolecidae > Metaphire > Metaphire vulgaris. The sequence goes on from CM030838.1 coordinate 3,276,219, forward strand.
TTATATATGACGATATTTGAAGCACATTAATTTTTGTCTCCGGACAATTTTTTCTTATAAAACCTTTAGGAGAGAAGTATCAAGGGCATGTATCTATGTAATATATATAGCATATATATATATATATATATATATATATAATATATTATATTATCGTTATATATTTATATCGTTATATATATAATATTCACCTCGGCACTTAGTTCCCGAAGGACTTATTATTATTAGTAGTAGTAGTAGTAGTAGACTTCTTTAGCGCCATTGTAGTAGTACATCTGCACCAGTCGATGGTCGCTTCAGTGAATAATCGTAGTCGTGAATCATTGTCCGTGGTGCACGCATTATATATATATATATATATATATATATATATATATATATAATAAATCCTTCGGGAACTGAGCGCAAATGAATGTAGCACCTTCACCTTTGGCCTCAGGTGGAAAGCAGCGAACACAATTGCCATTTCCACGTATAATTACTGTCAGCTGAGAACTGACACGGAAAATAACGAGAGAAGAGAGACATACAGACACAGAGACCGACAGAGAGAGACAGAGAGACAGGCAGAGTAAGAGGACAAGAGGATGGCTAACCTATTAGAACATCAGAATCATGTGCACTGGTTGTCAACCGATGAATCGAATATAAAAACACGAAGTCAGGGATGAATCTATTTTTGCGTGGGTTTGTCGGCCTAGGGGAAGCGGGGGGTGGGGTGGGTGGGGGTGGGGAAGGGTTCGTGTGGGTGTAATTATGTTGCGCCTATGTGCCGCTATTTCTTGGGTTCCGTCTGCTAACCCTTCACCCATTGCTGCTGATGCTGAAATACTGAAACCTGCGCCAATCCTGAACGAGGAAAATTTAACAGTTGTGTTTGTGTGCCATCGTCATAGACACAGCGAGGATCTTCTGCTCGGACCCTGAGATAGTAGACTAAGTAGAGACGGCAGCCTTCTTTATCAGCGCAGTCCTTTGAGTCATGCTAGATTCCATGCGATAACAACGAGACTATTAACGCATCGCAGCTTGAACCTGCCCGACTGGAGAAGCCAGTCTGGTGCGAAAAGTTATAACCAACCAGTTGCAGACTTGCAGAATCTACTATACCAGATCTACCCCCCACAAATAAAAATCTAATCGGATTTACACGATTTGCACAAGTGACCCTGGGCGGTCCGACCGGCGGTGCAATTGCATCGCTTTGCACCAATGTAGCTACGTCACATGTGTTGCACCAGCTTATTCACGAGCGCTCAATCTGGGTGAAATCCATAGTCCATAATCCGTAGTCCGTGGTGGTCAAGGTTGTAGATCCAGGTAGGCCGCCTGTTAAGGCTTGTGAGAATGTGGTAGTGGTTTTAAAACGGCACTTCTGAATCGCATCTCGACGCGCTACCCCGCGACCCGTTAGACTGAGCCCTGCGACCCACAGTTTGGGAAACACTGGACTCTGGTCAATCCCACTGAAAGTGAATGTAAAAACGGAAATGGCGGCGAAGATGATGCAAAAACAACTGGGGAAAGGGAATGAGAGAATGAATATATGAGGATAAGGTGATAGAAGGGGAGGAGGAGGAAGAGGAGGAGGAGAAGGAAATGAAACTGGGGAATAAAATTTGCAGCAACATGAATATTATTTGTGGTTGCATACCGTGGATCGATTATAATTCGATAGGGACTTCAGAAAGAAATTCATGCTGTCACCTTAACTTCAGTTCATGAAGGAACAAGGAACAAGGAACAAGAAGAAGATGATGACGAGGGACTTCAGCCATACGGAGCTCAATTAACCCCTTAACTGGGTATTTAACTGTAACTAAATGTAAAATGGACGGATATATCCGGGATCCCCAGTTAAGGGGTTAATATTATTCGCAGTTTGATCTTGCAAATGGTCCATTTAAGAAAAACGAACTAGAACGACACGAAGCTGATTAATTAATTATTTGCATGTAGCAAAGTATTAATTCTATTAAGTTCGCCATTTGGCGAATTTCGCTTGAAACTACATACTTACGATAACAATATATTTTCGTTAATCGAATACTTGCTCGATTTATCGATCGTTTCAGGTAAAACATTTTATTTTAGAAATTTAATTAAAACTCAATAAATTATTTAGTATGGCTGACGGAAAATCTGATGGGATTAAACGCTTCGAATTTTGGGATTGGCGGTTGTGCCACAAGATACCTTTATTAGACTCTTTAGGTCGAATATAGAAATGGAAATAAAACTCTCCTGTTCCAATGTCAATTAAGTTGAATTAACTCTGGTCTTTTGAGACCAGAATGAAGGTCAATTGAGTGGATGCGATGCAAAATGCAAAGAATCTGGAAATAAAGTTTCCTTTTAACAAACCCAGAATTTTTGGTCTTTTCCCAGAAAGAAAATTGATAATGCGGTTTAAATTATTATAATTAATTATCTGCCATTGAAACCTCGGGGACCGTGAAAGCAATAATTTTAACACACAGGGCCAAATCCAATTGAGCTTGCTGTGTTCTTCTATTAGTCTATGACCAAACATTGTCTTCGTCCTTCAACTTGATTGTCGGTTCCCTTCTTAGAAATATGAAATATATAATTATTGCAAGGTCCATCCCCCGGCTTATAAAGACTCGCTTAACCTCTTCTGCGGGCCGGCGGTCAATGCCCCTCAAAACCAATGAAAATTGCAATGGTTGTACAGAGATAAATGAAGCAACACAGATGCCTAAAAGTAAAAAAAAATTGGTCTCTCTATCTCTCTGCTTCTGTCTGTCTGTCTGTCAGTCAGTCAGTCAGTCAGTCAGTCAGTCAGTCAGTCAGTCAGTCAGTCAGTCAGTCAGTCAGTCTGTCTGTCTGTCTGTCTGTCTGTCTGTCTCTCTCTTCTCTTCTCCTCTCTGTCTCTGTCTCTGTCTCTGTCTGTCTGTGACTCGCCGCTTTTAATCAGGTTACTAGTCAAATCCTTAAAACTCCTAAGACCTAAGCGATTAATCATCAAACTAATCGGGCGACGGCACTATCCAAATGTCTCGAGAGTCAAGAGCAATCAAAACTCTGTCTGTCTCTTTCGTCTCTTCTCGTCTCTGTCTCTGTCTGTCTGCCTGTCTCTGTCTCTGTCTGTCTGTCTGTCTGTCTGTCTGTCTGTCTGTCTGTCTGTCTGTCTGTCTGTCTCTCTCTCTCTCTCTCTCTCTCTCTCTCTCTCTCTCTCTGAGTCAACTGTGGTTGGACATTGCTATTGTTAACAAGAACGATGCATCGTTTCGTGACTGGCTTCTCCTCCGCCCATCAGGCACCGTCTCAGTTCAGTCGGAGCGTCTGTAAGAGACTGACGCACTCCGTGGTTCTCAGTCGAGCCTCGATCGGTATGCAAATTACGCAATGACGCCAGTACGAAGACACAGGCTCCTGTAAAAAGAGACGCAGCCAGTTTCTTATTCGAGGAAAATAATAATAATAATAATAATAATAATAATAATAATAATAATAATAATAATAAGGTCTCGAGTGATTTATGAGGCGAAGATAGCCTGTATCAAAACCATCGTAACATTCAATAGCCCAGTTATTCTAGGTAACCATTGAATCAATTTGTTGTTTCAACTGTCACTGTCTACCCTTATAGACGCCAGGGCGCGATTTGCGGGGAAAGAGGGACATCTTCCCCCCACTGCCCAACTGCATCCCCTACTGCTACATCCCCACCACTACATCCCCACTGCTACAGTTTCCAAAAACTACACCCCCAAGCTCGACATATTCCCCCACTGCTCCAGGTCACAAATTGCACCCTGATAGACGCTATCCTCTTTCCAACATGGATTCCATGCCTGAACACACGTTCTAGACGAGACCGCCTTAGTTTATGTAGTTTTACAATTATCTCTTTGTCTTGGCTCAGCATTGTTCTGTTCATCACTTCCAGCATCCGGCTTTCTTTTAGCTTCCATACTTTGTCGGGATGGATTCATACATCGATGGACGATTCTCTTCAAGTCTCTTGGACCAAAAGGTCCAAAATCCTATCTAAGAGTCTAAGAGAAAAACGGTCGCCCGGCCTCAACTGCGTACAGTCACTTATCTTCATCCGATGCATGGGGCGTCCAGAGTGGGGTGCAAGGAAGTGCAATTTCACCCCCCCAGTGGAAAAATTGTGAAGTTCTGATGAAAGTAAATTTACTTGTTTCTTTCGTCACAAGACCCTGTTGTGCACCTCCCCCACCGTTGTGGAAAAATGTCTGCCGACGCCCATGATTCGATGCATGTCTAATTAATCAGGA
>CM030838.1:3285486-3472986 GCA_018105865.1 Metaphire vulgaris
GAAATTTTGTGACCGGAGAAAAATAAGGAGATCCGGCACCTCTGAAAAATAATTTAACCACTGGTATTAACCTATGTAGAAAGGTTTATTAAACGATGTTATTGCAATGATGTAATGATGATGTAAGTTTTGCAGCAGTAGTGCTCTGAAATCTGAATAAAAAGACGTTTTAGAGGTTAATACCTAAAAAGGAAATGCTTAATCTCCGACGAATTTATCTAATTTGGCCTGCTGTGCTCTGTCTCTTTGCTTCTCATAGGTCAATTTCAACAGGGGGCTACCGATAGATATTTCTATCAGAAAAACTTAGAGGCGTTAGTCGCCAATTCTGGAAAAATAAAGCCACTATATGAACTTGTTTACAGTATATCATATGCTTGCTAAACTTTCAGCATTAAAAGTCAATAGGTACTTGTGTTTTCACAAAACACCACTGGTGTCAACCTATGCAGGCAGCAGTGTTTATTCTAGGCCTGTTTTTTTGGGGGAATTCTCCCAGTTTTAAAATTCCCCAAATTTGTATATGTTGACTTGAGGATGGAAATTTCTCCCCCAAAAGCGTGGAGAGACAAATCTTGTTCCCCAAACATTTCAAACTCCCCCCCCCCCAATGTCAAGGTGGCTAGAATAAACACTGGCAGAAAGGTTTGTCGAAGGCTTCTGTAGTTCCCCGATTTACTCTGATGTGGTTTAATTTTTTGCAACTTTTTATCGCTCTCACTCACCTGTTGACGTGCGAAGGAGAGGAAAAGTGACGCAGGTGACCAGGTACCAGAACCTGAATTTCAAATGCGACATTCCGCAATTATATAATTTATTTTGCTTCAATTAAAGAGAATTTTCGCCGAGTGAGACAGCGACTGTCCGAATGCAGATCGTTCAAAGCTCTTTTCCCGCGAGTCTAAATAATTTCGCACAGCAGTCGATTCTGCGACTGCGATTTATATAGCGCCACTTAACAAAGGCGATTGTTCGCAGACGGATAACCGTCATTACGTATTGTCGCGGAATCCAGCACGTCTTGGTTTCGAGCTTCGCTGTTCCGGCGCTGCGGCGGCAGTTTCCCCGTGGAGAGGCCCTCGAGTCCTCGTGCCCGGCTGCTGCTGCTGTTCCATCTGTACAGCAGCGCCAATGCCCAAAGGCAACGAAGCATCGGGCACATCTTAATAGGAGAAAAAGGATCAAGACGAAGCGCAGCTATTACCAGGAAAAGAGGCGGCGAAGGAAGAGAGAGAGAGGAGCAAAGCGAAGGCTCAGCTCTCTTCGTGTTATTGTTGACCCGTTTCTTGCTCAACATTCCATCGTCAAAATAGAAGAAAATTTCTTTAAAGAATATCCTATAAATGCAATCGCTCTTAATTGTCTTGACCTGAGTAACCAGCTCGTGTCGTAAATTTATCGCGGTAACGTCCGAGTGGGGCAAGATAATATTATCTATTCTAGTTACCTAGACATTGGGGGGAGTTTAAAATTGTCTGGGATACATTGGGGAGGCCATACTACTTGCCAAAATGTCAAAAAATTTAGAAAATTTCAAACTTTGGGGGAGGAATTCCCCCTCCAGAGAAGGCCTAGAATAATCACTGATATGCACGTAAGCACTTACGGAGTCGACTCCGTAGCTGGAAATTATGCCAAGTCTGCGAATGGACAATGTCTGTTGCAAAAACAGTGAATTTCATACCCATAGCCCACTAACTCCATTCTACCGGTTCTTGGTTTTGTCTTTCACTGAATGCTGTATTCTATCTCATGGGCGGAGGCGGCGGCGGCAAAAAAGCACCTCACAAAGTATCTAGGCCCATCTGTGTAGCCCTGGACTACTAACAGTGTTTTATACAGGCCTTATAAAATAGAGGAAATGTTTCTAAAAAGAACCCATTTCAAATTTTTCAGGGGTTTCCTCAAAAATTTCCAGTGGCACTTTGACAAAAGTTGCATTGACCTTTTTCTTTTTTTTTTTGCTTTTCCAAATTTTGAATCAATCAATTCTCCTTCAGGGGCCTCAATTTCCCCATTAAAGACAACTTAACACGGTGGTGATCTGGATAAAATTTTTTCCCTATAAATCAGGGAGGCAAAACAAGTAAATATTACAAACATTTTCAAACACTTTTTCATAAAAATCAGAACGGCAGAAATGTTTCCCTGTTCTAAGATGCCTTTTAGTAAAAACAATTACAAAATCTTTATAAATGTGTGGCATAGAAATGATCGATGTCCAGAAAGTTTTGTTGATAGCTGAAAACAGAGAGTAGGCTATACATTTGTATAATGTTTACAAATTGAAAATTTATTCAAACAATTTGAAGTTCTTTCTTATTAAAAGTACCCCCGCCGTACCCCGGGGCCTGTAGCATATAATAAAGACTCCCAAATTATTATATATATAATTTCCAACTCTTGATATTCTAATAACTCCCCAGAAGGCTAAAATAAAGTAAAAATTGAAAAAATAACCCCAATTTATAAAAAATGTCTCTAAAATGGTTATATGAAATTATAGACCCATTTCCAATCTCACAGATTTCCTAAAATTCCATCAAGCCAATGCTTACCAGAATGTTAAACTACTTAGATGCATTTAATATGCTATCCACTGATCAATATGGTTTCAGCCTATTTCTCCACTTATATGCCAATAACGAATTTAATTGATACCAAACCAACAAATTTTGAATCCCACAAACACACTATTTGGAACAATCCTCGATATTAAAAAGCTTTTGGTGTTCTTGACCATGGTATATCTCAGCTGGCTTCTGAAAAACTAAGGGAGTTATTATAATTGAGAGAGTTATTATTATATATATAATAATGATGGAGGTATCGTTATCATGTATATATATATAATAATGAGGGGGAGTTATTATAATCCCTGCAGTCATTATAATATACTATACCCACTTTCTATGGCGAGTGTCGTGGTTCAGCCCCGGCCTGGGTCGACGGGGACGATAGATGCGCTGCCTAAGTTTTATCTCCTGTTTTCAGATTTACATTAGCATATATTCTGTAATCGCTGACTCGCTGTTTAGCAATACCTCGTCAAATATATATCTAAAATATATATTGTCACTATATCTACAGATTTTATTACATTAATAATAATAATAATAATAATAATAATAATAATAATAATAATAATAATAATAATAATAATAATATAACAAGGTTTAAAGTGGTTCAGTAGGGACTGCCCTGTGTGAGAACCACTGTAAAGCTTTTGACACATAAAACTTTAAAATTCTGGAGACATTCGCATGACCGGTAAGAGGTCAATTAATATATATATATATATATATATATATATATATATATATATATATATATATATATATTGCCCTGCAGAGAAATTCCGGGCCCCTGTGCAGAATGGCCGGCAGGCCCTTTTGGGCGAGTCTTCGAAAAAAATAGCTGACGACCTTTTTTGCTCGTCATTGCTTTCACCGAACCGCCGGACCGACTCAATAATCATCGGCCCGGGCCTCCTCAAGACCGCCGGGCCCCTGTGCATTTGCCCCCTGCCCCCTCTCGACGGCCCTGCATATATAGGCCTATATATAAATATATGTATAAATATATATAAATATATTCAGTGGCGGCTCCAAGATTTGGCAAGTGGGTGCCGTTGGATGACAACTTCTAAGCATGGGGCCAACTGTTCTTGATAGACTTGGGTTAGTCTACAGTATTTGCTTAGAATGAGTGCACTAAAGTGTAGGGGGGCTCCGAGAGACCAGGCATTTAATAGGGGCACTGCCCTTCGGATTCCCACTGTGGAATCGCCTGTTCCAAGGTTTCACAAACATTTTGGAACTGCGACCAACTTCAGCGGCTTTGTAACGTGCCGCGACCCTAATCATAACATTTAATATTTTTAAAAATGTATTTGGCCATCTGGCGAACGTTTGTTGAAAAGAATCTTCTGAATTTTGAATAGGCCTCAAAGGCAAAACAAAAGCTCTGATTCAATTCGAATGAAAAATGTGGCAAATATATCGGGCATAATTATTTTAAATTTTTGCCAAATAAGACAAAAGGAGAGAAATAATATTGAAATTTCTTTAAATTATCTTTTAAAAATTTTACCAGGAACACACCTTTGTTACGCGTCTTAAAAATCCTATGTGTATGGCAAAATCGCTTAACCGTCGGGTGCGAAGAGCAACCGAGTCAGAGATTGCCAATTGTTAGCGGAGTTTCAGAGCAAATTGGTCAGAATACGCTTTCTTAGCGTTATTGCAAAATAATATTAATTTTTAAAAGTGCTAGAGGGTCGTCTATAAATGACGTAATGCGATTTTGGCACTTTTTGACCCCCTCCCCCTACGTAACGCGACGTAACAAAAAGCCAGACCCCTAAAATATGACGTAACAACGGGCCGACCCCCTATTCGTCTTCCGAAAAGTCTTGACAAGCAAACAAAATGTCATTCATCCTTCAATTTTCCCCTCTTCAAACATACTGACAAGCCAAAAAGGTCATCCTTGTATTTTTCCCTCTCCAAATACAATCCAAGCAAAAAGAAAAATTCTGTCACTTAAATTTTTTTGTTACGTTACGTGACATTTATAACCCCTATCACACTATATAACAAATGTCCGGACCCCTCCCCCCTAGGCGCGTTGCGTCATTTATGGATGACCCTATTAGGGCAGGGTTTCCCAAACTTTTAGAACTGTGCGACTCACTTCAGCGGCTTTGTAACATGCCGCGACCTTGCAAACTTATTGTCAACTAAAATTAGATAAAACCAGACTTGGAGTCCTCGGGGCCGTGGCCTTGGCCTCGAGGCGCCTCGAGGCCAAGTGACGCTGGCCTTGGCCTTGGCCTCGGGATACAAGTCCTCGGCCTTGGCCTTGGCCTTGGCCTCGGACCTGCTGGCCTTGGCCTTGGCCTTGGCCTCGGGTACAAGTCCTCGGCCTTGGCCTTGGCCTCGGGATACAAGTCCTCGGCCTTGTGTACTCGAGGCCAAGCCCTCACACCATGGAATTAAACAAGAAAATCGCGCATTCAAAATGTTGGAAGTGACGAATAATATCTGAACAAAACGTCCTCTGTTCAATCCAAACGGTAGACCCTGAGAATTCCTGCTAAGTCTAATAGCTTGCCGTTGCTTGCATTGACAAGGCTGACATTGTTTGAAGCATGGGGCCAACTGATTGAAGTAGGCATTTGGACCAGATAATTGGGTTTCTTGCTAATAAAATATTAAAATGCTTGAACCTAAATGGATATATGTGCGTCTATTTTAGAGCAGTTCTAGACTGCGGCAGGCATTTAATAGGGGGCACTGTTTTATTGTCTCTAAAGAATAACAGAGACACCTGTTGCATCTGCTTTCACTAAGGAGGTTGGAACTGATCGACTTGGAAAGAAACGGTGCCGTTGACAGCAATCTCTGCTGACCTAATCATAAAGTTTAATAAAAATATACGCAAAAAGAATATGGCCCAAATGAGCCTAGCATTTTTGTTTGTTTCAAAGATTTCAAAATAATAAATGAAAGAAAGTGGTCCTCAAATGCAAATTGTCAAAATAATAAGTGAAACTCTGAACTTCAATTAAGTTCAAGAAACATCTGGATATAAAACACGAGACTGGCAAACAGCTAAAAACATCAAAAGGTATTTTAATTTTATTTTAAAACATTTTGGTAAACTGGAAGGACAAATCCATAAGAGAGCCAGGGCAAATAGATATTGTTTGGCCCCAAATTTCAATATTTTGAAATTATCTTTTGATCAGCGCGCGATTTGCAGGAAATTTTACCCCACTGTCCATGTACATCCCTTCCACTGTTACTGCAGGGCCTTTTAAATCTTCTATGTTGGGCACTCTCAAATTCGTAACCCTCCTCAACTTAAACCTCCAAGTTGCCAAGAGCAACCAACTGTGGATTAAACTGTAGAGTTTAACACTTCTGCATTCTATTCTATTCTATTCTATTCTACTTTAATTTATGTAGCCAAATGGTCAAGAATTTTACAAAAGACAGTCATACGATAAACAAAATAAATGAGTTTTAAAAGTAAGAACGACTCGAAGTTGGTTGTCTATAAAGCTGGAAGTGCGTTCCAATGAGATTTGCCCCGAGTCACAGATCTTTCTCCAAGCTTCACGGTCTTAGACGGACGTAACAAAAGAGATCGTTTGCTAAACGAAGCTGTTTGCGACAGTCTGTCATCACCGGCCTGCGTATCAACGCCGAAAGATATTCCGGGCAAAAGTCTTGATAAGGTCAAGCACGTTTAAAAACGATCGCTCCGGGATCTTGAGCCAATGGAATTTTCCCCTCTTAAAACAATTAACGTGGTCATGCCACCTGGCACCGAAAATCATCCGGGCGGCGGCGTTCAGGACCGATTTCAGTCAGCCCAGCTGATAGTCAGGAAGACCGAGGAGGAGGCAAAAATAATCCAGCCTGGATAAAAGGGCACGGACTTGTCACAGCTGATTAAAATGCATTATTTCATGACTTTGTTTAACGTGGCATTTACGGCAGGGGCGTGGCTCCAAGGAAATGAAGAAATAATGTAACAAATAAATAAATAAATGTAAAATGTGCAAAAAAATTTGTCAAAAATTTGGCAAAATGTACCTTTAAATTTGGCCAAAAACGCCTATCTAGGGCCTTGGCCTTGGCCTTTCCTTCGGACCTTGGCCTTGGCCTTGGCCTCGACCTGCTGGCCTTGGCTTGGCCTTGGCCTCGGCCTCACCTCTTGGCCTTGGCCTTGGCCTTGGCCTCGGACCTGCCGCCTTGGCCTCGACCTCCTGGCTTGGCCTCGACAGTTGTCAACTAAAAGTCTGGATAAAACACTAATCATTTTAATTTGTTTAACTGAATCATTAATAAATAATATAAGCCGTGTATGTATGATTGCAGGCGTATAAATTTCTTAAAACCTAAGCCTACTTGAAACTTTCAAGGCTTGTGACATTATGGTATTGGTTAGATTAGAAAATGACACTTTTGAATCTAATTTCGCGCTACCACGCGACCCATTAGATGATTAGACTGAGCCCTGCGACCCACAGTTTGGGAAACACTGGCCTATTAACAGCTCCTGGAGACAGTCCTCAGACGAAGACAGTGCTAATGATAATGTGACCTTCCTCTGACGACAAATAATCTGTAAGACGGTCTGACCAGGGGCGGTTCCACGTGGGGGATGAGTGGGGATGCATCACCCACCGGACTTTCGGGCTTACTTTTTTTGCTTGTCAAACCTACTTTTGGGGTAAAAGTCTAGTGAAACTAACCGGGGAATCGGCGAGAATGACCTGTTTTTTGCTTGTCAACCTAATTTTTGGTAAAAATGTAGTAAAATTAGGGATACAATTCACTTTTCCCCAGCCTTTTTCGGCAAAGTTTAGTGATTTTTCTTTATATTTTCATCCCCCACCAACTTTCTATGAATTCATTCATTCCCCCCCACCTCCAAGAAATCCTGGAACCGCCACTGGGTCTATACATTGCATTGACTACAGCTACCATCAGGCATGATATTACTACTCGCAAAGTACATGGCGGGGAGAACACAGATTGCAGAACAGAAGTCATTTTGACACTTTCAAGTTTCCGTCTGTATCCACAAGGTCTGTGATCATCCTGGACTCGATGCAGATAGATAGAGGAGAGGAATATTATTGCAAAAGGGAAAAAATCTTCCAGCTGATCACAGAGGAGCACATCAGCTCAGACCTGCTGTCAAGATACGGCATATAGTGATAACCCAACACCAACTGATTTGTTTGAAATACATTATGACATTGATATGGCTCTGATATGACTGCAGAAGAGGCAAAGCGTTATGCAAGCCAGAATTAAGTCCAGCCATGGCTTCAACGCAGTGTTTATTCTAGCCACCTTGACATTTAGGGGGATTTTGAATGTTTGGGGGGGGGCAAGGTCTGAGTTTCCACACTTTTTTTTTTTTTGGGGGGGGGGAGTTCCATCCCCAGCCAACATATATTTTGGGGGGATTTTTAAACTTGGGGGGGATTCCCCCCACAGAGAAGGCCTAGAATAAACACTACTACCTGAGAACCAAGTATTTATGAAAGTAGTTCAATACTTGAGTGAAGTATTTATTACAACCAGGGACGTCATTTGGGGGGCAGAGGGGGCATTTGCCCCCCTGATTTTTAGGGGAAAAATTTTTTTCGCCAATGTTTGTGTTATTTAGTTTTTACTCACCAATTGGTTGGCGCTAAATAGGTAAAAATACACTGGGAAGCATACACTGGGAAGCAAAAAGAGGTCAGCAGCCCGTAAAGGAATGCATGCTTGATGTTGAGTAATCTGAAGTAGGCCTAACTAACTAATCTAATCGTAAAAAAATGGCTGACGAACAAAAAAGGTCGTCAACTTTTTTGCAAACTTGTCAGGTTGAAAGTGTTTTGCCCTTTTGCCCTCCCCCTGAAAAACAGTGAAATGACGGTACTAGATTGGTCGTGATTAGCTGATTTGCTATTTGTAAATGCAAAGACAAGAAGACAAAGAAGAATAAAGGAACAAAGCTATTAGAAGACAAGAGAGGGTAATTAGATGAAATTAGAGAGCAAGACCATAACAGGTGAAACATAGTGGTTTTCAACTTCTCACACAGGGAAGAGCCTACGGAACCACTCTAACCATTATTATTATTGATTGCTAAATATGAAATATTCATGCATTTTCTCTGATGAGACTTGGATCACCAGACAGAGGCAACAGGCTGCCTTCGATACGAGGTCCAACATAATTAAAAAATACCTTCAAACAATACCAAGCGTTTGGCAACAACGATATTTAAAATATGCGTTTAACAAGAATATTTGAAATAATTCGAATTTCAAAGGCTTAAATATTTCCTAATTCCTATGGTTCCATCTGTTGACTTATAAATCTATGGTATGAGACATGCGTCATGTGACCATATCTGCGGACTGTCTGCGGCCGTCGTCGTCGTCGTCGTCGTTGGGCGGTTGAGCATCCAGTCGTTGTCGTTGTTGTAAACTATTTGAGTGAAATTCTCGTAAAAATTCTTGTTTGATTTCTCACATTTTGCGTTTTTATCGCTTTAAACGTTAACGGAGCGTCGGTGACAATGTCCCGTGGCCGGCTTTTGGCCGTTTTTGCCAGTATTTTGATCGTCGATCTCGTGCTTTCCATCGACGGTCAGTAGAAAAATGACTGCTGTATAGGGCTGCGCCGAGTAACTCGAGTAACGCGAGTACTCGACTCCAATTTGAGTCGAGTAACTTTGGAGTCAGTACTCGCGCATGAAATAAAGAATAGAATAGATAAATAAAGAATAACCAAAGAATTTCATAAAATTTGGCCTACCATTATTACCGGCAAAATAGTTTCTGTTCTGTAACTTCTGTTTACTATAGAATTTGAAACTCGATTGATATGATGTAATTTTCTGCTTTGGTTAAATGAGGGCCATGACAAAAAATTTTCCGGTTTTACTTTGCTCGAGTACTCGTTAGACTTGCTCCTAAAATTATGCAGCCTTTTCATTTGATGATATATTAATAATAATCATCATAAAATTGCTTTTACTTCTGTTTAGTATAGTTTGAAACTCGATGTTAGATGTAATTTTAGCAAGGATTTCTTTGCGTTAGATTGCTTTATGCTTTTCATTTGGATATATTAGAATTGTAATGTCAATAACACGTTTCTATACTGTAGCGCCACTTAGAGTAGGTGGAGAGCAGTGTTTGCATTGTTGCTGAACCTGAACCAAAATTGCACCAGACACCAGAATTGAAAAGTCAAGCTTCGTCTAATGTAATTATCCAGAGAAATTAGTGGGGGAGTAAATATAAAAATGATGGAATGAATATTTGGTGTCGTTCTTTTAACATGTTTTTTAAGATTGAGGATGCTGTGATTGTTTTACTTGCTTTTTCAATCAGTCAATCAATCCTTTATTCCGTTTTAAAAAGACAATAACTGAAGAACGAAGTGCAATTCAGATTGGTAAAAATAATTTATGATATGAAACAGGAAAGCAGAGGAAAAGATGAAGCCCATAGAACTACCTCAGCTCTGTACAGATTGATAGAGTTAAATGAAAATGAAAAGTCCAAAGTATTGGAGTGAAATTGTAGATTTTTATTTATGTCTTTTCAGCATGATTTGATTAGTTTATTGTAGAAATATTGTGGAGACTAATTAGTAATTATATGTGATAATTGGTGTGTTCGAATGCTTGCGTTTGATGAATGCAGCAGCATCAGTAATTGTACCGAACGTCAAGCTTTTAGATGCAGTGTAATCTGAGTGTAAAAAATGCTTCAGATTTAATTCTGTTGGCATGAATGCCTTGATGGTAAATGGTAGGTGATGACATCTGATATTTCTATATGATTTTTTTCATCCTGCATAGTTTTTTCTGTTTACACTTGTTGAAGGTATATTTTTGTCCATTTTTGTGATTTAAAGTTGAGTATTTTGACAATGGAACTTTCTTGTGGTTGCTAACAAAGACGATTCACTATAAGAAAACCATAGTGGCTTTGTAATATATATATATATATATATATATATATATATATATATATATATATATATAAATCAGTGGCGGCCGGTGACCATGTCACTGGGTTGCTGGGTTGCACAACCCCCAGCAAAACTCCCAAATTTTTGCTGCACAATTTGTCAATAACAGTATGGATTTTTGTTTGGTGCAGCAAGCCAATGCCCGATCAGAAAAATTAATAGTTTAAGTGTTTGACTGCACTCCGGCGGCTGCGGTGTGCTGTGAACTGTATGAGGTGTCGCTATTTCTCTGCGACACACTACGATTTCCACACTGCGTGTGGACCACATAGGAATAATACAGTATTACAGGAGAGACTTTGCCTTGCTGAAGTGGGCGTGGCTGTGTCGCTAGAGTGTTGCGACCGGGGCTACCGATACTAGTATATAGTAGGTCTTGGTTGTGACATGCACGCTTGCCGCCCCAGACTGAGACATCCTCTGCACGGGGGAGGGGGGGAAAGGTGTTGGCTTGTTGCCAACATGCCTTGACTGGCTTAAGGCACATTGCCTGCCTCTGTCCTTCGCCGTATGAAGCTGAGGTGACAGAACAGAGGGTAGATGAAGTATAACTAAAAAAGTCAATCTGGTGTAGGAAATTCTAAGAAAATGAATTCCCAGCCTGATTTTAAGAGTGAAATTTTTCTCACCAACATTGCAACCCCCACTTCTTAGACCCACCGGCCGCCACTGATATATATATATATATATTTATATAAACATTTGGATGAAGTTCATTTGCACTTCTTCTGTGTCCTCTTTAAGCTTTCTAGATCCATGTTTTTCTTGGTCTTCCTTTTCTCCTTTTCCCTTCAAACATAGTTGTATAGTGCTTTCTTTGGTCATCTTTCTTCCTTCATTCTTTCAACATGACCAAACCATTTCAGTCTTCGTTTCTGTATTGATTCAAGTATTGTTTCTTTTTGCTCTGTCTTTTCTCTGATCATTTTGTTTCTTAATTTTTGTCTTCTGCTTACTCCTACTATTCTTCTTAAACAGTTAATTTCTGCAGTCATTAATCTTCTTTCGTCTTTCTTCTTTATGGTCCAGCATTCTGATCCATATAATAGTATTTGTTTGATTAGTGTATTTTATAGCTTTAGTTTGTTTTCAATGATATTTGTTTATATTTTCATATATTCCGAGGTTTTCCAAACGCTGCACTTGTTAGTCCAATTCTTTTTATTTTGTCTTCTTCACTTAGTCTATCTTCTGTCTCAGTACTGATCTTAGGTACACAAATTTTGGTACTTGTTCTATATCTCCTTTAGTTTTAGGTTAATTTTTAAAAATTTTCCCTTCTTGTTCCCCATGACCATTGCTTTAGTTTTCTGTGTATTTATTTTTAGTCCAACTTCTTCTCTGGTTTGCTTATTTCGTTAGTTGATGTTCGTAGGTGATCAGCTTTTGTTGTTATCACATCTGTCATCTGCAAAAGTTCCTCGAATGTATGCGTGTGTATGTATGCATGCATGTGTGTATATATATTTATATATGTGTATATATATACATATATACATATATATGTATATATGTATACACACAAACACACTCATGCATAGAAACCTATGCATATGACAGTCCAAGATTCATGGCAGCATTTGATATTGTATCAGCTTATGTAATATTATGTTGAATTATAAGATAATAATTACTGTATGTGTCTGTATTAAATTCCCACAAAATTTACCCATCTGGTATTAGATTAAAGAAAACTTACATGTTTATGGAAAATGGTTTTATTTTGTGGTATTGTGGTATTATTTTGCTCTGACAAAAGATACAGGATGATCTGATGTACTTCAAGAAAATCTCATGAATTACAAAGATGACTATTTTTTGCTGACCTTAGTCTGTTGAAGTCCTTTGTAGTTAAATATTTAGTCTGGACCTTACTTTGACCTCTTTTGACCTATCAGGTGACAGTGCTGTGATCAAACACCCAGGCCCTGAGCAACTACTGGTATGTCAGGACCAGTATTATATTGGCCCAGTCTTATATTGTGTGACCTCATCCATTTTGAATTCTCTTGATGTGATCTATGGTCTATTATGGAGCAAGATGGTTCTAGGACCCCTGGTGATGATTCTGAATGTGTTAAAACACAGAACAAAGCAGAGGACAGTTTGCCCAAGGCAGCCATTGACTTAATATAGCTGGCAATCATTCAACTAATTCACTCACTTGATTTGGCAAAATGTTTCTTACCTTGCAAGAGAAGTTGAGCTTTGGCTGAATTAAGTGACCAATTGACCATGGTCACTTTTGTACCTATGATCTTTTAATAAAATTGTACCTCTGTGAAAGTAAGTATGGGGCTGAGCAGTTCAAAACGCTCACAGAACTCAGTTACATTTATTAAATTTTTAAATAATAGAATTAATTTTATTGGCAGTTTGTTTTTTGTTCATTCCTTGTAGAACTTCATTCTCTGTTTTGAGTTGTAGTTTTGTGATTATGTAAATTGATTTTAAAGGCACACATTTAGTATTGTTTAAATCTTCATCTTTAGCCTTTGTCACTCCTTATAGAGCATAGGCCAGTCCTTCCATGACCATGAAGATCATTCCATGCAGTTCGATCTTCAATTATCAAAACTAGGTCGTCCCAATTGAACTCATTTTTCTTTAGCTCACTGTCTATTGTTCTTTTCCATGTGTCTTTGGTCTTCCTCTTTTTGTTATCCTTGTTAGGTCCACAAAAGCATTTGTCTTGTGATGTTGTTGTTGTTGTTGTTAGAGGTGGCGGGGGTTCCTTAAAGTATGTCCAATCTACCTCCACTTTCGCTCTTTAATCTGTAGTTCCACAGGTGCTTGCGATGTTTTCTATTGATGATCCCAGGCCCGTAGGAAGTGAGGGTGTAGGGGATGCAGTGCATTCTCTGGAAGATAAGGCTGTTTTTTAATTTTTGTTGCTTGTGAGGATTTTTAAATAGAAGAAAGAGCGACAACCTTGTTTTGCTTGTCAAGGCTTTTGGGAGGATAAAGTAAAGTTAGTAACAACCTTTTTTTTGCTTGTCAGGGTTTTTTCAGAGACCAATTTTTTTCTTCCATTTTTCCTCTTGTCACAGCTTTTATCTTGAGAAAATCGCACCCTCTACTGAAAATTCGTTCCGACGTGCCTGGATGATCCTCATTACTAATTCTGTTTGGCCACCAGGTGCCTATGATCGTGTGTAGATCGTGCAAAACTTGTATTTTCATGCTGATGCGTTTTGTTCATCTCCAACTTTCTGAGCCACAGAGAAAAACTGATTTTACTTCTGAGTTAAAGATTCTTGCTTTAGTTTTGAGGTTCACTTGCTTAGTTTTCCACTGATTATTTAATAACGAAAAGGCAGTTTGAGCCTTGCCATTATTCTTGTTCTTATGTCTTCTTCTGTAATTCCTGACTTTGAGTTAACACTGCCAAGATATGAGAACTCTTTCACTTCTTCTATGTCACATGTAGACAGTTTTGTTTTCTGTAACCTTCTTTATGATCCAGTCTATGACTATTTGGAACAGAAAAGGAGAGAGAAGATATCATTATTTGGCCACCATTTCTATCTTAAAACTATTAGACACCTTTTGATGAAAGATAACTCTAGCAGACATGGTGTTGTAGCTTTCCTTTACCATTTGGATTATCTTTCAGGAATATCATAATGTCTCATTAATTCTCTGTCTGTTCTCCATCTACATAAGTTGTATTAAGTAAGTAAGTTGATAAATAATATTGCTATTGTATTGTTAAAATATAGTGAATATAATCTTGCACAAGTTGAAGTATGAATGCAGAAAAGCAGAAGGTTTAGACATTTGTTTTGTCTTCAATTAAAATTTTGACATTAAAAGAATAATCTATTCTTTATTCAGGTGGTGGTGGAGCAGATGATGATGGTGGTGCTGGTGGTGGCAGTGATGATGATGCAGATGATGATGAATTTGCTAGCAAATAGTGTTTTTATGCAGTAACTTCTTTTGATTTCACGTATTTTCATTTTCTAAAGGCTTCAATGTTTGTGGGGTTTGTCTATGACTTGTGTGGCTGCCTTCCTTAGTCTTTGCATCGTCTTCGTTTGCATTATTGATCCTATGGCCACGTTGACTGGAATAATCCTAAACAGTACATTAACACCAGAGGGCAGAGTGATGGTCAGGGCTAGATTTAAGTGCGGTAATTGGATTTTTCTTTCTTATGTTGAGGAATGCTGCGCATACCGTATTATCTCGGGTATAATACACACCCGTGTATAATACGCACCCTGAGTTTCGAAATTTATCATAATGCAAAAATCTTTACACCTATGTTGAGAAATTTTGAGAACCAGAGGTCAACTTTCCAGTTTGAAAGAGGCAAAACGGACCACCTTTAATCATATACTCACTCTCACAGATAAGTCGACCCCAGTTTTAGGCCAAAATCTACCTGCGTATAAGTCAACGTGGAAAATTTAGGGATTTACAGGTTTTTAAAATGCATAACTATGCCAGGTCAACAGGACCTCTAGAAGCCTACAATTTTATTGTCCTTGACTTGAGGAAGGGTATGAGCAAGTTCCATTGGACCCAAGTACAAAAGAGAAAACAATATTCCTGACACATTCTGGTCAGACCTTTTGGCTTGTGTAATGCACCTGCTTCATTCATGAGCATGATCACATTTCGCTGTGGTGATCCTCTGTGGGAACAGTGATCCACATAAAAAGTGTAAAGCCTACAATTTTATTGTGCTTGACTTACAGGAAGGGTATGAGCAAATTCCATTGGACCCAAGTACAAAAGAGTATACACACAGATAATCAGTCAGTATGGACCCCAAAAGCAATTCTAAGTGACCGTGTAAGCAACTTTTTGAGTAACATATATGGGGCCGTAGAAAGAGTCAACAGACATCTCTGCCAGTCACTACACATTTTGCATCGAATGAAGCAACAATTAATGACAATATAATACCTTGTTTGTTTCAATGGTTATGCATGGCGTTTCTTTCCCAAAATTCTTTGAAAAATTGCATTGACTACTTACGCTGTTATTTTTAAATTTTTATGCATAAATTTCTCGACTTATGATATACGGTATATTCTTATACGCAGTTATCTTGTAAATCGGTATACTTAATACTACATACCTAACAATAACGGGAATGTACCATAGCGTTGCTTCTGCATTTGACTGAAGAGTGAAAAAAATTTATTCCTATGCATAATAAGCACCCAGACTTTTTAGCATTTTTTTTTGAAAAAAAAGTGCGTATTATACTTGAGATAATACGGTAATTCTTTTTCAGCTGAAGTATCCACCGTTGATATATCGTTATCCAACCTCTATAGACACCGCAGGATCCTAATAGTTTCAGACTGTCTGTTTGCATTTGTGATCAAATGGATAGCTCAGTATAGGTTCACGTGCAATTTTGAGTTATATTCATAATGCATGAATAATTAATGTAAATTGTTTGTTTCCTGTGGTTAAAAAAAACTGATTTACGCTGTTAATGTTAAGTGACGTTTGTTAAAGTGCCGTAGACTTTGGCCTTTGTCATGCCCACAGTGCCATAAAAACCGTCTTGATAATAGTACTACTACTACTATTGGGGGCGGAAGATGGCAGAGTGGGTTACGTGCTGGAGCGTCAGGCTGACGGAGCGAGTTCAAGCCCAGTTAATGCCCCTAGTGGCTTTCACACAGGCAGTAATGCCTTCTAAGCCACTTTAAATCATTCTAAGTTCTAAGTTCTACTACTACTACTGCTACTACTACTACTAGCCTACTACTACTAATAATAATATTATTATGCTGGCTTCTGTAAATGAAGTAAATTTTGGACAGCAAGTTTATTCACTCCTAATTCTTTATGTAATGTTCTTTACTTCCTAGTAGTTTTATGATTGACTGCCATAGCAGTTCAATTGCGTCGTCGCGCTGGAAATGAGTTGAGATGTTAAGATGTGTTTAAGATAGACCGTTTGTGTCTGTTTGACTACCCCGGGCAGCAATTTCAAGTGTATCGAAGTCAGTCACAGAAAATGCCATGTATTTGCTGCTGTGTGCTGTGTGGTGCTTTATGTATAGAATTGATACCCTCGAGATGCGGCCAGTGGGATTGTGTTTAACTCGGATATTGATTCCATTGCTCTTGGGAAATTTTGGCACATTCGCGTTTGGCTTAGGATGGAGCTTTGAAAGCGTTGAACTTCTGAGCCTTGACTGCATTTGCCCATTGGTTGGCAGTATGTCCCCAGCATCACAGACTGATGAATGATGAATTAATGGAATGGTGAATTAGTGAATGGAGATTTTGATGCTGTCTGGCTCTTTGCTGCTTTAATTATCTTGGAATGGACAATTTTAAGAGTAATTCGCTTTAAGATATTGTGATGAAAATAACTTTTCTTTGTTTCCCTGAGATGTTCTCTTATTAGGAGTTCTGTCAAGTTGTCTAGCTATTGATTGTCATTAAGTCTGGATTTTTATTATTCCATTTATACATTCATTGATAGTACATTGATAGATGCATTCCTCAAAGCATAATGTTTTTGTAGGAAAACCATATAAATAGATCAGTCAATGAATTGAGATGAATTTGTTATTTGTATTGGAATACTGTACTGAGAAATACCGTATATACTTGCAGATAAATTGAACAATTTATGGCTTAAAAATCGCTCTAAAATGCCGAGTTGACTTATCTGCAAGTGAATGCAATTTTCCAAAGAGTTTGTGTAACGAAGCACGCTGCCTAATGCATTGCAATTTTAAACCATGTTGTGTCTATTTAAAGATGCGTCTGTCAAAAGACTGTGTTTGGTTGATTGTCATTGTTTTTCCAGTAGAGCTGCTATGCAGTGGGCAAAATGCTTGCAAATGCTTGCAATTGCCGGTATTCTTGATTGACAAGCACTCCAAATTTGACCATCCATTGTTGATTTTTTACCTTTACCAGTCTACCCCTATTGAAGAACCATATTTTGTGGTCATGTCCACAGTTCATATAATATACAGATATTATAATATAGGGAAAAGACTGTTGATAATTTGCAGGATGCATGCAGGACAGAATGAAGCACATTGCCAATGTTCAACCTTGAAGATGATTATATTAGACTTTGAATGTACATTCGTAATGTTAATATACAGTATAACAGCGGTAGCATAGGCTAGCTTTGTATTTGAACTGATGATGATTCAATAAATTTATTTGGAATCTCTTAAAACCATAGAAATTAATATTTCCTAGAAGCAGTATCTATGGCAAAGACAGGAGAAAGTTGAAACCAATTTGTTGCCATCTTTGCTAAGTTTTAGGCAATTGTTACCATGGTTACCCTAGAAATTACCTTGACACTTCTAATGCATCCTGGCTTCTATTAAAACAAACGACTTAATAATGTCCCTGCTGTTTGAGATCTGGCTTCTATTAGGAGTTTTATGGTAGTATGATCGCACTTAAAATGGTGGAAATAAGGTTCACTTTCAGGCACAATAGGCTCTTTCTAGTTCTATGGTTATTAAAGCAGATTTCAGTTAACTTGGACTCTTTCGCAGTACTCTGAACTGTGTGTTCAATGAGTTTTACAATACCAGTACATGGTTTCTTCCAGATAATATCTGAAATTGTGTGCACTTCCAGGAATAAAGGTCCCTTACTTTGCAGCGATTTGCATATGGCTTGATATCAGAGTTCAGCCAATGTCTTTTATGTGGTGTTGTCCTGGCAATCCTGTTTGGACTTTGTCTGCATTTGTCTGGACCAATACGTTGCTGATTTGCTGTCTGTTTGTGAAACTGAGGATTAGGATTTTAAGTCAAAAGTTATATAAACTGTGTGGACTGTGTAGCCACTGAGTATTATGTTGTGCTTAGGCCTGTCATTGCCAGCATTGAGTCTGGGTTGTACGAGTGCAATGTGTTTCTAAAATAGAGATCGGAATAGGCGAGTATGAGAGTGTTAAAACAGTTCCTCATTTGCGCTGCCTGTTATTTGAAAATGCAGCGTACGTGAGTGCTGGGTGTTGCAGTTGGACATAATGACGGCAATTCATGAATTTTAGATGAGGTGATTATTCAGACATTGCTACTCGTGTGTTGTCTCTGTAGAACTAGAAAAATGTCCTTGCATAGAACTAGGGCTGAGCAGTGCTTGAAAATGTTGGTTATTAAGCCTTGTTCTGAGAAAGTAACTGCTGGCAATGCTTTTATAATTGTCTCATTCTGTTATGCACACATGTTGTCAGCAGAAGTATTAACAGGTGTGTATAGTGTGCAATTGCACTTATGTGGGGAATGGCCATTACTTCCCCCTGGAGGCCAAGTTATGTACGGTGCCCCAGGGTTAAATGAATGAAGAAATATTTCAATGGTCATTTGGTATTTCAATTTGTGCTTCTAGTTGGCAATTGTTGATATATTGATTCATAGCTGTTTTTAGTAAATTTATTGGTTGCTTTTAATCTGAAAACAGTATCAAATATTGACGATGCTTATATATAATTTCATTTAAACTTTCTTGATCGTAAGGATCTTGAACTCCTATACGTTTTTCCACGATTTTTGTTACTGCAATAAGTGTATGATGAAGTGTTGTTTAGTGCCGGTTGTAGCTGCTGTTTTGCTTTTTGCAGAGGGACGTGTCTACCACGGGACGATCCGTGAAGATGCCACTGACAAACAGGAAGTGGATCTGGACTTTCCTCTGTTTGTTAGAGACCGAAAAGGATTGACAGGAGGTGAACGCTTTACTGACTATATCTTTCTGTCCATGTTATGCATGGGTTTATCCAACTGTTTTCATGATTAACCTTTGTGCTGCTAAAGTGATTGCCACTCTTTGGCTTTTCCCAACATTTTGTTGGCACCTGGTGAACTTTTTCAAGCGGTTTTAGTTTCCTGCAGGGGTCCATCTGCACACATTTTTGGGTATTTTTTAATCTTTTTGCTACTGGGGCTACTAAGCTACAAGCGTTTTACTGAAGTACCAGAGGTGGCAATCACCCCCGAATTTCCTTGGGTTTTTCTTAGTTATGATCAATTTGATGTCTTTAAATATAACCATAACTCCTCTATAGTATAATATAAAATAGGAACAGTTTATGGCTGATGAAATAAATGCAGTAACAGAGCTGCAGAACCCCCTTGAACCAAGAACTTAAATTTCAGGATGTATTGTTTAAATGAAAGATGTAAAACAGGCTTACAGGAAGACCAAATAGAATGTAAGAAAAGTAAAACTATGACGTAAATGCTGTAAAAGAGTCTAAAACAAGCATTCAAATCTTATATTTTGTGAATGGCATTAAGTATTGCTAGACATTTGGCAATATGCATTTATTACTAATACTGACGTTGATTGCTTGAAATATGAGTATAATTGTTGGGAAACACGTGTTTATTGTCATTTACATACATTTTATAGCCAAATAACTGCACAATGTTGGCATTCAATGGGCGTAAGACAAGAGGCTCTGAAAATCGTTAAATTTCTATGGTTGGCTGTGTTTGATGGTTAACTTGTACAATAGACAATAACTTGTACAATTCACTGACTCTTCGACGGAACGCCTTCTTTTGGAAGACCACCTTCTGAAGGGCTCACTGCCCGAGTTCAACATGGCAGCAAACTCTTTTGTGCCATCTGAGCGGACTTTCTTTCAAGACCAACATCTTCCGTTCCATGTTGATTTGTCAGCGTTGTTGACAGCGCCTTTGAATGTGGCCTTCGCCATGCTACGGCGCTATAGAAGTTGTCCAGAACCATAACCATAATAGAACAAAATTAGCAACTTGAAATGCTAGATTTGTTGAGCTTTTAATGCAGAATCCAAAGTGCATAGCAATAGTTTATTTTCAGAGGCTAGTCTGAAATAGATGGGGGGTAGTAACCACCCTCGTGGAGAAAGTCGTAATATAAAAAGTGTGAAGGTTTCAATGTTTTCTCTATGTGTGTATCAAGTGCTTTTTCAGCAGTTGACTAGAAATCACCACATTTTCGCACCAGAAATATTCCATTCAACTGTATAATGAAAATTCATGTATACCTAAATATGTGGAAAATACTGGCTCTGTTTTGTGCAGTTCAAGTTCTAGTTTGTCTATAGTGTAAGCAATATCAAATGCAAATGAGTTCATCAAAAGAAGTTTGCAATTCAAACAGTTGACATGAAAGGAACCTCCCTCCTCCCCCCCAGATGGAGCAGAGACTATATGCTCTGTTAAGGTCACCTTCTGATTACTTGGAATACCATTTGCATCTCTTTATATGATGGCATTCATATTTTAAAACACCGGGAGAGTATGGCCGCTCCAAAAGAAACGGATAAATAAGGTCAGATTTTATAGAAGCAATGCTTCAATGAGTACCGGTAATCGGTACCACATAATAAGAGACGAGTTGTGTATTACTGGGCACAATGGAAACTCTACGGAAACTGCGGTCTTGCGTATTTACAATGATATTGTTGATGCGATCGCTAATGGTCAGTTAGCCCTTCTTTGCCTCCTGGACCTCTCTGCGGCTTTTGATACAGTAGACCATGACATTCTCGTTCGTCGCCTTGAACTTACCTACGGCTTAAATGGAGTTGCGCTATCCTGGATTCGAGACTACCTGACAGCTAGATCTCAATCGGTTTGCTGGAATGGTCGCACGTCCGACTCGCGCCGTGTTCTCAGTGGGGTGCCGCAAGGATCAGTACTAGGCCCACTACTGTTCATCCTATATGTGGCAGATATAGGGCGAATCATCAAATCGTGTGGGCTTACTTCACACGCTTATGCCGATGACGTTCAGGTCTACTCCTCGTGTAATCCATCTGACGTCGAACGACTACGGTCCTCTATCACGGACTGTATTTCCTCGATCGAACAGTGGACGGATGAAAATCGGTTATCCCTGAATCCAGCAAAGACTGAGTTCCTCTGGTTAAGTACACCTAGAAGGAAACATCTCATACCACAAAATCCGTTTTCAATTGAAGATGTAGACATTGTTCCTTGAACCGAACCACGTCTTCTAGGCGTTCTTTTGGATGAGTCACTTTCGTTTGTCAGTCACTTAAACAATGTGACTTGCACCTGTTACTATCAGTTACGCAGGATCCGGGAGATTCGCCGCTACCTGCCATTACCGGACGTGTTTAAACTGGTTCGATCCCTCATTCTATCACGAGTGGATTATTGTAACAGTATCTTACTCGGACTTCCTGTCAGCCAGCTAAACCGTCTTCAGTTGGTGCTAAATGTTTCAGCTCGTCTGATCTTCGGCGCTAGGTGGAATGAGCATGTGACACCGCTATTACGAGATAAACTTCACTGGCTCCGGATTCCGGAGCGTATAGCCTTTAAACGTTGCTGGTTTACATTTAGGACGTTAAATGACCCTTTCTGCCCCGAGTACTTAACGGCTCTGGTCTGTAAGCCCAAGTCGTCTGATCGGCGCTCGCAGCTTCGATCAAGCAGCCGTTCTCAATTGGTGGTTCCACCCCCGTCTATGACAGCAAAATTTGGGGATCGGTCTGTTTCGAGGGGCAACCCTTTGCTTTGGAACTCACTGCCGGCGGACGTGACTAGGGTGACATCTCCTAAACTGTTCACTAGGAACCTTAAAACACATTTATTTAACATCTCCTATTAGGGACACTTGTACAGCGCTCTTGACTTTAGCCTTCGCTATGCGTATTGCGCTATATGAAATTGTCAGAATTAATAAAAATAATAATGCTCATGTTTACAAAAACTGCAAAAAGTGAAACAGACTCTCACTAAAGCATTGGCACATGAGATAAGCCATTAGAATATGATAAAAATAAAAGTACATTTGTACTAATGCAATGTACATCTATAGTTCATAAATAGCACCGACAAAGCAACAAAACAGGCTTGCTGTTATGGTATTGAGCATGAGATAAAACATTGGAACAGTGGTGTAGCCAGGATTTTAAAATAGGGGGCACTTTGACGCTTTCTGGCCAAAAAGTCTTGACAAGCAAAAAAGGTTGTTGTCTCAAACGCTTTAAAGTCTGCAGTCTTGTGTGTTTTCCTCGATTTAATACCACTGCCTTCCTCCGCCCCTCCTCCCAACTACCCTCTCCCGGTTTTGGATGAATTTCACAACAGGACCAGGTCTGAATAGGGGAAGGGTCCCCTTGCCCTGTTGGCTCTGCCCATGCATTGGAGTGTGATGAAACAGGCATTAGATGGCCTGATTCTGAGATAAATTGATGAGAAGATAAATACTGAAGCTAATCGCCTATGTACAAATCAGAAGTAGCTATTTTAAAGTATAAGGGCTTTCTTTCTACTGGCTGTTATAACAAGCAATGTTCGAATGATGACAGCTTTAAAATTTCAGTTTAAGGAATTATTATTTTTTATTCCAAGAGTAAAGAAATATTTTACGTAGGATTTATACTAAATTTTACAGTGTGGTGAGTAAATACTGACTTACCTCCAAGCTGTGGATTGCTATTAAGTGCAGTAAATGGTCTTGAAGTACAAATTTGTAATTATATACTGTAATTTGCCATTCACCCATTGAACCGAGTAAAATATTTTTGGCAAGAACACTGTTAATTACGGTAATGATAATGATTATTGTGTAATTTTTTAAAAATTCGCTGTTATGTTTGATTGCTTTTCTGTAGATGAAATCTGTGGATACACAATCTACAAGTCGAACTCAAATCCAATTCCATTCCAGATAATTCTGGAAGACCGTAAAACAGGAAGCGCTAGGATCATCCTGGCCAAGGGAAGTCAGCTGAACTACGAATCAACAAAGAGCTACGAATTTGAAATAGCTGCCGATGACTGCACCACAGGAGCACACGCTGTGAGGTTTGCCCGCCTCTGTTCATAATTTCCTGTCAACGTACATTCTAAGAAGTGCACTTTATTTCTCTCATTTAGAGTATCCAGAGCAGTGAAGCATCATGAAACTCTAGGTATGTTCTACTTATGTATGTTCTAGGGCGCGATTTGTTGGGGAAGGGGGAATCTTCTCTCCTCCCCCACTGCCCAATTGTCCCCTACTGATTATCCCCCTTACTGCTACATTTCCCAACAACAACTACACCCCAAGCTCATCATATTGCCCCCACTGGAGGTCACAAATCGCACCCTGATTACGATGGCTGGGAACAGTGTACGTAACAAATAGGCTAGTTCTTGGCTTATGGACTTGGGAGAGAACATTTTATTCTGTTGTAAATAGTACAGTACCGGTAAACCCCATTAACTCTTTGACTCAAATAGCATAAATCCTTGACCATGAAATGGGTTTCTTTGGACTTGGATGCTTTTTGCCTGGTCCATACAGTTTGCCATGTTAACGGGGCTGTATTATTATTATCATCTTTGTTGCAATATTTGACAAAACAGTATGCTGGTTGTCTCTGAACATGATGTGTTTGAATAAAGAGGACTTCTTTTCTGTTGTGTCTATGTTGTGAATTCAATTTTAAGAAATAAGACTGCCAAAATGATTATTCTAGATTATTCTAAATATTCTAAGTTGCCAGCCATTCATTGTGAATTTATTATCTTATTTTGAATGTTTCTGTCTTGTTATTATGTAATTTGTTTTGCCATTTGCTTTGAGGTTTGTCAGATGAAATTTTAATACAGCATTATTTTGTCTTCCAATCTGAATTGAATTGAAAATTTGAAAAGAATTTTAAGAAATCCTGGAAAAAACCATCCTATCTGATGATTGGATCGTGCATTACTGTAATCCAATGACCTAGTGATGTCACAAAATGTTACAGTAAACACGTAATGGTAAACAATCTGCTCTTTATCCGAAGGCGGTACTGCAGTCACGACATCTCTGTGTTGGCCCAACGCCAATGTGTGTGCTGTGTGTTTGCACGTCCTATCAGAGTAGAAACGACGCAACGTCGCACAATTCTGCAAATGCGGATTTTGTGTAGCGTTGACTTAGTAGATTGCATTTTTGAAGCCAGCAAGCGAATTGATATCTGGACGTCTGCGAAGACCGGTTTTCATATTGCAACTGCGCTGCGGCGGCATTAATTCTGGGACTATGAGGTCCTCCGTTGAACGGCCGCTGGTGAGCGGACGTGCGGCGGCGTCCGGGTGTAATTGGATGATTTGAATGAGCGTCTTGTCGTGAATATGAAGCGATTGTTCGCGTGGTTGACGAAGTGTAAGCCTCGCTCGCTCACCCGTCAGGGACCGAAGAAGCTCCGGGGGGAGGGGTGGGGGAGGAGGGGTGGCTTAGGACGACAGTGCACAAGAAAGCTTTCTTCGTATCTTTGCAGCTTTTCGGTTTGACATGTTAAATCAGGCGCAGGATCCTGTCACTCTGTCTCATCTAGTTCTGGACAACCTAGGGATGTTTGCTGTCCGTACGTCCACGTCGACGACTACGCCGACTTCGGCCGCAGAATATCTTGTGTCTTGTAGATAAGTTGTTTTTTCTGTCCAACTGTCGTCTGCATATTTCATCAACTTGCACTATGCTGATTTTCCTTCGGGTCGTCTTCTGCCTTTTGCGTTAATGACGTCTGCAGCGTTCGGTCGCCTGATGCTATTCCCTGGCTCCTGGCTTCTGTGTTTGTTTATTGCGTCGGTCACAAAGCTTTTTTGCTGTAGTTTGGTGTGTTTCCATTGAATTTTCCTCCTGATGTTTTACGTTCGCCATTTATGACTTATAAATGATGTTTGCGAGTGCTTCTTTTCATGACGACCGTAAAAAGGCGACAGAATTTATGGAAGATATTTTCTCGTTGTGACCATTGTTTTGAAATTCTGCCATAGCAGAAATTGCTGTGGAATGTGTTCATGTGATACTTTCGTACATTTGGCATCATCTGAATCGGAAATGGTTAGAACAGAGAACTTTATATACAGGGTGGCGCAAAAAACAGGACTAGGCACATTTAGGTTTGCATTTAATATAGTCCGGTTTTTTTGTGCCACCCTGTACTTGAGATGTGCAATTTCGTTGAAATTCTCTGTTTAAATCTAGATCTCATTTTCTAGTAAAATTGTCCCAATCTAAAAGTATATCCTGCATTAAAAATTTTATATGTATGTGTGTGTGTGCGTGCGCATGCGCGTGTACAATGTACTTACGGTATCTGCCATTTGAAATCTCTTTGGGAAATATCAGTGGAATGCAATTACCATAAAGTAATGATGGTGATGCTTTTTTTATTGTTAAGGGAGTTTGTGCGTATTAACGTTGAGGACGTGAATGAGTTTGCTCCTGCTTGGAAAGAACAGACGTACATAGCAGAGGTCACTGAAGGTCAACTGTCTGATCAGATACTGAAGCTGGAGACTAGAGATGAAGACGGTTCGGAAGAATTTTCAAAAGTCTGTCAGTATCATCTCTTGACGAAAGAAGTACCTTTTGAAGTGACCAAAGAAGGTCTGTATCAAATTAAACGATGGATAAAAATTTTTATCAGTGAAGAGCATAAGCATTTTAACTCGTCTTTATTTTTGTCTAGATCTTGCTGAACATTTCTTTTGTGGTCTGAGCGGTTCGAGTTTGATTTGTAGGAAGTGAGATGTGGTTTTCAATATGGATTCAAGGATTTGAAGCATTAGAAGTGTATAGCATTGAAACACAGCAGATGCATAGTGTGACACTTGCTGCGTATGACATGCGGCCGTTCTTAAATGACGCGACTTGGGGATTTGCTTCTGTAATCATGATGACTGACCACTTGGCTAGTCCTTGGCAGTCTGGGCACCATATCTGTGCATTCAGATGTCAGCTTCTGTTATGTCCATTGTTATCAGAAACAAGCCATTGGCGGTTACTGTGATTTGTCAATTGTGTGGCTAAATAAATGTCATTTTCTTTTTCATTTTTACAACTTTTTGGTGATAGGCATTTTATATTTAGTACTTTTATTTTGCTTAGGTTAATAATTTAATTTAATTTGCTAGTTGAACTATAAATGCTTCAGCATTGGTAGTGCTGGTTAATGAGATTACTGCTGCCATATGTAGACTTTATGAGAGGCTAGTTTTGTGTGATTCTGTAGCTTTTGCTAAAGTCTAAGCGTATTTCTTCATTTGAAAATGCCAATTTGATGATTTTTGTGTTTGT
This sequence comes from Metaphire vulgaris, assembly GCA_018105865.1. NCBI lineage: Eukaryota > Metazoa > Annelida > Clitellata > Crassiclitellata > Megascolecidae > Metaphire > Metaphire vulgaris. The sequence continues at coordinate 3,312,093 of CM030838.1, forward strand.
TGTATTTATTGGGCAGTCAAAAGTGACTGTATTCTGTAAGATTTCCAAGAATATCTTGGATCTAGGAAACTATTTTACAGAATGCTGAAAAGGCAGTAAATACACTGGCCACTGATCACAGCTATTGTAATGACTCGGTCTTTTCTGGGGCTTTTGAGTTTTGTTATTCATTTTACTGCAAATTGACCGATGCCGTATTTCCGATGCACATCTTCAGTTTTTAGAGTACAGTTTGCTTCACAAGATAAGGCAGAAATAAATGCAGGTGTTGTGAATAACTTGCACAGGTGGTTTCTGAATAGTTTGAAGAACTTTTTGTCAAAGACTTATTCACATCCCTATGTTTAATTGCATTCATTGTGTTTTGCTGTTGCATATTTGTGTGAGTCAGTATGATTAATTGATTAATCGGTAACAGGGGCAGCAGCTGATGAGTCACATGCTAACATCAGACTTATTCATTTAATTTTAATTTTAATAGTTTTTAATCAAGTGCAGTGGACAACAGAGATGCTGCATCAATACAACCACAGTCTCCTGTGATTATTCAATCAACTTATTCAATCAGCTTATTCAATCAATTTGTTTGTTCAAAGCCAGTCCTGTTTGACCAGTTCTGAGTATTTTTTTCATCAACCTTTTACAAACATAGTTTTCAGTTATTTGATATTTGCATTAATTCAATTGCTGCAAAATCTTATGCAAAACTGGAACTACTGGTCACTTTGCAAATTGGGAGATGAATAAATAGTTCAGTATTGTAATTAAAGAAAGTGTCTCATTCATCCCAGGTGCCTGAAGTTGTATACTGTGCCTCCTGTTAGCCTGTTAATTTATAAGTTTGGTTGCTCGAAACTTTCTTATTTTAGTTTTTAATTGCTATAATTTTGAGTTTTGAATTATAAACTTTTTGTGCCATCCTGATGGGCTGAGGCTATTTTGTGTTACATTTTTATATTTGAAATTGCATAATTTAAGAGTTGTGTTTATCTCAAAGAATCTTGTATGGGATTTCTTCATCCAAAACTCAGAAACACAATTGATGTAAATACCTGTTATATTGATCACCATATTATGACTTTCCTTATGCCAACACACAGTGCCAAAATACTGGATGTTATCTTTAATTTAAGAAAATGAAGATACAATATTAACATCACTGGGTAGGAAGAAGATAGTAAGGTGAATTTGATCTCATTGGCTTGTATTTATCAAAGGTCTATGGTCTGAATACAGTCTGTTTCATGAAATAAGTCCATTGCTATGCTGGAACAGTCTATTCACTGCTGTGCCCATACTAAACATTATAATTATTTTTAGTAAAGGCCATAGTTTTCTGCTTGTCCACTGCCTGAATTTTCTTTAAAAATCATATAATTTAAATCATTTTAAAATCAAAATAAAAATTCGCCCTGATTTGTTTTGGGCAGCTTAGAATTGAATTCTGATCAGAATTTTTAGTGATGGTGGCTCGTTGATTGTGCCTCATTGACTGATGCCTTAGGCATTATAAATATTGGTGTAACAGAAGTTGATTGTTCAGTTGACATGGTAAGGCTCCTGTGTTGGCATCTAGTTCTTTTGGTTTGAATTGTTGTTCCTATTTATTGCCATGGCCTTTGCCTTTTCAAGAGCTGCCCATGTGCCGACTGCCGTTATTGCCTTGGTTTTGATGTCTTTCCTGCAGGATATCTCCAGAACACGGAGCCGCTGGACTACAGCTCCAAGCACAACTTCATCCTGGAAGTGCAGGCCGAGGACTGCGGAAAGAAGCTATCGGATAAACTTTTGGTTAACATCTTGGTGAAGCCACAATGCAAAGTTGGATGGAAGGGTTAGTTACATAGTTTTATTCTCACCCGAGGAATTTGGCTGCTTTCCTGTCATTGTACAATATTTATTGCAAAATTTTCTTGTAAATGATGGTAACATTTCAAAGTATTTGCTTTTGTTTCTGCTGTTTGTGAGTTGAACATTTTAGTTACATGACCTCCTGTACTACCAATCAATGCATCAGTATGTATTATATTTTCTTGACTCCAAATCAAAGTCTCAACATGTGGGATAGCATTTGGACTGTTTTATGAGAAATAGGAGTGCTGCATGTCATTCAAATTGCCATCAGCAGTCGACACATGTCGGCTGCTATTATATGAGGCCTGACAGCCAGCCTACTTCAAGCACAAAAGAGTGTTGCAATACTGTGTTAATGGCCAGCAGACAATAAGCCCTTTGGCGCTAAATGACAGGTATATGTGTTTGAGCATCGCCACTAGTCACAGGTTATTTATACCTACAGCCATTGCAGTTGCATTAACTGATGATTTCCCTGGTAATTGCCTGCATTTGCTGTATGAGTTGAATATTGTGTCATATGTTTGTGCTTGACGTTCAGTGTCCACCTACTGTATTGTAAATGTCATATGTGCAGATGTATTGTAGGATGCATAATGCATCCAGGTTTGGCCCAGGGATAGAGTTTTGGAGGGTTGAAGCCAAAGTCTGAGGCGTGCATATGTATACAGTTATTTAGATCAATCCAGATTCATTTGTTCATTCTCTTTAATTTATTCGAGGGTTTTTCCATGTAATTTGCTTATTGTACAAATTCTTTTCGGAATGTGCTATGCAATTCCAAATGCAAACCTTACTTGAGACCTCCTATTCTTATGTTTTGTGTGGCTTGTCTGTGTGGCTACTTTGCATCGTTGCAATACAAAGGGTAATCTTTTGAAATCACAGAATCTGTTGCCTGGCAGATTTTGTCAGCGTTTACGGCCGCTTTGCGTGATTTCCGGTGCCTAATATCGCCACAGCGGACCATTATGTTGACACCTTTGGGTCTTTAGAATGAAGTTATGTCTTTCTGCAGGGATCCACAATCAGATCGACTACGTGACCAAGTCTGGCCAGACATCAGTGACGTCCAACGCCACTCTTGAGTTGTGCGATGCCGTCTGTCAGGTGACGCAGCTGTCTGTTAGCATCAGGCTCCAATCGGACGAAGCAGGGACGGGCTGTGAAATCGATGCGAGCGCCATCAGCAGCCGTGACAAGATCTGTGGTGAGTGTGCTAACTGTTGGCTAATGTGTTTTACACACAGAATGGTTTGATGACAATTTCCTATATAATCTGTACTGTACAGGTACTTATATTGTGTGTGTCTGTCTGTCTGTCTGTCTGTCTGTCTCTCTCACTCTCTCTCTCTCTCTCTCTCTCTCTCTCTCTCTCTCTCTCTCTCTCTCTCTCTCTCTCTCTCTCTCTCTCTCTTTCTGTGTGTTGGGTCCTCCAGATTTTTTTAAAGGACATTTTCTCTTTTTTCCTCTCGGCCACATAACTGTAATTTTTGCGGCTCTTACATTCGTGAGTAGAATAGTCTTGTATCCCTTGCCATTGTTTGCCTTTCCCGAGAGAGAGTGCCTTTTAAGTTGTTGATGAGGTGAATTAAGAGCATTCGATGGTGAATTAAGAGCATTCGATGTTAACCGTCTGTTGAAGAGAACTCAGTGCTCAGCATTCTATCGCCCTGCACTGATGGTCTGACTGCTGCTTTAAATTTAGCACTGCTGGTTTGTTGTTTAAATAACTGCTATTGTTGTCATAACAATAATAATAATTACTATTATTATTGCATATTTGTTAACCCACACTTTAAGTCATTCACAAAGTGAAAAATCAGGAGTGCAGAGCAAGTCAGGAGTGAACAGCATTCTAAGGTCGCTACACAGTGAATAGGATCAGTTTTGAACCCACTACCCTCCAGTTGCATTCCCAGAATCATACCGCTACTCCACCGCGCTCCCTATTGCAGTCACATTTCATTGAATTTAACGGCCATCTAATGTGCTTACAATGTGCTGACACAATGATGTCCTTGTTGCATTCTGCGTGTTTCTTACAATGAAGTTAAGTGACTGAGATTGAACCAAAGATGTTCCATATGTACTTGCATATTTATAAGTTGAATCTCCCCCTTTTGGGCTACCCATATTTTTGGGCTCCTTGTCCTTGGTATTGTCTAGATTTTATGCAGAGGTCTCCAGTAGCACAGCCCCTGGCTAAGCATAAGATAATCTGTGCTAAACTTCTTAATACAGTTGCTGAGATATTTAGATATATGTGACTTTTGGATTATTCAAAAAATTATGTTAATCAAATTTTATTTATGAAAGAGTTAAAATGAATTTCAATGTTTTTGATATGATGTTCTGTAACATACTGTTACAGTTACCTGATAGCAGATTTTTGAAAGAGACAGATACCCAGCTATGCTGTATCAGGAGTCTGTAATAGCTTTGTTGATATCTGTGCATTGATGCACAGATGGAGTTCTTATTTATATTTTATGGTTCCTTCATCATATATGCAAAAGTGTATGGGAAATAAAAAAGCCTACTTATGTTCTTTCCACAGAATTCAGTTCTGGAACATTTACTAACGTTTTCAAATAATATGATCTACTCAGATCTGCAAAGACCTTGTCCTATGTACCGGCCTTTTGTCTGTGTATACATATTTATTGTTTCAGTTAGTTAATCACTAGAGTAATATTACTTTCACATCAGTTTTATGTTTTGTCCGAATTAATTTAGAGCAAAAATGGTAGCATGATATATGTCAGTTCATATTTTAATGATCATATTTAGGACCGCTTAATCCAGTAGCTTCCTTAGGGTAGCATTTGTAGATGTGAATAACAATTGATGATTTCAATCTGCAGTGAAATCCATGATTGAAATAGCAGCATTAAAACTAATATTGACCTTCAAAATTAATTTTAGAATGCATTTCAGTGATTGCCTTTTCTTGTCTTAACATTCTTGTTCTGAGATTTGCATCGACCACTGTTGAGAATTTATCTCTTGTTTGCCATTTCACATTCTCCTTCTTCTTCCTCCTTCTTCTTCTTCTTCTTCTTCTTCTTCTTCTTCTTCTTCTTCTTCTTCTTCTTCTTCTTCTTGTTATTGTTTCTTGTATAATTTCTTTTTGCCAATTTCTATTCTTGCTCATAATATGTCCACATTTTGATTAGTAGCTGCATTGGGAAAACAAAGAATTTGGCATGGAAATGGCCGAGACTGAGTATGCAAATATACACGTTATAAAAAAATTGGATAGGGTGGTCAGTCATTTCACAAGTGTAAATGGGCACAAGATTGTGTGTGTGTGTGTGTGCGTGCATGCGTGCGTGTGCGTACCCTGAATTAGCACAGTGGAGCAAATAGAGCAAGAATCACTTAACAAGAAACTAATGCTAATGAAACTGATTGCAAAGTCACAAATATTGTGTTTAGTGCAAATGGCTGTGCCTTTGTCAGCACTAGACTATGAATGGATTGGAGAATTTTGCATGAGTTTGACTAGCATAGTAGGGAAAGTATCTGAAGGGGAAAATTGTTGCAATTATTATTATTATTATTATTGTTGTTGTTGCATTGTTGTTAATGCACATTGTGTCATTCACAAAGTGAAGAATCTTTAGTACAGAGCAAGTAAGAGGTGAACACCTTGCCCAGGGTTGCTACACAGTGGATAGGGTCAGCACCCTTCGAACCTGCTACCCTCACGGTTGGATGGCAAGAATCCTACCTCTCCTTAACCACGTCCCCTCATCCTACCATTGTAAAAATTATTGGTTACTTTGATGCAGAAGGTGGCCCAGCTCATGATGTGTTGAACATTATCAGTTGTAACATAACAGCACCCATATGCTTATTGAATTTCTGAATTAATGCGTGTGCTTGCTTGTGTAGGTGGTGATGCAAAGCCTTTCGAGATCGCCAATAGGGGCATAATGATGTATTAAAGGAGCTGTATTACTCTAACAACATAAGAATGCAGTAAAAGCACTAGCGGTCACAAGTCTTGCTTTGATTCTGCTGGAATATTTAGCCTTCCCTCAATCTTGACCTGGCGTTTCAAACAATTGATTGTACCTTTGTATTGCCTCAGTTTCATATAAAAACATTGGTGTAGGAATGTTATCTTTCCCAAGTGGATGTTTTGAACTACCCAGTGAAAATTTAATACTTTCATAATCATCAGCGATAATGATAGTTGGATAGTGATATTGGTGATTGTATCAATCCAAACTATTAATGAATAGTATACAAAGTAAATCCTTTAGTGTTTACTGGCAAAAACTTGGTTTGTTATTAGAATATTTTGAAATTGTGTAAGAAATGCCATAATCTAAGATAAGATGTTGGCACTTTTGACATAGTCCTATTACTTGAAAATGTACAATACTATATCCTCAAAACAGATTGATTTTAAAATTTTGCCGTTAACTTGTCTGATGGATATCAAATTTTATACTATTTAAAAAAATTCTGAGGTCAACATTTGTGGGAATCAACCAGTGAGTGAGTATGCCCATAATTAATGATGACTTGTGACTAATTTATTAGTTTTTAAAAATTTAAAATGTGATTTCTGCAAAAGCACCCGATATGTAAGCAGCAACAAAACACAGCATTGTCTTTTTATGGCATTTTGTATTTCTATTTGTATTTTTTTTAATCACCAAGAGGAAACTGAAGATTAGTTGTGTTATCAATGTCTATTGCTCTCTAGTTATCTTGGTGCTAAGTAGTTTTCACATTCCATGGCCAAAATCCAAGCGTTTCAATTATTGTTATATGAGGCAAAAAGGTCCTGCCTTTCACCCTGCCCTGTACACTACCTTCTGCCTGTCTGTGTATGTGTTAAAAGAATTGGGGTGCTATTTTTATACTTATATTCAGATAATGGCAGTGTTTGTGCCATGACCCTTTCAAATAGATAAAGATTTGTGCTTTGTAGGCAGACACCAAGACACCATAAACCTTCTCCCCGAAGGAAAGCATTCACCATCTGGTGACACAAGCGCGAAACCTGACGGTGTGGTTGAATTCGACGGTAAGACCGTTGCCGTCGAGGTTGCACCGGAGACTTTCGGCGGTCGTCTCGAGTCTCGCTTTACAATATCGACCTGGTTAAAGCACGAACGACAGAGCGTTGAAGCGGAGGAAGTCAAGCAGCACATTTTGTGCAATGCCGACGGTGAAGGTACGTGTACATAGTGACGTGTTGTTGATTGGCTAATGATATGCACTTCACTGGTGTAATGTCATGCATTTCTTAGAATCCACTGAATGTATTATTTCGAGGAATTCTGCATTCTAACACTTATTCAGTCATGCAGTTCCTGGTGGTCTGCCTGTTTGCCATGTCTCAGCACACTAGGTCCATATTTTTTGTAAATCATCCTAGTTAGAAATCATAATATATATATATATATATATATATATATATACTTTGATAGTAACAATATCTTTGCCAGCAAGTTCCAAGTTTGCTCTTTTCTAAAGCTCTGACCACAGTTGGTATTTGTCTGGTTGTTGCAATATAAGATCACTGATGGAGTTGTCACTTGTACAGATGTATTGCTTTAGTGTGGTTGTCTTTTAGTGATATCATCTTACAAATAAGATGGTTTATTCAGTGCAATCTTCTTTTCAAGCAACATATTTATTTATTGCCAAGTTTAGACCGTCTGCTGCCATTATCAGATCTGTATCCCAGCTGAATGTGACTGCTGTGCAATAATTGAATCTGTCACTGTGCCTTTTATAAAGTCGAATCCTTTAAAAGCGTCTGATTTTTAAAGGAGCCAATTGGTATCTTTGTGTTACTGTGACTGTGTGACATGTTGAGGGCTTTGTGAGGTGGGGAGGAGGGAGGGGTGGCATCAGTTTTAAATTCAAGACAGAGGATTTTACAATGTTCTCTATAGGAATGAGTCGTCATCACTATTCACTTTTCCTGCACAACTGTCACCTTGTGCTGCTGCTGAGGAAGGAACCCGGACCCGGAGTAGACTTGAACGTCTTCCAGCCAGCGGAATGGCGCTGGAGGCTCCCAGAGATCTGCGACGCCGAATGGCATCATTATGCAATCAACATGGAATTTCCAGAGGTCAGTTAGAGTTTTCATTTAAATCTGTTGGATTCTGTACCTTTTTGAAAATTAACTAGGAATTAATTAACATATTAATTATTATTATTAATTATTAACTATTATTAACATATTAATTAACCCTGTCACTGCTAGGGGAATGGTTGCTGCTCCTCTCAGTTTTTTCCCTAAATCTTTCAGGGGTCTGATGATATATTCTCAAATGCTTTTAGGTACCAATAGGGTTTCATTTACATGCATTTGTGCATTTTTTTTGATCTTTGCTACAGAATTCATAAGCTATGCCCATTTTACCAAAGGTACCTGGAGTGAATACCACTACCATGAATTTTCCATTAATCTTGATTATTTTAGCTGTCTTTAAAATTAACTCATAGCATCCGCTAAGAATGGTTTTTGGCAAACTAAGTGCAGTGACAGAACCACAAACCCCCTTTAACCAACATCTCCAATAACTGTGATGTGTAATGGCTGAATGCAAATTTATGGAAGATTTAGAAGAAGGCCAAATACAATGCCAGTAAGGTAGAGCAGAACTTCAGTATAACAGACTCAGTTATAACGTATACACGATTATGACATACTGCACTGTATGGTATTGGATATAACGTATTTCAGATATTACGTATTACATACTAAATTTTACAGACCCGCTAATTACGTTATAACAAAGGTCTTCTATAATTCTATTATGTAAATGCTGCAGGAAGAACCTGGAACAGGTGTTCACTGCAAATATTATGTGCATGAGTTGCATTGGACTGTACACAAAATAGAACAAGATGTGTTTGGCTAATTATGTAATTCATTACTTTTGGAAAATGGGCCTAAATGGAAAAATGTGAAAATCATTAAATTTCTTTGATTGGTTATGTAATAACTTGTATTACTTGAACAAAATCAACAATATGAAATATGAGTTTTGTAGAGCTTTTAATGCAAAATCTAATAGTATTTCTAATGCGCAATCTAATATCTAATGCACAATTTTCTGTGGCTGTGCTGATATAAATTGGGGTTGTATCCACCCCTTTGGCAGAGATGTAATGAAAAAAGCCTAGCAGTGAGTGCAAAGGTTAATCATTGGTTGTGAAATGTTCACAGGTACATACCAAGTTTTTTTATTTAATACTATGTAATTTAACTGTAAATAAACCATTAAAATTTCTTTTTCTTTGTTATGGAACTTATCAGTAGTTGAGTAACATTTGCAATGTAACAGAATTGTTGTTTTTCAGGCTCGACTGTTTGTTGATGGAAAATTGTTTGTGAAGTCAAAACGTAACGAAGACATCATCGATGATTGGCCTCTTCATCCATCAAGAAAAGTCCACACAACTAAATTGAGCATTGGTGCTTGTTGGGAAGGTATTGAAAACATCACTAACTCATATAAATAAATAAATATATATATATATACTGTGTGTGCGTGCGTGCGTGTGTGTTTAAGGGGCGGGAAGTTAGCAGAGTGGTAACAACGTTCGGTGATGGAGCAGGAGGTCGCGGGTTCGAGTCCCGCTAGAGTCCTAAAGGTCGACTCAGCCTTTCTCGTAGTGGTAAAATGAGAGCAGGGGTAAAAATCCCTGCGATAAGTCAAATAGGTACGCTATGCGATACACTAGCTCCCGTATTCATGGCATTGCATGCCTGGCTTGAGGGCTATAGCAATGGAAATCAGCGCCGCTCTATGAGCCCATGAGGCTCGGGAAGGACTTTGACTTTTTGACTTTTTTAACCACACACACACACACACACACACACACACACACACATATATATATACACACATATATATATATATATATATATATATATATATATATTGTTATATGCCATGCAATAGACCAAAGGTCATTGTTGCATGCAGTACTTACTGCCAAAACAGGTACAAAACAGCTGGTTGTTGTTAGAAAGTAATCATCTGAGTAATACAGTATCCATGGAGGCCAGTAGAACTTCTGTTGTTAGGACTTTAGTGGTGTATTTGGTTATGCCATGCCTGGACTATTGTAATGTGCTCTTGGCTGGGCTATCAAGGCAACTTACTGACAGACTTCAGGCTGTCCTCACTACAGCAGCACGTCTTGGCTAGCAAGCCAGATGGTCAGACCACGTGACACCACTTCTTTATAACTTCACTGGCTTTGAGTTCCACAGTAATTATTATTATTATTATTATTATTATTATTATTATTATTATTTGACTTGGTTCTTATGCGATTGGGATTTAGTGTCTGATGCATTTTTTGCTTTATGGAGTGATGCTATAGAAGTTAATGATTGAATTGAATGTTAGATTTCGATATCTTTTATTGACTATGTATTATTATTATTATTATTATTATTATTATTATTATTATTATTATTATAAAAAATGTCAATTTGTATAGCGCTATGTGCCTGGCAAAGGCCATAGTCAAGAGCGCTTTACAGAAGCCTCTGGTAGGAAATGCTGAAAAGATGCGTCTTGAGTTTCGTTGCAAATCGGTCGGAAGTGGTCTCCCTAGTTGTTTCCTCGGAGAGGTAGTTCTAAAGTGTAGGGTTCCCCCTCGAGACAGATCTATCCCCAAAGGTGACCGGAAAATTCGGTACCGGTCATGGAAGATTCGATACTGGATCATTGGGAACGGAATTTTCAGGACGGCAAATTCGGGATGGAAATGTCGGTAATGGCCCACATGGGGGGCCCGCTGGAGTTAGGGTTAGGATTAGGGTTAGGTGTTGAGGTGTCATCTGATCTGTATGTTGAACATGTACCGATTTATCTGGTACTGAATCTTCCACAAGTAAAATTTTGGCGCTGAATTCTCCGGTACCGGAACATTCGGTACCGAATGTTCCGGGAACCATCCCCAAATTTGGCTGTCTTAGACGGGGTGGGACAACAAGGGTCGTGCAGAGCTCTGAACGTGAACCAACATCATTTAAATGTTATCCGTTCAGGTATCCGGAGCCAGTGAAGGTGAATCTTGCCTCAAGTGTCTTGCCTCATATGTTGAATCTTGCCTCATATGTTTGATTGGATATCATTTAGAAAAATGATGGATATCATTTAGAAAAATGATATGAAACTTGACTGCTTAATTTAATTAGAGGTTGGTGTTCTTTTGTACCCCAGCCATAATCACAGAAAGGGAAAATGTCTGTAATACTAGGCTATAATGTTTTAAGTCTAGTTTAGGTTTATGCTCTTCGACTAGAGTCAGATTAAACTTTAAATAAATTAACTTAAAAATAATTGTTTTAAGCAACAACAATCATGATCATGGATTGATCTATGTGTATTCAGAATGACTGCTTTTGAGGCAAGATTCTAGAGTGGTTTTCTGACAAAATTATTATGGTCAGAGTTAGATTATAGTGATTGCAATCAGGTGATAAGCAATAAATCAATCAATTTCAATAAATCAATTAATTTTATGACAGCAATTAATATAGTTCAATCAATCAATAAACTTTTATAGTGCCACTCATATAATGCCCAGGGCGTTAGCCAATGGCACACCAAATCCAAATTGAATTAGAGCCAGGTCAAGTCAGAAAGATCAGTCAGAAACCACGGGGTGGGGGTGATGGCAATCTAAGTGGGTTAACCCAAGTCAAACAGGTATGTTTTAAGACCAGGTCTGAAAGATGATAATTATTATTATTATAGAATTATTAGAGATATTAAAATGATTGTGATTTGAGAAGTGAGGAAATGTGGAAGTTTGCAATCAGAGAAATTGTCATGCATGTCGCTGTTCACTTGACTTATTCTGTTCATTCAGTGGACTTGCTATATGGCTCTTGATAAAACGCCTAAGTCTTCAGAATATCTATGTTCTGAGGGAAAGTTATTGCAGGTGGCCAAAGGTGTTTGTGAAGACCGCCCAAAACCTTACATCACTGCAGTTCAGAATAATAATGCCAGTAAAATGAAGCAAGCTCTGCATGCCCCTTCTAGAGAGGCAATATTGAGTTGCTCAGTGTCTTTATATTATGTATAGTTTCTTTTACGTTGTAACAGTGGGTGTTATGTTAGTTTCCACCTCAGTTATTTTGCTTTTAGTTCATCGCTGTGCATTTTAGTACATGTTTTTATGTAGACTTTTACAATGATCGTTGAACATTCATCTTATGTGTTATTTTAGTACACCATGTTTCACAATTTGTGCCAGAAATGCAGGGTGTGAATAATATCTGAGTTCTTTTATTTGTAGTATACTTTTTAAAGTGTGGCTTTCTTGTATTTCTCTTCGTTTCCTGTTCCTTTGATGCGGTATTTATTATTTCACATTTGTTAAGGAGCGAAGGCCATTTTGGACAGTTCTTGAGAGGTCATTTGGCTGGACTGACCATTGTAAACAACGACACAGAAACTGACCATGCAATCAGCTGCATCAACAGTTGCCATGAGAAGATGGATTTCCATGCAATCAGTGAAATGGACACTGGAATGGTTAGCTAGGCTATGACCTAAAGTCAAACCCAAAAGCACATACTCTGTTTTGTTGTAGACATAAATGTATTCAGTAGAAATCAAGAATTGCATTTATAGGCGTATTAAAGTTGCCTTTATGTTAATTGTCTTTACTGACAATAAAATACATTGAGTGTATTATGACAATGTGTTGAAGTTTCTTTTTGATTAAGAAAGAGCTTCATTGCTATGTGTATGTATTTGTATTATGTCATAACCAAGAAATATTTCTATTTGTTCAGGTATTTTAAAATTCATTCACTTATAGCTTGTAGGTTGCTTCATTTATTTATGGATTTATGTCAGATAGGATTTGGGCAGCATTTGATTTAAATACTTTCTTTTGCTTATTGTTATTTCTTATAATTTTCATTTATTCCACCTTTCAACTGTTTGATGTTGGCTTTTCTAGTCTGTGTCAATGAACAGCGCAATGACTCAGATCGATATTACGGGACGTACAAAGGAAAGTGTCCAGAATCTTGTTTCCAAGATTGGATACATTAATCCTCGTGTAAAATTAACATCGGAAGCTTCTCATTTGACTTTTGAGACTTCTGTCAGGTTGGCAGTTAGGGTTGAATACATTGAGACCAATTGCTTTGCAATTGTTTCATTGTCTCAGATTCAAATATGGCTTTTGATTTTAGAAATTTCCAATTTTCTGAATTTTGTTGTTGTTCAGTAATATATTATTATTCAGTTATTTTGATTTGCAAAACATTTCAGGCTGGTAAATTTTGGCATTTAGAATTCATGCCATAATGCCAAAAACATTCATACTTGGCAATTCTGTGACTATTGTTGATATAGTGAACCTGTATTTTACAATCAGTGACTCTATTACAATGGTGTTCTATATCATATTGTCATTGCTTATCAAATTCAATGTTAAATCTAGCATTGATGAAAAAAATTTAAAATGGTAAACTTTTGTTAATGTTTTGACAAAATTGTTGCTGCCATATCATGACAGAACTTGGTAAGTGACTAGTATACACAGTATACAACACACACATACACGTGCATATATTATGGTTGAAATTGTCAGTGTTTTTTTTAAAAATGTAGATGTGCTGATGGCAGTAACATGACAATTGCCAAAAGTGATGCCACTATAAACTTCGTTAAGGAACAGCATCCAAAAATTCTGCTGAGCGGCAGCACTCAACTTACTCGCGATGAGCGCGAAGTCGTTCGTGGGGAGAAGATTTTCCGCGATTTTCTCGTCATCGTTCAGTCGTTTGTTCCTGGGACAAAGGATTCAGATCTCATCGAGGTTTGATAATTAGGAAAGTTTCTTAATTGGTAGTATTAACGCTTTGAATGCGTGGTATACATTTTAGCAAGGCAGGCAAACAAATTTTAACTGCATGAATTATCTGCATGCACACACAGACATGCAAAAGTGCCTCCATTGCTAAACAATAGCATACTGTCACATCACAGGTACCTAAAGTGTTAAGCATCCTTTCTTAGATGAAATAGTAAATCAGAAGTTTTGGTACGTTATTTCAAATGATTATTAAGTTTATCTAATGTGCTCTCTGTTTATTTGATTACCTAATAAACATAAATTAATGTGCATATCGACTCTGACTCTCTTGGAATTTTTCTACGTAATCTTAAGACTTACTTATTCACCATCGGATATTCGTAGTATTGTAAAGTGCTCTTGTCTTTTGCCATTTTTGCCATGCTTATTGCACTATAGAAATTGTCTAACTGCTAATAATAATAATAATAATAATAATAATAATAATAACAAAGGTTTGATTGTATTTAAATTTAGCTGAGAAGTCTGTTAATTTTTACGTTTTATCTCGAGCTTTTGGAGTTGTGAATTTGATTGTTAATGCGGGTAATTTGATGTTTTTTCGCTGTAGTTGCCGGCCACTTCTGGTGTGGCGCATCATCTGGAGTCGTGTTCTGTGGTTGTTCAGCCTCAGTTGGACGTTGCAAATGAGCACTTTGCTTATCCTGAGAATCTGGTCAAGCAGCTCGGTCTCTCAGTTGAATTGTCTGTTAATGGAATGAATGTAATTGGTAACTACAGCAGAATATTGTCATTGTCTTTCAATTATGATGTTTATGGCTTCCATTCTTCCTTGTTCCTGGAAATTACTGTAAGATTTTTTAGCATTTCCAGGCCTTTAAACTGCTTGAACACTCTTGAATTGACAAAGTCCTTGAAAGTTTTTAGATTTTTGTCTATTTCCTATAGTTCTTAAAGCTCCAGATTATGTAGCTTTGATAAGTAGGTTTGTAAAAGAACAGTTGGCTATTTTAGTGTCTTATAATATAAATATAACAGTGCGTGATAAGTGAATTTATGTTCGTACGGTATTTGATTTGTCTGTTTTTCTTAGCAGAAAATCATGTGAAAATACTATGACATTCTGTTTTCTTGCATTAGGCAAACTCTTTGGTCTCACCTTAGACCTGCCAATGTTGGCCAGTGCTGCTACTTGAAGACTTTGTAAAGCTTCCATTCTTAAAATACTGAGAAATCTCAGAATTTTGCTTTCAGAAAACACTGGAACCCAGTTTCTAACACCGCATGAGCTGTCGTTGTGTAGCCTGTTGTATTCGCAAATGCTTTGCTGTCGCTTTTGGATGTCTATATAGAATAAGGAGCATGTATGGGGGCATTACTTTCCAGGGTAGTTCTGTTTGACACCTAATGCATTGCCTCTGTGTATTGTCTCTGTCATAATTACTCTTGTCTACCTTGTGTTATGAGGTACTCTAAGTAATCTTGCCAGATGGTTTGGTTGGTTTCTAATGTGTGTGTGTGTGTGTGTGTGTGTGTGTGTGTGTGTGTGTGTGTGTGTGTGTGTGTGTGTGTAATTCCCATGGCTATTCTAGGAAAGGCTTAGCACCTAAGAATAAGCAGCTACTGTTGTACTACTTTCCAAAGCACTATATAAATCCATGAGATTTTATTTACTTTCTTTACTCTTATATTTAATTAATTATTTACTCTTATATTTTTCATTGCATTTATCAAATTCATTGCATGGTCTTATCGTTATCACCTCAGCTGCCACTGACAGCTGCTGTCGATGGCAGCGACGGGCAATTTCTTTAGATCAAACCTCGTTCCTTTAAATTTTGAAATTTTAAAAGGTAACTTTTAAAATTTCAGGCGAAGCTAAGGTGAGTGATTATATCGATGTCATGCGTGGAATTCATTACGTGCACAGGAAGGCAGATGACCTCAATATTCGGACATTCCACTTGACATGTTCAAAGGAAAATGGACAGATTGTTAGCAATGAACTTGTTGTAGAGGTACGTGCGTATGGTATAATCCTTTGTGGACTCGTAGGAACTTTCTGTTTTTTTAAATCTGTGGCTTTTAGCTGGCATGATTCACTTATTTTATTGTGGCAAATATGAATTTATGAATTTGTTGTATGTAATGTTATTTTTTCTCACATAATTTAAAAATCTGATAATTTCTATTGTGAACTGATATTGTTTATATCTAAAAATTCTGTATTTTAGCATTTTCTCACATGTTCTTGTATGGCCTGCTGCTATGTGTGGCACACTGTACTGTATTTTTGCGTATATTAGACACACACATTTATAAGAAGCATCCAATTATAAGACACACCAAAATATAAGACGCAGGTTTTGATGGTTTGTTTAAACGAAATCATGGATAAAATGCCTCCATATATAAGATGCACCAACAGAGTCAAATACTAAATCTCTTTTCAGTAACCTGGTTAACTACAATCCAAATTCACTTGAATGTGGCTGCCTGCAAAGAGATAGACAGAGAGGGGGAAAGAGATAAGAGAGGATGGAGAGAGAGAGAGAGAGAGAGAGAGAGAGAGAGAGAGAGAGAGAGAGAGAGAGAGAGAGAGAGAGAGAGAGAGAGAGAGAGAGAGAGAGAGAGAGAGAGAGAGAGAGAAGGATTGCCTTGAATTGGCTCCTGTCAACTGTCTTAATGCTATAATCGGCCTACATCTGAAGAGTGTCTACTTGCAGTCTTGGATTTATTTATTGATGGTGACATAGATACCTCTGATTATAAGATGCACCCATGGTGCAAGGTATGTAAAATTTAATATAAGACGCATCTTATATACGTAAAAATACGGTAACTGGTGTTTTTGTAGGTTGAGTGTAGTATTTTCATACTGATTTTGAATGTATATTGGTTGGGTGGTATTCGTTTTTAATTGGCGCTTTCACTGACCTGTGTTCAATTAACAGTTGCCAAGAGGTTGCATCTTAAATTATTCCTTGCTTTCTCTTTGTCTGTGAATGAAGTGTGTGTGTGTGTGTGTGTGTGTGTGTGTGTGTGTGTGTGTGTGTGTGTGTGTGTGTGTGTGTGTGTGTGTAGCTTACAGCTGTGAGATTGATTCTCGTTCTGATTGTAGCTGGATGTCGTTCACACTGAGCACAGGCCAGAACAGTCGCCTGACCATGCAGCGGCAGACAAACTCTTCCACTCTGTTTCCAATTACAAAGGAGATGGCTCAAAGCTTTCAACAAAACCAGAGGACAAGTCATCAGGCAGGAATTCTGTTGGTCATCTATATCTACCACTTGGCCTTATCTTTGATGGCATCCAGGATAATGGAGTTTGACAGTAGCTGAAGGAAGAATTTCAGATTTTGTTGTAGTGAAATTTGGTGTCATCTTCAAATGTATGCATTGTTTTTGATCAATGAATGGATTTTTCTAGTATATAGCTTGGGCTTTTTCTGTGCTGTGTTCCTTAGGGGTTGGAATTGCAGCCATTGTGGTCATCTGTGTTGGTTTTCTTGTGTTTATCGTTGTTCTTGGAGTAATCCGCATTCGTTCTGCTAGTCAGAGGTCTGTGGAAGTGAACGTGGAGGAGAAGCAGGAAATGGAGTGGGACAATTCCGCACTGACCATAACCGTCAACCCGATGGACAGTGAGGTTGTCACGGTTCGTTTTTAGTCAAATCAGCACACATTATCTTGTCTTTCTCTGCCCCTGTAGCTGTCTTAATTATTTTTACAGAGCAGGTTTTGTGACAAATGTTTAGATTTTAGAAGAAAAAAAGAAGTATGTATCAGTATTTATCTATTTCGTAAATCCAGAAATTATTGGTTTCTTTGTACTCAATAGTGTGATGGATGTGATCCATCAAATGAAGATGAACATTATTATTGGGTGTTTTGTGGGGATTATTGGTAGCCAATTTTTCAGAATAAAATAACCGTTCTGTATGACTTGGTCATGAACTCTGATTTTACCTTTGGTTTTAATTTGAATCTTCATTGACTTTTAGTGTTTAATTATTCAGTTTTCTGTTTATCCTCTGCATTTAGTGCAATGGTTGGAAATCTGTCAAGTGCAGAATTTGTACAGTTTGTACCAATGAAATAATAGCTAGTAGTCCTATTGTTTATCAGCGATAGAATTGTCAAGATGATCAGAAAATCACGGATTTGATTCAAAGTAAACACCGCGTGAAAAATTAATTGCAATTTCAATATGGTCTTTGCTTGAAGCATTTTAAAGTAAAATTACGACAACTTTTGTTGAAAAAAATTTGCATTGTTTGTCAAATGGCAAACATTTTTAGGAACTAAATATCAATATTTTAAGGTGCTTGTCTTCATCGTTTTTCTTCTCTTGTAGACTGTTTATGAGGAGTCTGAGGTGAACGGCCTTCATGCGGAGGAGACCGATACCGACGACGACATTGGAAGCTTCCACGATGATAGGGCAGACAGTTCTGACGATGATGAACACGGTCGGGCCAAAAGTCATGATCTCGAGTGGGACAGCACCACTGCAACATATTGACCCGTCGTGGTGTCATCGTTGTTTACCGCCAGATGCTGGCGGCGTTGCTTTCTTTAGAACTTTCCCCAGCAACCTTATGTGCAAGATGTTTATCACATTCTTGATGTTGTAATATCTTTAGAGACACTGTTGATTTATGTCGTTCTGAGTTTGCCGAACTATTTGTCGTCGTCTTTTGAGAGGTTTGAAATTCTTGAGAATACCGAAACAATGTACAAAATATTTATATACATTGTGTAGTTCATAATGAAATTTTTCTGAATCTTTATTGCTCTCGTTTCGTGTGGTTTGATTTTGCTGGTGAGAAATAATTGTACGCTTGAACCTTCGTCGATCTGCTTCACTGCCACATCTGGTGTTCGTCATTCTAACAACTTAAATTGACCTTGCTTTTGTGTTGTTGCTTTCTTTCTCTAAGCCAATTGCTTGCAGTTGATGGCTTCTAGTGATTACTGTAATACAGTGTATTGTCTAAATAAAGCTCATCTTCTGGTCATGGGTTAGAGCTTTGTTTTGCTGCCATGATGGAAATGTTAACAGTGTTTCAGTAACTGAGTCTTGTGTTACCTATTAACACCCTGAGGAATATTAATTGTGTAGTTAATTTTCATCTGTGAATGTTGCTGCTACTTAATGAGTTGCATCGTCTTTGACATTATGTGCTGGTTATTTTTCATTTGTGCAAGTTTTGTTGTGAGGATTGCAGAGGGCATGTTGTTGATAGATGTGTTTTCTATTGTGTAATCTTTAGAGTTGTTTCTCAACAATAATTTTTCCTGTTTACGTTTACGTTAATTAACTTCTTTATTTAGTTTAATTAATCAATTCATTTTTATAACAACCAAGTGCTTCGATTATTTTAATGGCATGAATCAATTCATGATGAATGACCAATGATTACAATCAGAACGCAAACCAATCAATTGTACGCAACCAATCAGAACGCTTTTACAGATTTTATTATTTTTATGTTTTAGATTTTATTATTTTCATGATCTTCGTTATTTATCATTTAAATTTGCATGACTTTATTTGCAGTTGTGCAACGGCCATAAGATAATGATGCGCATGACTTGAAATTTCTCCAGTGGGAGAAATGTGTTGAGCATATATTTCTGAGATTAATTTGAATTAGAATCATAATTACTGTTATATTCAACAGACTGCTGATTAATTTATTAACAAATTATTAGAATTTGGTAGATATGTCATGAATAAAGTAGATGGTATTTTTCACTTCTTATCACAAAGAAATTTCATTTTCATCATCAGCTCATTAGCATGTTATTGTATGTATTACATTATGATGCTGCTATTAAGTGAAGCTTTAAATATGTGAATGCATCATAAGTACTATATGAATGCTAGTCTAGGACCATAAAAAAGAATTGGAGGAAAAAATAATAGCTACAGGAAATAAATGGCTTAGAAGAATACTAAGGATTGGATGCAAAGAACATAGAATGAATCATGGAAGTAATTAATCAGAAAGAGAAGAATGAAATGGACCGGACACATACTAAGAAAACGAATTTTCAACTACAAACCAGAGGGAAGATCTAAAGACCGAAAAGATGATTGGTGGATGGATTGGAAGAGGATCTGCACATGGCAGGGCTGAATCTCAGTGGAAAAACTCACGGAAGACACCAAATGACCTTTGAAGAAATAGCAAAGGACAGAGAACTTTGGAGAGATGTCCTGGAGAAGTCGATAGCTGGACACAGTTGGAGGACGAAAACCTGACCAGACTTGATCATAATAAGAAGTTTTAAAATATGACATACCTCATTGCCACTAATGTCTGACTGTCAGTACCTGCCAACCTTACTTTATACTAACCCATGGCATCTCCATAGAAAACTTCTGTGTAATTTTTTTCATGTAATTTGAATTAGACAAGCTTGGTCTATACTAATAATATTTAAGAATAGTAATATATTTTTATTACATATAGATCTAAATAATGGTCATGTATCAAATTTTAATTACTGTACTGTCTTTACAGAGAAATTTATGTAGGCATGAACAAATATACTACTAACGTGTGTGCTTATATTTACTTCACAGTACATCTCTGCCATCCTTGTTAGGATCATTTGACACCAATAATTTTACAAACCTGTGTGAAGGATTTGACAGCAATGGTGAGAAATATACAGTATTTGGCTAGTTATCAAACATCAAAGCTGCTAATGGATTTTTAAAGTTAGTATCTCTGGAACCCATCATTTATGGTATAAACGGCAATTGCATGGGTAATGCATACTATAATATCAGTAAAATAGTTAAGTCACACGATATCATAAAATACAAATGACTAATGTTGAAATCAGTGACAGAATGATTTGTATGAAAAAATCATTCAAATTGATCTTCCAACAACACATAATAATGCAGTGATGACATTCAAGTCACACAGCTACAAATAAATTACCATGTCAATTAGTTAATTTCATGGTTAATTTTAACGTAACCTTATCAATGGCTCTATATTGAATTGTAACAACAATCACAAACAAATTTAGACATGACATGTAAGGCAATAATTACATCTTTTACCAGTAATGTTAATTGTTAATTTAGTATCAATTGCTTGGTAGCAGCCAGTATCCGGTATATGTTGGATTTACTTCATTGTCCAACAAGTTGTATTTTGCTTAAAGTTATGCAGACATATACAAAGCACAGTACACAATGTAGTCATTGGACACGTCTATTAGCAGATGTGTATACATGACTTCAGCACCCTGGAATTGCTAGAAACTTCCCCATATTGTCATCTGCAAATAAGGTAAATCTTTATTCTAATATTGAGTCTGAAATGTTCAGTATTCCAACCAAAAGCTGTTTCTACTGTGATGATTTTAATTTTATGTGCATAGTGCATACAGTAGGTGGCAGTGTGCTTCTCAGTCACTGTCTTGGCAGTTGTACGATTGCAAATTTCCTGCCACGGAAGTGCTGTACCATTGGCCAATTAGAATTGTATCGGCTTCTTGGTATCACCCAGTTTCTAGTAGACTAGTATACAGTATATGTTGGATTTTCGGCTTAGTTACGCAGGACATACACAGTATATTGGATTGTTTGTAACACAAATCATCGTTTACTTTTCCCATATCCAAAATTTTCTATTTAAATAATGCAACAGTTTCTGACTACATAAGTGCAAAAGACACTGATGTTTGCAGCATTCTACATATCATACAAGCTATTAATACTTTGGACTTTCCCATTTGTTAAATCAATTACAAACCACTGAGCATAAACTATAAAATGACAGCGAAAAACTTTGCAAACCTGATGATTCTAACAAGTAGCAGTAATAAAAGATGAACTAAATAATTTGCCATCCTATAAATTTATTTGGGTTTTAACATTCATAATATCAAAATATACAAATACATTGGCAAACAAAAGCAACATACATTATAGACAGGATTAGAACTGAACTACCATTTTGATTTACAGTTTATTTACTGTTAAATGCTTTTTACTTTACATCACAGAAATAACTGCTGTAATTAAAATGCCAAAAATAATATACAACCCACTTATAAGAGAACCATCTTAGCATCAAAAGTTGCAGGAAGCAAAACTTTTCATAGAGATAATGTAATGCATTAATATCTGATTGAATATAAAGGAATAGCTGAAAGATGTCAGTATTATATAATAAAGCGACCTGCATGCGTAGTCCTCTATCAGAGGGCTGACAGACATTTTCCTCCATTTCTATCTTCTGCTGCTCATTTTATGGCTCCATAAAGTGATAAAGTGATAGAAAAAGGACAAATTATGCACATACATAACAGATATGATTCTTTTGCAGCAGATTTGCAATCATCCATAATTTAATTTAAAGACTGAGCCATGAACCCAGATTAAAAATTTGCAAAACATAAAAATAGAACATAGAATACCGTTATAACAGAGGTCAAAGATTTAAGCAGATTTTTCGTGTTCTAACTTCACTGCGTCTTAACAGACATCTGCTTTAACAAGTCATCACAACATTTTTAAAATAAAATTTCCATTAAAACCAGATTCCTGCATTCAATTCATAAAAAAGAAATTGCAAAAAGAAACGATGATATTGTAGAATCAATAACTTATAAGCAACCTTAAGATTTATGAAATACATTCTAAGTGAAACCCCAAAAACAACCTTCCTTAATAGTCACAAGTCAAACAATATCACAAAACAATTTTCACAATTGATGCGCCCTGTTACATTTGGATACCAAAGCAGAACAATATGAACAGTCACGCCAAATACAATGGCACATCTCTTCTCCACGACACACAGCATCAGTGAAGCGATATCACTGGTAAGAACTTGAGTTTGTGTGCGCTTCGATCACAAGTCAATCCTTTTGGATTCTTTGCAAAACATAAAAATACCAACGGCAGAAGTCACAAGTCTCCCATCTCTTCAATGACCTCAGCAACACCTTAAAACGACAAATCAATCAAAAACAGTTTCATAACTTTAAAGTATTTGAAAATATTTCAAAGACTGTATTTTCGTTTAACAAATGACAATAAAACAACTCTCTACAATTAAAAAGCAATGATATGTCACTGGCATAACATTATTCAAAGATTACAATCACATCAATCTCTGCAAATGTTAGAAAAATGGGAAAAGTCATCAGTAAAAATCCAAGCACTTGGAAAACCGGACAAATTATCTAAAACTATGCTTTCCATTAAATCTTACCACTTTTCATCAAAATTTCTGACTTCTCTAAATTTTCCAGTACTAAGGAATCTTTTCAAATATAGCATTTGCTTATTAATCGTATGGGCTGGAAATTAGCAGAGTGGCAACACTGGACGGGTAAACGGTTGATACCCGCAGGAGCCCTAAAGTCAACTCAACTTTATTCATTAAAGGGTGGTGGTAAATTGAGGTAGAGTGTTTAGCTGTGAGGTTAAACGTGGGTCTGGGGAAAGTAATGCAACCTACCCCAGACTAATGACTTATACCACTTACGTCACTGATTGCCTAGACCGGAGATAAGCGCCGCAATCGAACGCTCTGACTCGAGTATGGGACCTACCTTTTACCTTAATCAACCACAGCTGAAAAACATTTATCATTATTTGTGTCTACGCTAGGAAAATTGGCACTACTGCTCAGTTATAATTCTATGCACTAACTGACATTGGTAGGCATTTGCAACCAGAGGCGGATCAAGGAAAGGGATATATGTCCCCGGGCGCCGAGGTGAGGGGACGCCAAAATCGGGTATTAAACGCACAATAAAGAAGAAGAAACACGTGTGACGACCTTTTTTTTGCTTGTTAGAACTAAATGAAGAGGGGCGTTGTAAGAGCTAAGGGGTGCCGAGAACAATGTGACGACCTTTTTTTGCCCGTCAGCAACGTTAGGGGCGCCAACGATGCACTTTGTCCCCGGGTGCCATGTACCCTCGGTCCGCCTCTGTTTGCAACTAAATAGATTAGCAGAGGAAAGAACATTAGTGGCATTGATTCTCGATAGATTTACCCTCTCCTTGTCCCAAAACAGGAATTTTATCAACGGAGGAACGTTGCTTTCTACTGGAGTCAGTCACTGGCAGATTAGCGTCTTTCTTTTTCTCGTCTTTAGCATTGCGGCTTTCTGAATCACTACTTTCTGTAAAACAACAAATAAAAAATAGCCAAGCCATGCCAAGTAGCTTGAAATGCATCCATCAGTTTAAGAGTTTACAATCAGAACTCAGGCACAAATTGACACTATAACGTGGTAAGCACAGCGAACGACAAGAAACTGCTCGACCCAGTTGCAAATCGAGACATTACTTATCGATACATGCATCTAATTGCTGATTTTCATAGATAAAAAATACTGTATTCTACACAGACTGCAATAGTGGCAAATCTTTTTGGGCTAAAATCCAGTAAGTATCGCTCTAATTAGGAGAATACGTGCAATCTATCAAAGAAATATAAAATGATGAACTTTGCAGATTACCGGTATCGCTACTTGTGCTTCGGTCGATGTCAGCATCGAATTTTCCTATCACCTTAATGGCATTCTGACTTGGAGCTGATTTGTCAGAGTTGTCCCACAGTTTTCGAATCTGCTTGTAAGTATGTGTCACGATGCAGGCACAAGTCTGGTCACGTTTAGCTGTTGACAATTTTAAAGGAAGTATTCAACAGGATAGATCAACACATAAGGCAAATGTTCCAAAATCCAATTTTAACATGTATGACACACAATAATCACAATATCTTATGGCCATTAATATAACACTCAAAAATAACACATGGCAAATGTGTACCGTATTTGCACGATCATTACCCGCGGGTAATACAAGAAATTACAAACCGCAGCCCCCCTTGCGGGGTATATTCGTATGCGGGTTATACTGGAAACTTGAAACCTCATCAACGCTCTCGGCGCCCCGTCAGCGCTCTCAGCGCCCCGTACATCATAGCATCAACACCTCCAAATACCTGAAGACTAGCATATGCGGGTTATATTCGTGTGCGGCTTATGCTGGGACGTTGGAACATAATTCGTAATTTTCTGCGGGTTATACATGTATGCGGGTTTTATATGTGTGCGGGTATTAATCGTGCAAATACGGTACACATAATATAATACTTTAGAAGACATGCTGATTCGTGAAAAGAATTGCATAAGACACAGGTTGCATACAAGAAGATAAGGTAAATAAGAAGGCAATTTACCTCAGGCATAGATACAAGAATCCTCTTTACTAGTTGAACACATCATATCATAGCTATACTCAAAGACTCTGGTTACATTCATAACTGACTCTTCACAACCCATCAACTTAACTGTCACAAGTTCAACAGTTTATTTAAAGGCAGAGACTAATTTCAGCCCGCAACTTAAGCATCTAGCCGTCATACCAGAGCTGCTGACGATGCTCCCGGCGCCGTTCGCTCCCGGCATACTGATGTAGCTGTTTGTGTCGGGAACAAAATTGTACGGCGCAGACGGCGACATCGAAAAGTTTGCCGCAGCTGTTGGATTCGGCAAGTAAACAGGACTGTGAAGCCTGCTTAGACTCGAATCGATTTTTGGCAACGGAGGCAATGGATCGAAAGCACGTCGATCGTGATCACAAACCGAAGAAACAGAATCAAATTCGTTCACCGACAGCGCGGCCATATCTAAGGAAAGCGACGCAAAAATACACTCGAATATGTACGATCACACCACTGGTCACATCTGATGCTGCTTCAGTGCAATTGCACTTATCGCAATATTGCATTCTACGGATACTTTCAAGAAATAAATTCAACAATCCAAAGGGTCAACATTTTTAAAAAGAGCAATTTGATAAATATACAGAAAGAGTTTAATCAGGCATTGTCCATAATAATCGTTAAAATATCCAAATGGCTGAGCATTTCTAGCCCAAAACCGCAAACACAAACAAAACTCGCAGTGAAGTCAGTACCTGTGGCGAGGGAATTCAGAAAGACGTAATAACACTGCTCCGAGAAGGTTACTTTGTTGACGGTGTGTTGGATGAATCTGGCTTTTAATAAATTACAGGCGTAACGGCGAGCGTCACGGCGATCGACAAAGCCACTCACATGAGTGTACAACCAGTCAACGAGATCAGATCCTGGCAAAAGCATTTCTACCAAATCACTTTTAGCATTAGTTTACAACACAAGCTCAATGTCAACACTAAATGTCTTCCTTTATCATCGTCGTCATCATCATCATCAGCATTATTCCCAGCATCAGGGCCTTAGTCTTTCTGTTATCTTTCAGCTCAAAGAGTTTCCTTTGTTTCACCATCTGCAAGAAGGTTTCCTCAGGCTGGATTCTCTCGTAGTGACTTGCCCTGGTCATCCTGAGCCATCCATTCCATTCAAAATTACCCAGTACCATCAGGCCCGTCTCATATCTGTGTGAGGCCCAGGGCACCTGGCAGCCTGCGGGGCCCTTGCTGAAGATCAGAAGTTGACAAGCAAAACAGGTCATCTCATAACGTTTCCAATGTTGACAAGCAAAAAAGATAATCTCGAAACGTTTTTCAATGTTGACAAGCAAAACAAAAAAATGTCATTGCGTTTTTGCACAGGGCTCCTAAGATGCACGGGGCCGGCCCCGGGCACTGTGCCCAATTTTTAACATGTAAATGCATATTTGGCTATATTAACTCTTTTGACATCCAGCGAATGTACAGAGTCTACGGGTTAATATAACAAGTGGGACTCAACATGGTCCTTAAGGGGTTAAAGCAAACAGGCCAGATAGAAGAAAAGAAGAAAAAAAAGTAAGTACTGTGCTAACAATGTGGATACTGACCAATGAAAGACCGCTTAATTGTAATCTTTAGCCAAGTTCGGTCTCTGACTTCAAGGCCAGAATCAGGTCGAGCCATGGCGCGCACAATTGTCGCCATATCCGAATGCTTATTTAAGTCTCCATAACCTCAAACAGACAGAATGCAAAGATAAGTTAGACATAATTATATAAGATAAGAGGCGCTATATAAGAACGCTGTTACATTACATACATTACAATACATAATTACACAGTTACAAAAACTCAGCTGCCCGATAAGGAAACCAAATGAAATCAAAGTAAGAAAGATAGAAAATAAAATACTGACTGCACTAAATAAGGAGCCAAAGAAAATGCATTCAAAACAAAGAAACTAAATGCCTCATTCACTGCAAAAGTTACTAAACATTTCAAACTCGTCTTGGCCAAGATCAAAGAGTGCACAAGATGGCGACTATATACTCACTCCTAGAACTGTGCGATGAACTAGACGTGGCAGACGAGTGATTTCTCTTGCGAATAACTTCGTTTAAAAGAAAACAGAACTTAAACAGCAACGAAATCTAACATAAAAACTAATACAAGTTCAAAACTAGCAAAATAAAAGCATATAATTACAGGTCAGCATCTTCTTACTGCAATGTAAAACAACATCGACAAAAATGACAAAAACAACAAAATTCAAAAGGTTTTCAAATGGACATGGACACATCATCATCATCATAACTCTCCCTTAAAACAAACAGTCTTGAAAACGACTAAAGATCATCCATAGAAAAAATGTTGCCACAATTCTTCACAAAAACTGATTTCGTACAATGAATCAAGTGCAAGCATGCAATACAAACTGAACAAATAAAAGGTATTTAAAAAGCAGAAATTAATATTAAAGAAAGCAGCTGATATCTGACCAGACCAGATACTGCAATAAATCATCAGATTAAATACCAGCAAGCCAACGTCCTTACCGATCTAAGCTTATCTAATCTTAAACTTCTATAGCACCAGTTCATAATGCATAAACCAATGGCACCCCACATCACAATCACACACAAAATACAGGTGAAATCCAGGATACCAGGCCGGATGACCCGATGACAGCTTATTGTCAGGTAAGATAAGTCAGGTGAAACAGATGGGTTCCTAATCTTATTCTAAAATTCAAGATAATTTGTGTTAGTCATAGGTACTCTGAAGCCAATAGGTGAGATTGGTGACTGCAATTTTACTAATTCAATTATCCATATAAATTGTGAAAGCACTAAACCCAATTGCAGGTGGAATGTATACAGAAACCACAATCAATCAATCAATCAATCAATCAATCAATCAATCAACTAACCAATCAATCAATCATCTTACATTCACTATCGGGCATTGATGAGATGACAGACGAGCCCGAAGAAGTGAAGTTGCTACCACAAGACGCTCCGGGACCTGTGCCCCACATCCCCCGCACATTCTGCGTGTGAAGTATCCAAGCGGATGGGTCGAGAGGTCGCGGTGGTTCTTGGCGTGGAATCGAAAAATATCCTTTAGGATTTGGATCCCAACATTTGGCCAAGACCAGAGTAATAGACCTACATAAAGCAGCGTGCAGCAGCAGCAGACCTATAATTTCAGTTTTAATACTTAGTAAATACCATCATTAATAATCTAATTTCAGCGTCCTCACAAGACACGGGTACCAAGGCACCTTCATAAGAATCAGCACAGCCTCAGCCACAGGAATCAAACAGATGTAGAAACTGGAAATTTTGCAAACTGACGAGCTAAGAGAAAGAACTTTTGGCAATTTTGAAACCAGAATAAGAAACCTTTTTACTACCGGTAATACAATTACAAAGCATCACAATCTAACTGCCTGTAAAAATAAAGGTGCTGGTGGTAGCATAAAATCTGTTGGTTAAAACATATACATCATCTTCCAGCATCCTTGAGTCAATCTGACCCAGCAGCAGCAGCAGCAGCAGCAGCAGCAGCAGTGGTAGCTTTTGCTCTCTGCTAGTACATCTTGGAACTGTGCAATGTAGCCACAAATAGCCTGTACAGCAGTGTCATGGTCAATTTGTAGACTTCAGTGATATATATACCGAGTACATTAAAGGGTATAAGCCTCAACGAAATAATAGAACAATAATAATATTAAAATTATAATTAATAATCCTTGGTTCCTCAAAAGAATGCACTTAGGTGAAACCGAGTGATTATGACCACTAGTCACCAGATTAAATTCTGCTTGAAGGTCAGCAAATGAAGGTATACTTTAAATACTTCGGTAAATACGACGGTACAAGTAAGCCTGGCTTTAAAAACTTCTGCATAACTTGGTCCCACAGCCAGGAAATGACCAGGATACAGAAATCAAATCATAAAAACTGCTCCAGAAGGAAGCAAATTCAGAAAAAAATCAATTTGTCTCCTACGAAATACTTGCCCGGGACCACGAACAGCTTCCCTCAGAGTCCTGACAACTTCATCGTTGCTCATATTCTCAAAGCTTGCTCCATTGACTTCTAGAAGCATATCACCAGGTTCAATACGCCCATCCTGAGCGACAACACCCCTTCAAACAGTTCAACATCGCATTCAACAATAAATATCAAAAGCAAAGCACACATACAAAAGAAAGACCGTCAACAAACAACCATCTGAGTAAATAGTATGAAATTAAGATAAGAAATGGTCAGAACGATCACAGGAAAGAAATAATGAACTGATTTATGGAAAACTTTTGGCACAAACTTAAAATGATGATAAGGACTCATCCATATTAGGGTGCTCCAAAAAAATAAAAGTCAAACAAGTTTCGCTCCCCGTTTTTTTCCCATTATTTTGAAGACTGTCAAACAGAATAACAAAATATTTTGTGTTTATAATGTGGTTAAGCCTCACCAGGCAAATTAAGTTGGAAAATGTAAAAAAATTTGCCATTATCCTCATAATTGTAAATACTAAAATAGATAATGAATGTCTTTTGTAGAATAAAATTGCTTACACCCACTATGAACAACAGACAGCACCATAGTAAGCTAACATTTCAGAATTCAGCAAAATGCTCTTCTTGAAATTTGATGTTTCACGTCTGTGATTTTCTACAGTCTGCAACAAGAATTGTTTTGTTTTGCCTTTTGCAATTATTGTTCCAGCAAAGTTTGTGATCAGCTTGACTGCCCTCTCAGCCATATCATTAACGATCTTGCATTCTGAACAAACATGGCAGCTTCATTATGCGCTGCATCAGTGACGGGCGGCAAGTGCATCCAACTGCTGTCAAAAGCAGCCAAGATTTAGTGCCAATCAAAGTTGTGTTAGTGAAGAGGTTGACAATTGTGGAAAATTGGGATGACTTTTCAAGACATTGGGAATTATCGCCTTCTTCAAAATAACTTGCCTTCTTGTTGGAATCTGACAAAAGCGTTGAAAAAGCACAAACAGTTCCCTCAGTGAGGTACCAAAATGCCTGTTTAGCGCTGATATAGCATCCGGTGCCACTTCTAGATCATATCTTTTATGCCATATTCAAGAACTGAAAATCATTTACTGATGCATCTGCAGCTGAACGTGCTTGACTTATCACATCAAAAAAGTGCATAAAACAAGCAAACGAATTTTATCAACCAGCTGTCCGCCAATAATCTTAACACTGTATAGGATGAAAATGAAATGCTCCAGACTTTAGCCAGTGCACACCTGAAATATCAACATGAGCTCGGCACTTTCCCGATAGTCAATAATGAGGCATAGCATCTTCTGAGGCACCGCCAGAATCCTCCGGCAAAGACAGCTCCTCACTAAAAAGGCAATAACTACCGGTACTTCTTGCAAAATAGCATTTCAAATGTAAATCGTTGAAAGTATGCCCCAAGATTGTTGAAAATCCTTATATTCAAGTGTATATTGGTTCAACAATAAATTCTTTCCATTACATTGTGTCACAAGCAAGTAGAATAATTTTCTACCTAGTAATGTCTCCAACTTTAAATTAGATTGTGCTTTCACCCTCCAAGATCCTGGGCAACAGTTGCCTGGGTCCATAAGATATGGCCGGAACATCAAACAACCTTCTCTTCTCTGGGAGCAGTCCTGCTATGAGACGGCTAGTCTCTCAAAATTTTCCATCCCATTGTTCACTTCGTGCAGTAAACGATGTTTTTAATTAAACCTGCTCTTCTGGTACTTGACTTTGATAGTGTTTCTCTTCTGTTCTTCTTGACGTGCAATTGCTAAATGGATTTCAGTTTTCCACTCTTCTCTGTTTCTGGTTTTCCTTATCAGTTCAAAGTTGTCTTTAGCTCTTGTTGCTTTTCTTTTACTGCCTCTTGCTAAGATGACAGTGTCACAGTTTTAACATCAGCTCCATCCTCGGAAATGCCATCAATGTGACCAACTGACAAATTGTAACTTATTGGCCATCATCGATATTTCTGCACTCCTGAATAGTTTTTTTGAAACCCCAAGTGTTAATAATTCAATTGTCACATTCACATGACATGCAAACTCGTAAATTAAGGTAGGACATGAAATTTTCTAATATTTAAGTTTTTATAAATACATTGTCACATCTTTGGCATGCACAAGGCACACAATTTAAATTCACCCAAAAACTTACATACTTTATTTACACGCATCAATTAATGGGGAAAAGGGCATTTTGACCATTGACCTATGGAACCCTAATCCATATAGTACATACACAAAAAAGGCATATTTTCAATGCACCGTTTGCACACTGCACATACGCAAAATCTCCTAAATCCAACTACATTAGCGCTTATGTACTATATGGGCGGACCCTAAATGATATTGGCAATGGCAGTGATGATGATGATGATAGTGGTGGTGGTGGCAACAACAATAGATGCAATTAGTATCCCAACCAGTGGAGTGGCAAAAATACTACAATCCAATCAGAGTTCAATCAACTGCCGCAATCAATTCACTGTGTTCTCACCCTTTCATAATTGAACCGATGTAGATACCACCATCGCCACCTTTGCTCGTCTGACCGACAATACTGATACCTAGGAAGCTCGAGGCCTCTGCAAAAATTCATAACTTAAAGCCTCGTAAAACCACACAAACGCAGTGACCAATTAAACAAATTATGATAACTATTATATTATTATTATTATTATTATTATTATTTCTGACAACTTATTAAGCACTATATGCATAGCATAAGGCTAAAGTCAAGAGCACTTTAACATAAAAATTAACACTTATACACATATTAAGCAAAGTACAAGGTCGAGAATGTACCCAACAACTCTCTGGAGATATGCCATCCGGCGGGGTCATGGTCAAGGGGTGACGCAACGGTCCCCACCGGCCACGCGGTTCTGATGATGATGATGATGACCCAACATAAAATAGGTCCCAAACAAAATAAAAGCATCAGAGAGCTCTGACAATCACCGAAACATTGCAGCAATTTACTGCTAATGTCAGCACTTCACATCCAATCCAATCCAATCCACATGACTAGATGCAGCTACTAGTAATGCATAAAACATTCGTGGTGTCAAAAGAAGTACAAAACATAAACAAACCCATATTCAAGGTGACTGTTATGATGTTCAGAGACATCGTAGAATCCGTGACGCTACTAAATGACGACGCCTGAAACATCGATACAATCTAACTCAAAAACATCCACTAACGATAACAAAATCACAGCCAATATTGAAATTTCAAATCCTGATACAATTTGTCCATACCAATAAAAAAATTTTTAAAACATGCATCTCACAAAGCTCACAATTTATTTGCAAACAATTTACTATGACTAGAGCCATCATAAATATTCACGAGGGAAGAACAATACGTCAATGTATGATAACTTCTCATCCACAAAATCCTGATATAGCTTAGGACATAGAAGCTGTTATGATAAACAAAGATGCACCAAACTGTTATGATAAACAAAGATGCAGCAAAAGATGAATTTTAGAATGTAGTGAAGGATAACAAATGGATTAAATGATGCATTTTTAACCTGACTCATGACTGAAGGTCGCATCATCTTTCGGTGAGAACGTCTTTTCCTGCGATTGTAGTAGGAAGAAGCATTTGTGGTATCAGTTGTTGTTGAGACTCTGAAAAATACGCCAAATAAATGCCAACCAATTCTGCACACAAAGAAATGTCACAACTGAATCGATCGCTAAAACTTCAGGGAAAAAAACAGAAAAATCAGAAAAATTAAGAGGAAGCTTTCAGCTTTATTGGCATTTTTACTTCTTTAAAATCATTCAAAATTAATAGAAACCAAAAAAGTCACTTAAAATAAATAAAATATTCTTATGAAAACAATGCACAATGATCTTCACTCTGATAGATAAAAATCAACTTTAAAAGAGATAGCGTATCAAATTACACGAAATGGTCTTGATTTATTACAATATTCCCATGACTTAAAAGAGGGTACTAAAAATAAGAAACTAAAGTTTGTCCACTAAATCAAACCATAAGCACACCAAAAAAGAACCAACAGTATCACTTGAGTGCACCTTGCAATATGCACCCACCCCAACCCCACCTCTTTCACTGTGCTTAAAGCAGCCAGAGTTATGAAATTGCACCGATGCATTCGATGATAATGCTCTTAAAAACACTGGAATACACTGTAATAAACAGTGATCTCTATATAGATGGACTTGCTTGATAGTCTTACTTAATACAACAGATGGCGCCTGTCCGAGCAACTCGCCTAACTGTTTTCACGTGAAATGTTCCGCAAAATAATATACCAGATATCCTTCAATCAGGCAGGCAATATTTTTTTTAGCTTTATAGGCAAAAATCTTGCATAACATTATTAGGTAGGTGTTCAAAATTTTCAATTCAAAAACCTGTCCATGATATCAGCAAGCATGAATCACCCTGACTAGGCAGTTAACAGCCCAAGTAATAGTTAATACTACTAAGTAATACTAATACTACAGTACATTAGTACTGTTTTACTGCACTATGGCAACAGTGTACATAAATAAGTTTGATGATGAATATATAATTATTTGTGCCCCTGAAAATTGCAGTCATTGTCAGTTGATGTGCAGCCAAGGTTCCAAAAGCATCAGTTGCTTTACTGTCTGATGCTGACAACATCAGAAATACCGACACAGTCATTCAGCCCAATTACGTTGGCATCAAAGAGAGAGAGACTCATCGTTGATATAAAGCAGGGCTGTCGTACAGTACAAACTAAAAGCAGGACCACTGTAATCCTAAACATGGATGGGTCTGGCTGGTGAATTGCTGCCCAATTTCAGGCTAAAAATCCATCAAAGTTGTGTGAAATGAAAACTAATAAAAGTCAACATTAGCAGAAGTAAAAAAATCAATACAAACATTGAACAGATTCAGAAAAAATGTGTTGGAATCCACTTTTCTATATCTGATCATTTTTTCAACTAAGATGAAATGTAACATTAAATACTGTAATCATGCATCTCTCTCTCTCTCTCTCTCTCTCTCTCTCTCTCTCTCTCTCTCTCTCTCTCTCTCTCTCTCTCTCATTAGGTTTTCACTCTTTCCCTGAGAAGATCCACCTGACAACATTCCTGGATGATTATTAACAGTGGCCTTATCGCTAATATTAATATTTCTGCAATATGAAAAGAATTCCCAAAAGGCTGAAGGGTTGTAAAAAACAAAATTCAGTAGCATGATAACAGTGGTCACAAAAACAGAAGAAGAAGAACACACAACAAGTGGAGAAAAATATCCCGCATCCAAAACCCCACCTGCTGCTAGCATCATCTTCGGAATCCACAAAGCTCGTGCTATCCAAGTCGCTGCTCATCACCGAAGACCCTGGCTTATGGTGGTGCCACCTGTTCTGGTCATGTCGGCTGGAATGACTGACAGGACGAGCTGGATTCGCAGGAGGCAGGCCTATGAACATTTTTGCAAGACAGAAATGCAAAGAAAGATTCCAGCAGTTAAGATTGTTGTATTTTGACGTATGTAATATGCACATAAAACATTTTTGCACAAGCTGTGCTAAGCCCCAAGTTTCCTATGTATCCTCAATGCATTTATTATATATGCCAGTATGCCAGTGGGTGTTACATACAAAAGCAAAGTACTGGGTATATGTGCAAAAAATGATGAATATCTTGTACAGTTCAAGATAAACATTGATATATATATAATCAAGGAATGCAAAATTTCAGCAAATATATTAAGCAGAAGTACAAATCAATTTGTGAAAACTCTTAAGCAGACGGAATTTCATTCCCACAGAGAAACCGAAGATCAGTGTATGGACTGGAGTCAGACAGTCAGAGTCTCAGATCAAAGTCAGACGAACCTCGTTTGGCATCAACATTTATCGCCTGTCGACTTGAGGCCCGTTTTGATCTAAACACAGACACCAAATCAACCTGCATGAGCCTAACCACAAGCATTAGCATCAAAGTCATCATCAGCATCAGCATCATCAGCATAGCACCATCATCATCACCATCACCGCCATAATCATCATCGTCATCATCATCAATAATCACTACAACTACAACCACCACCACCATCATCAATAATAATTAATAATATTATAATTTTTTAAACAATGAAATACCAATTGATACTCAAAAAAATTAAATAATAACAAAATAATAAAACATAAACAGAAATATCGTTATCTAGCAAACTGTTGCTACAATAATATGTATATGTCTAATACAACTATATAATGGAATTATGTGTAACATTCTATAAACTAAGTGATTAAGACATGTAGCTATACATTCAATAACATTGATAGTTAACTACATCTTATGCATGATGAGAATGAAAACAGATTCAAATTCCATGATAATAAATGCGCTTTTCGTCAATTACTCACAGCATCTAGGATCAGTGATTTAAAATGCAAGTGCAAAGTGAAAATCATGTTGTTATGAATGTCCATCAGTGAAACTGCAGATCAACCAAGCAAGGAGACCCATTTGTATAGAGCATCTAGCTTAACACAGAGTAATAAAGTTGTCAAATCTAGATCAAATCTCTCTCTCTCTCTCTCTCTCTCTCTCTCTCTCTCTCTCTCTCTCTCTCTCTCTCTCTCTCCGGTGGTGCATTTACAGTATTCTGGCATGCAATGGGCCTTAATATGGTCTGCCAAGTGTGTTCCATGCTTCAGCATTTCAGTGGGTTTAAGCAATAAAAGCTAAAATGCACCGTGTTCTTACAAAGCAGATTCAATAATAAATGACATGACAAAGAGGCCACACACAAACACATAAACTAAATATGCAGTAACCAGTTGGTTGCAGGAATACTGGACTCAACTGAAAGACTGCTTGGGTGGATGAAAAAGTGTTGGAAAAGATCAGATTTGAAGAGCTCCAGAAATTCAAGCCTTTGTATATTTATATTAAAACCCTTTAACCGCTTATATGCCCCAATAACCCTGATACCATAGTGCCGGAATTTTCAAGCAGGTTTAGCTTGCGTCGTATATAAACATGACGTGGAAAATTACAAGTGTTTGGCGTACACTGTATTGACGTCCTTTGCTTAGATGATGCTTGGGAATTTTTTTTGTAAAATTTATGACATAAGGTTTTTAAAAATACCTGTAAAATGGCTAAATGCAAATACAGTACAAGAGAAGCTCTACAAATAGTGGATAACCAACTTTCAATCTGGCAATCAGATTCCACTGGAAAATATGAAGTCCCGATTAATCAGTGTTGGACAAGGCAAGATCGACCGATTCGGATAATAATTAATAAGATAGGCCCGTTTCTGACAAACCAACCCATTTTAATTTTTTAATACTTGCCATCCACAGGTGCACAAGTATTAATTTAATGTACACAGCGTGAAACTATTACCAGTGTTGCCACTCTGGCAATCCAGGAAAAACCCAGGTTTGAACATGTGAAAAAAACAGAAAAACCCAGATATGTTTGCCAAACTCCCAAATGCTATAGACGAGTCAAAGGCCAATTGTTTGCAATGCAAGGATCAATTGAAACGAGGAGGTAACAATCTGCGTTCGTATGGAACCAGCGTGCAAAACTTCCTGATGATTCATCATTTGCACACAGATGAAACAATGATGCGAAACAAAGTGTTTAACGGTTTTAGAAATTACTCTAACAAACCTTAAAATGAAACTATTCCGATTAATCGGATCGTATCCAGAATCAGAAAAATTTCAGGCCTATAATCCGGAATCGGAAATCGGTAGAAAATTGCTGATCGGTTGATCCGTATTTACAAGCAATTTTAGATGATAATTGTGAACATAGTTACGGTAGTGACAATGATGGCACTCAGCGAACACTGCAAGATACAACGAATAACGATGATTCTGATGACGGGTGAGAATTGGTTCTACCCCCAGGTAAATTGGTATCAATCGTTTAGTTTTGAGAAATTTTTCATGTAAACTCAACTGTCATCATTGAAAAAGTATTATTTGTAGCGTTTGTAGCTAAAAAATAAATACATTTGCCACCTTTTATGTTTTTATGTAATGTTTTACAACTTAGATGCAAATAACAATGAAAAACGAAAAGTCCTTCAACTTAAGTCACTTTTCGCATAGTGTGGGGGAATATTTTATACCCAGTGCTCAGTGAAAGGGTTAATTGACTCTACTTTTGTGCACTATCTGATTGGCTGCAGACAACATAATGGCACAATCAAACTCACATAATGTCAGTTAAAACTGAAACACTATGACATTATCTGGAAATACTGTGCAAGTGTGTTCACACTGTATGTTCTGAGCAATGTTAAATCACATGACATTATAAAGGAGTGTCACATTAAAAGGAATGCCATTATAGAGAGTCAACTGTACTGTATAAACCAGATAAAAACACCAAGACCATCAATACACCAAGAAGAAGCAAACATCATAACAGTTACCTAATCTATGCCTGTGATTAATAATACACCTAACCAGCACTGATGATATAAAGCCAAGGAAATAAGCAACTGATGCAACAGATCACTAGGTCTCCCTTGTATATAAGAGCAGCAGAAACTGAGGAATTTGAAGAATTATATCTTGGGGCAATATTACCAGCTGCAGACCCCAAAGTTAATAAATGGAAAGAGCTGATAAATTGAATGTCATCCTAGATATAAATAAATAAGCAGCTGCAGCCCATACCCATCAACAAAGGTACACACACACACACACACATACATACACACGCACACACACACAAAACACACAGAGGCAATGATTGGGTGATCCTCTATAAACATTATGCCACACTTGTGTGCCAATTATATCCAAAAATATATAAATATATTCAAATATGAAGCATAGCTGGGCTAATACTAAATGTCAGATCATCATCATCATCATCATCATCATCATCATCATCATCATCATCATCATCATCATCATCATCATCATCTCATCTACTGTCATAATTAAAATTAAATGAAAGTTCATACGGTGCAGATGTGGGATGGGCTTCCTCAGGGACATGGCTTCTGTCTGGAGCCACCACTTGAGTAAGTAACTCGGGAACCTGAGATTCTGATAAAAGGCTGCCCTCTGAAGCCACCAACTGCACAACAACAACATTCAAAAGCCCTTCAGTGCAAAGGTTAAACAAGGCTGCTCCATCTCCAAACACTTCACAGTTTTCAAAAATTTAAAGCATTATTTAAGTTTGTCTGACCTTCTTTCAGATACCTGCATTAATTTATCTGCAGGCTTCAATGATGCCACAAGCATTAATTACTCAGCATTGTTGTACATTTTTTAAAGCAAGCAATGCCAGCACGGTTGAGGACTTTGGCTACAAATTTCCCTCTCTACCTTCTGTATAATAATAGCATTACATCTGCTTTTCCCTTGTTTTCTTCCACCATCACAACATGTTCTGCCTTCTTCGGCACATGTACAGGCCCATCCATCCATTTACCTGTTTTCTTCTCTACAAGCAGTTAATACCTACCTAAATGTTTGGTTTGGAACAACCTCCACCACCTCTCCCCCTCCTTCAGGTCCATCTGCTTGCAGGTGCAACAGTTGGTCTGCATGGTGAAGAGATTGGTTAAGTTTTATGCACAAATGTTGTTTGAATTGACCAGCACTGATGCCAATAGAACTCCACTGCACTATTCACTGGTTATTCTTGCACTTTTGCCAATATACTAAAATTATTTTGTCCATAAACCACCAGGTGTGCAACAACAATTGACAACCCCCCTCCAAACAGAACAGGTCATTGTTTAGAATCTGGCATCTCACCCATGTCACAATCCGTCCATTAAAGCTGGGCAAAATCGCTGAGTCATCAAGAATCTCCTCTTTAACGACCCTGAAAAGCAAACATACAAAAAAACGTTAAAAATTTCCCCCATTAAATATGACTTCATAGGCTCAGCCAATCAAACAAAGTTGTCACTTAAATAAACACAAACCAAATATAACCATATAAGAAGCAATTCACGGCATTAGAACAGCTGCATGAACCCCAAAATTAGAATGTTCACATTACAAATATTCAATATGTAATGGTGCTGTATGGCCCAGAGACATGGACACTAAGGAAATAGGACATCAAAGCACTTGAAGCATTTGAAATGCCAATATGGAGAAGAATTGAAAAAATCAGTTCGACAGAGAACATATAATTATAACAAGCATGGAAGTGCTAACAAGTCTATGAAAGATGAACACTTGCAGCAACTAACAACTATAAATGTACTACGGACAAAATACACAAAATTCAAAATAAAGCCATTAGGCTAATAAGAAATCCACACCAATACTGCAGTACCTCAAATTTATTCTTGAATTTGAATATACTCAACATTGCTAATATATACAAACAACAAACAGCTATTTTCATGTTTAAATATGTTAATAATCTATTGCCTTTAACTTTCTATAAGGATGAATTCTTTACATTTACTAACAAATTACACTCACACAATATAAGAAATCATATTAAATTTATCATTCCTTATGTCCACACAAATACTAGAATCTTCACTATTAAATGTTCTGGACCCCGAATTTGGAATAGCCTTCCCACTGCACTAAAAATGATAGTAAATTTAAATCTATTTAAAGAAAAGATTAATAAATTTATCTTATCAGGTGAATGTTAAATCAAACTATTGACTTCCTTATTATCTTATTTTTATTGTGTCTGTTATGATACCATTTCCACCTTTAAATATAATTTTCAATACTCCTCCCTGAGATACCTACTGGCGGGAATTTTTTTCCCTTTTGGTATCTTTTTTTTTCCTATGATTTATTTTGTGAAATTATGAGCTACTGTTTTCTTTTCTCTCAATATATACCATTTAATTAATTAATGATT
Organism: Metaphire vulgaris; assembly: GCA_018105865.1. Lineage (NCBI taxonomy): Eukaryota > Metazoa > Annelida > Clitellata > Crassiclitellata > Megascolecidae > Metaphire > Metaphire vulgaris. Next base: position 3,351,924 of record CM030838.1, read on the forward strand.
TCATTATCTTTAACTTTTTGATATTAACTTGATTTATATGCTCATGACTTTTCTTATTTAATTTGTGTAATTTTTTTGGTCAAATCAGTAAGGCTATAATCTTTGTACTTTATTTCATTAATTGTAAACTTTCTATCATGTATCATGAACTTAGCAGCCTTACTGAAAGTACTACTATGATGTTCAAATACTATTGCACTTTTTTGGAAAATAATAAACGGTTATTGATTGATTGATTGATTGATTGATTGAGAAATAATATTAAAGCAATCTGTGAAGACAAAGGACAAAAAGGATGAACAGAAACGAAGTCACTCAGCTGGAAGATGGATGACTACAAAATCACTAGTTACTAGACACTGAAGCAATTAGCTCAGAACAGAGTTGAATGGCAAAGCCACAGAATGATCTGCATAAATATATAAAATGAGTGGAATCACTCTCTTGGGCATCTACATAAACCATCAATGATAAATGATATACCGGTAGCCAGTGTTAGCCACCCTCTTCCAAACAATCATAAGTTACTCCAAATATAACATCACTGTATTTTCTTATGCATAAATCAAGAAAATGTGCATCCACATAAAAAACACTCATATCTGATAAATGATATATTTCTGATTTGTTAGTGCAGAATATGTCAATATCATGGTGAATTAATTTGCAATCAAGGCAACAAATAGCTTTTTCAATTTAAAATTGGCTGCTCATACAGCAACAACCCAGGATCTAGCCATTGTTCATGCCTTCAATGTTTCTTTTAAAGAACTGCCTTATTAACAATCCTGCAAGATCTAGGTCATCAAACTAAACTAATACACTTGACATTTATGCACACAAATTACCATGCTAAAATTCTGCAGTAGCAGTTGTGTGGAATAGACAAATAATTGAATACAATATTTACTTTGTTTTCAAAACAGAGCAAACATTTCTGTAAAGAGAGGCACTGAAATGATGAACATATTCAAGAGCATGCATGTACATAAGTCTTAGGATATGTTTAAAAATCATGATTTCATTTTGCATTACAAATTTTCATTATGTTATTAGGCTTATCGCAGAACTAAAATTAGAATAAAGGTCACGCAACTGCATGCGTATGCAAATGTGGCCATTAGATAGTTGAATTCACGCGGTATTGTGTGAATTACTAAATAGATTTCTTAAAGTTTAATTTGTTCCATGATAAAATTAAGTATGCCCATCAAACACTGTTGTTATGGAACATGTGCAAATGACAATAGGAAAATCACATTTGTTTGAAAAATATATATATATAACATCACTGTATTTTCTTATGCATAAATCAAAGAAAATGTGGGCTGTAGAATGAGCAGAAAACACTTATATCTGGGTCAATGTAATTTCAACAATGTGTTAGATCCAACTGGGAATATGTCAATATCTACAGGCCAATTAATTCATGCAATCCAAGGCAACAAATAATTTCAAATTGCATATTTTCAATTGGGGCTGCTCATACAGTTCAGCAACTGTTAAAGTTTGATGCCTACTAGCCAAACGGAGTGTTCAAAATTGCCTTTTCCCAAAATTTGTGCCTAAGATTTGCAAAAATTTGTCAAGAACTGACCATAAAATTATCTATTAACAATCTACTGGTCAAACGTTTAACCATCCTAGATATCACTGCAGTTTCACTCATCAAACTAAAAAAATACAGTTAATTTATTCTGACATTTAAGAGCCACAAAAATTTGTTTAAAAATTATAACTAAAATTGAAATTCTTTATTAGCATCGCTAACTCATTGAAATTCTCAAGATAGCTTTATTAGTTGTTAACATGTATGTTATATATATAAATATATATATATAATAATTGAATACAATGTATTTGCGTGTGTGTGTGTATAGACAAATTAAGATGATTAAAAAAACGGCATGACCACATTTTTTAAAACATATTAGAGCAAACATTTTTTCCGGTCTGTAAAGTTTGTAACATCTCTATGGCACTCCTGGAATGATTCTAACATATTCAAGAGCATGCATGTACATAAGTCTTAGGTCCATATTTGCAAAAATCAGCTGATTTCATTTTTTATTTTAATTAGATGCATGACGTCAAGAATGTTTAAACATTAAGCCTAATTCACCAATGTCAATAATCAGAAGAAATCATGACTCAAGAGATTTAGCTTTTTTAATTGATAAAAACCGTCTGCAGTTTAATGCCACCTGACTAACAACATGACCATATCTGTCTGGAAAAAAACAGCACAATATTTTGATCAATGGGAAACTGCAGGAGATAATTCAGCACTAATAACACTGCATCAGAATCAAAATTACTAGATGAGACAATGAGTTGTGTATATAATTAGTCCGAGAAGTCTATGAACGAGATATATATCTAACACACACACACACACACACACACACACACACACACACACACACACACACACACACATAAGGACTCCACAATTTCATATCAAATAATCAGAAACCAGCATGAATGAATAAGACAAACATCCAGACATTAAAACAATTTTGCATTCATGTTACACAATAAGTGTTATCATTAAGTACTACTTCTGCTGTAACTCCAGGAGCCCTGACTTAAATGTCGAAGATCTCTGATTGTCCATTTGACATTAATTAGAAGAAAGTGCTGTGAATGGCCAATGCAATTACTCATATCACAAATAATCCAACTTTGACAGAATCTAACACATAGCAAACAAATTCTCTCGAAAATAAAATCCAAAGAAAATAAATCCAAACATGGAAGAATCTTGTCTTGTCTTCAGCCATCCTCTCTACAAGGGTAGACCGCATCATGAATGAGATTTCTCCATTGCTTTCTGTTGTCTGTCATTTGGATCGCCATTTCCATCATCTTTCCAGTCCATTGCATGATGTTATCAGTCCACCTGGTTCTGGGTTTGCCTTTTTTCCATCAGTTGTGCCTTGTATCATTTCTTTTTCCAAACAGGTATCTGTCTTCCTCATGATGTGGCCAAAGTACAACAGTTTTCTTCTTTTTGATAGACTCCAAAAAGTCTCTTGTAGTACTTCCCTTCTCTAATACCCATTCATTAGTTATTTTTTCTGTCCATGATATATGCAGAATCTGTCTTAATCCTTTCATCTCAAACGCCTTGATTCTTGCTTCGTCTTTTTTTCAAAAGTCCAGTTCTCACATCCGTATCTTTGTTGTTATCTTTGTTGTTATGGATATGTCGTGGCTTTTCCATAAATTTTGTAATGCTTTGTTGACTGTTTGACCTGGAAGAATCTAGATATAGCAAAATGTCTCCTATCTGCTGTAATGAATTGTGGCTTTCCTAGCCTTTAAATACATAAAAGTCATTCGAAAAACCACAGCTCAGATGAAAAACAACCATTGCCTGACCCATACACGTGAATTTACCACCCAAGTATAAGTAGAAGCCATAAATTCAAGCATAATCATGAAAATGATCAAAGCTGCAGTGATGAGCAGAGGCATAAATATGCCAAAGATGCAAAACAATGATCAAGTCTCTGTCAACTTCATATAAGATTAGAAAGTCTTTGCTACAATGAGCAAAACATAAACAAATAATACGAGTTTTGCGGAGAATAAAGAAATACATTCATAGAAAGAAGTGACCAGAGTTTTCTAGGCTCTAAATTTTGCAATCTCCCAAAGTTCAACAGTCTGTGAACTTCTCACATTCATGTAATATTATTACAAGTGAATATTACACCCCATAGTAAACAAACCCAAGTGATGTCACAAATGCAAGTCTTCTATGACTTGCTGCACTGTTTGTATAGCACCCTAAAACTATAACTATAACTCAGGGATATTTTTACACCCCCTAACACCCCCCCCCCAAATCTGAGACCGACAACCCCCCCCAATCGAGGGATATTTTGACACTCCCAACACCTCCCCTGAATTTGAGACCGAGCCCCCAACACCCCCAATCTGAGCTACAGATGACCATATTTTTGCTTGTCAGGCTTTTTTGGAGACTTGATATGTTTTTTTTTGCTTGTCAGACTGTTTTTGAGAATTGACAAGGTGGTTTTTTTGCTTGTCAGACTTTTTCCAAATTCCGAGGCCCCCAAATTTTCCCGACACCCCCCAAATTCACAACCCTAGAAATAACCCTGCTATAACTATAACTAGAAGTATAATTATAACTAGTCATTCTCTATTTTAAAAATCAGTCACAGTGTGTTGCCATTCTTTCATGTTCATTGTTCTGTGATTTAGATCCTGTAAACTGTTTCCACACCATTCATCAACATCATCACACCATTCTGTGTGTGGTCTTCCTTTCTTATTGGCATTTTCCATAATTCCAAACAATAGAGCTTTAATCTCTTTCTGCCCTCTTCCATTCTGCATATGTGTACAAATAGATGAAGCTTCCTTTGTTTTTCTCTTTGCAGCGTGGTTTGTTTTGGCAGAATTATCCTGTACAGATCTGCATTTGTGATCATTCTGTTTCTATGCTAAATGCTTTGCTTTTCCATATCCTGTCTGTTGCCATAAGTTGTTCTAAGCTCTTGCTGCTCTTCTTGTGCACTCTTGTCTGCACGCTAAGTCATGCGTCATGTTGCTTTCAAGGCAGATGAAGTTTTCTACGTTCTTTACTTCTATTCCATTCACTTCAATTTTTCCTACACTATCTTTGTGGCCAAACACCAAAGTCTTTGTCTTGCACTCTTGTTTACAGCCAGCAAAGCAATTTCCTACATAACTAACTAATTAAAGATCTTCTATAGTGCCACTTTAGTAATGCACTTGACATTAGTCAATGGTCATTTCAAGGCAGAAATGTAATACCTGTCATCAGATCCAATAAATCAGTTGGATTCTTCTTACACATTTTAGCTAAATTTTCCTCTGACGAGATTTATCCACATGTAAATGTGCATAAATATTAAGAAGAGTGGGCTATAGTCTGGAGACAAATAATCTCTGCCATCTGACAAAACACCTTAAATCTTACCATTAAGTCAGGTCTATTTGTACCAAGGGCAAAATAATTTACACACACAATTTTGGATTTTTCTTTGGAGGTTGCCAGTTACTTTGCCCTCAGGATGCTTAACCCCATGCAAGAAGTTCTGCCCCAAGGATGGACAATATGTCCTGATAGAGGACATAAAGAGGCTTACTGTCAAGGCTAAATGGCATAAGATAACAATATCATATAAATATTGTCATCCCATTGGTGTAGCAAATGAATAAACTAACATAGCATAATAAGTAAGCCTTTTATTTTGGCTTAAGTTTGGGGTGAGTGGTTACTGGTTACATGAAGGCAAATCAACACTGGAGGCAAATGACACAGTGAACCATTCAACCATTCATTCCCATTCAAGTTGGGAGGGGGAAGGGTAGGGCAAAACATCTCAATGTCTTCATATTTTGCCAATAAGTCTAAACAGTCATTGTTAAACCGGCAGTTTGTTTTTAAGAAGATGCTGGCACAGTGGTTTGTATACATTGTAAGTATTTATGTTTGCGATTGATGTTGTTCAAAGAAAATGTGATTAATTGCAATTAATTGCGATTAATTATTTTAATCGCAAAATTAATCGCAAATAAAAAAATTAATCGATAAACAGCACTAATAAATAGATTAATACATTCTCAATTCATCAGATGCTATTTACCGATAACCCTTTTCCATTAGAACATTTTTTCATTTTTTTATTTTGCATGAAGTGGATTTATTTAAATGTGAAGAAAACTGACGGTTGAAATAACAGATAAATTTTGCGCTTATTTCTAATTCTTGATAAAATTTCCCAGATTTTATGATTCAGTATCAGGAAGTAGTTAGCAGTGTGGTAACAACATTGGATGATAGAGCAAGAGATCATGGGTTCGATACCCAGAGGAGCCCTAAGGTCAACTCAGCCTTACTCGCTAGACGGCAGTGCTAAAATGAGGAGCAGTGGCAAAAGGGTGCAACAAGTCAAACAAGTACGCTACAAGATGCACTATCCCCACATCCGTGGTATTGCACGCCCGACTGAGGGCTATAGCAACGGAGATCAGTGCTGTCCTATGAGGTTTGGGAAAGACTTAGAGTTTTTTTTACCAAATTACTATAAAATAACAACACAAAACATAATATGTTCATAACAATGACTGGATGTCACTGTCTATACAAAACATAACATTATATTCCTAACATTCTCAGAAAATTCCTCTAGAACGTAATATTATGTTCAATTCATGGAAGGGGTTAAGTTTCTGCCCATAGATAACTAACTAACTAGGAGGATTAACAACAGCCATCCAGAATTCCTCTGGACTGCCTAGAAATAATGGACACTGTCAGAGAGCATAGACTGGCTTTCCTGGATAGTGTATTGCCCAGAAAATTATATGAAATATCATGAGCATATAAAAAGTAATCTTGTAAAATAACACTGCTTAACATAGCACAAAAGGAAGTGGAAAAAATAAAAGCAACTAGAACATTCACCACAAAATCAGGAAATTAAGTGGAAAGAAAAAGTGGGCCTCCAGTAGCAAATGCATAAAAAACAAAGCAAACGAAAGGTTTAAAAGTAAATATAAAAAACAGTCTGCATGGTGACCTCCAAGAAAATGAAATTCACAACTGTACAATCCAAGTAAATGGAGAGAAAATTAAATAAGTCATGACATTCAAATATCTGGGAAGCTAGTTCACCAGTGATGCTAAAATTGAATCAGATATAAAAACAAAACTAGGAATGGCCAAAATGACCTTTGCCACTCTGAAGCACATAATAACAAACATATATTTAGCAATAAATGCAAGGATAAAGGTTCTGGAATGTTACATTTGGCTAGTCATATGACAGCAAATGGAGCTGAAACTTAGAAGATCTCTAAAGTCATGACAAAAAAACTTAAGCTGCCAAAAAGTGATTCTTAAGAAAAATGTTTAAAATATCTTGGGCCAAAAGAAAACAAACGAATTAGTCCTCATAATGGCGGGTACAGAAAGGAAGTTGCTATCTACCATACAGAAAAGACAGCTTCAAGTGTTTGGACATATAATGAAGAAGAACAGAATAGAAAACCTGGTAACTACTGGACAAGTTGAAGGCAAAAGAGCAGAGAAGACAGACAAAGAATGATGTACATCAGCAACTGACCAAAGTAAAAGAAGTAAATACAAAATCAGAACCTATACAATCTATGAACAACAGAGAGAAATGGAAGTCCATTGTCTCAATGTAGAAATACATGGCATATGAAGACGAGAAGAAAATAATATTATTGTGTTTAGTCAATCAATACTGAGTTCTTAATTTGTTCTAATGTTTTTCTGTACTCATTAAATACAGAGTGCATTATGAATGCAAAGCTGCCAGCATACTTAGGCTCAAATGATAAAAATCTGGCTGCATAAGCCCCTACCTTTAAATTTCTACATTGCTACTACCTTTATGAAAAAAGTTGTTGCTAAGAGTCACAAAAGTGAACAGAAACACTTGTTTAAGAAAATAAGAAAATAAAAGACCATACATAAGCAAACTACCAGTACATTAGTTTTAGGGCACAGTCTATAAAATTATATCATGGTGTATTGTATGAATTTGTATCGCTTAATCATTGTGAATAAGTCTCATTTATACATTAAAACAAGCAACAGATATTATCTGCCATGACAAGAGAAGACCAGAAAGGGAGGAGGGAAAAGAGATTTATTCGAATTGTGTACATGAGAAGTTGACAACCATAGACTGACCACTGTCTTAAGCTGTTAGGGTCATTACTCCAATCATAAGCATAGATTCCATTGACACAGGGGACATGGACATGTTTCCACCAATATTCTTGGTGTAACGTAATGTTCAATAGTTTCCCAATACAAAGGGTGCCTGGTGCTTTGTCCCTTAGCAATGAAAATATGCTTCAATGTGCCTTTTCCCCACTCCCATTATTACAAATCACAAATCCTCCATGTGGTGCATAGGTAAGTCCTTGATGATTGATACAAATCAATTAACCTCTATAGCGCCATTTTATCAATGCCAAAGCCATCACCCCTAACAAAATATAAATACTAATTATAGATGACTGATCTCCTGAATTGACCTGGCCTCCTGCAAATGGATTTGGAGTAACATCAATTGATACTTTCGAGCATTAGAATAGGTCCTATAAAAGCTTATTAATATTTTAAATTCTATTAATATTAAACCTATCATTAATGAGAACTATCGATGAGCTTAATAAATCTGAACAATAAGTCGAATACTCTTAATGATATCTCCTTATAATCATATATATTCGCGAATTTTATGGTAATATTGTAGGTAGGGTCTAAGACGAACCCAAAGTCGTCGTCCATAGACTTGAAGAAGTACTTGTAGTTCGGTTTGGCGAGGGCATTTTTTAAGTGGAGCAGGGTGCATCGATCGGCGGCGATCGGCAGTTTGACAAGGTACGGAGTGTCCTGGTCGTCCAGATGGTAGATAACCTTCGTCTCCGTCGACGACGACGCCATTAGACGCTCAAACACAACGCAGCAAACGCGTGGACAACAGAACACAGATCGACATTATCATCGTGATCATCATCATTACGACCGACTCACTGACTCAGTCGCCGACTCGCCCGCCGGACTCGCCGAGGGCCCGAGGCCAGTGTTACCAGTGGGCATTTTTGAAAAACATACCCAATTGGCCTGCAAAATCCCAGAAAATCCCAGATAAATTTGCGTAAATTTATATATTTGGGCAGTTTTTGACATGAAATGGCTGTACTTGAATCGGGTAACAAACGTATAACATTTATAAATATATATCGACCTCCCTCACTGTCTCATTCTGAATTTTTTTGTGAATTTCAGTCCCTATTGGAAATTATAATATCTTCATCCTCTGAATTAATTATATCTGGAGATTTCAATTTTCATATGGATGTGAAAAATAATCTTTCGTCTAATTTGGATGACATTTTCACTTCCTTTGACCTTCATCAGCATGTTTCCTTTTCTACCCATGATAAGGGACACCTTCTGGACCTCTTGATCACCAGGTCAAATTCAACAATTTTATCCAAAATCTCTCCCTGTGAAACTTATTTATCTGATCACATTGGTTTGTCTTCTAAGATCACTTTTCCTCATAAATATCCACCTTTATATAAAATTGTAAAATTTCGACCATGGTCTAAACTTGATTTAATAGCCTTTAAGACTGCTATTTCTAACTCTGAATTATTTACTAATCCTGCAGAGACTGCTTCTGAATTTGCAACCCAATTTACCTCAGTTCTTCTTAATGTTCTTGATACACTTATTCCTTTTAAAACTAAAAAGGTTGTAACCCGACCACCTCAACCTTGGTTCAATTCTGATATTGCTGAAGCCAGGCGATGTCGCAGCCAATTGGAACGACGATGGAAGTCTTCTCGCCTACCAAGTGATAGGCAGAAATTTAGAGACCAATGCAAAATTGTCCGTAAATTAATTTCTGTAACTAAATCCAACTATTTAACTAATCTTGTTACACAAAATTCTTCAAATCCTCGTCTACTCTGGAAATCTCTAAATAGCATTCTTCATAGGGAAAAGTCAAGTGTCACACCTGGTTCCTTCTCTTTATCATCACTCCCAGATGTCTTCTGCCAATTTTTCTCCAATAAAATATCTACCATTCGCCTAAAATTTCAGATAATTTCTTCAACTGGTTTCTCTTTTCCGAAATCCCCACCAACTCCTCTTAATTCCTTTAAACCTACCACCCTTAATGAAGTTCGCCAGATAATCTTTACATCACCAATTAGTCAATGTACCCTTGATGTCCTACCAACTCAAATCCTCAGAGATTGTTTTGATGTTTTAGGTCCAATAATAACAAACTTCATAAATCTCTCATTGCTTGAAGGGTGTTTCCCCTCTGCATTCGCTCATGCAGTTGTTCACCCACTACTTAAAAAGCCATCTCTCTCTCCTAATGACTTGTCTAACTATAGGCCTATATCTAATCTTAATTTCTTATCGAAAATTCTTGAAAGGATAGTTGCTAAGCAAATGCATGCTCATTTGTGTTCTAGTCCACATTACCTCTCTTTCCAGTCTGCTTACCGAAAATACCACTCTACTGAAACGGCTCTGTTGGCAGTCCATGATCTTATTGTTCGGGCTATTGATGCTGGAAAAGTTACTGCTCTTTTACTTCTTGACCTATCTGCCGCCTTTGATACTGTTGATCATTCTATTCTTCTTCATCGACTTGAACATTGGTTTGGAATCTCTCCCTGCCGGGAACGGTTTTTCCTTGTTATCAATTTGCTACAAGTTTGTTCTAAGTTTTCTTGGAACGTGTTGCGCGTTCCGAGATTAGAACGCATTTGTAACAAGAAAACTTGTCACAAGATTCTTGGAACGAATTCGTTCTCAACTCGTTCTGTGTACTCGCTACGAGAGCTTGTAACGAACTTGTTGCGATCCTTGTAAATAATTAGTTCCGAACTTGTTCTCAAAAATCTCGTTGCAGGTTCATGTGGGAGGGATGGGAGGAGAGGGGAGGAGAGGGAGGAGAGGAGAGGGAGAGGGAGAGGGGAGGGAGAGGAGAGGGAGAGGGAGAGGAGGGAGAGAGGAGAGAGGAGAGGGGAGGGAGAGGGGAGAGAGAGGAAGAGGAAGAGGGAGAGGGACAGGAAGAGGGAGAGGGAGAGGGAGAGGGAGAGGGAGAGGGAGAGGGAGAGGAAGAGGGAGAGGAAGAGGGAGAGGGACAGGAAGAGGGAGAGGGAGAGGGAGAGGGAGAGAGAGAGATAGAGATAGAGATAGAGATAGAGATAGAGACAGAGACAGAGGGACAGGGGCAGGGACAGGGACAGGGACAGGAACAGGGGTAGGGACAGGGGCAGGGACATAAATTTCAAGTATATATAGGGGCCGTCCATAAATGAGGTCACGCGCTTGGGGGGAGGGGGGTTCAGACATTTGTGACGATGTGTGACGAGGATAAGGTAGGTCCCACTGTCCCACAAATGTGACGTCACATAATGCAAAATATTTTTTAATACTAAATTAAATGTTATAAAAGTCGCGAGTAATTATAGTAATTATTGAATGCATGTTACGTTTAGAATTATTATATTTCATTTTTATACAAGAATTTGAATAAATTTCTGAATATCATGCATGCAGTCAAGAAATAAGTGATTTGAAACAATAATTTTTACGGGGGGTTTAACGCTTTCTGACGTCATATTCAGGGATATTTTACACCCCAAAACCCCTCACAACACCCCCCAATTTGAGGGCGACACCCCCCAGATTTTGATGCTGACGACCTTTTTTGCATGTCAGGATTTTAGAGTTGAACCTCAAAATATCTCAAACCCCCCCAATTGAAAGTCCTAGAAAAATGGGGGGGGGGTTAACGCTTTGTGACGTCATGGTTTAGGGGGTCAGTTTTTTTGTGACGACGTGTGACGAAGGGGGGGGGTTCAAAACTGCCAAAATCGCGTGACGTCATTTACGGACGGCCCCAAACGCCGCGCACTATATTGCCAATTAAGTCTGTTTGACAACAACATGCAACATGCAACGTGGCTATATATAGCTGATAACGTACCATGTGCAACCAGTCGCTAGATGGCGATACAATGGCCATATGACTATTTTAAATATATCGCATTCGGAAGATGGCGTCACCTTACAGTCATACGGAAATTGCAGCCTATACCTTGGATAGCGCCGTTTAAAAGCGGAATGCTGAATATACGGTTTTTTGCAACCAGGCCTAATCTTGTTGAATTTACTGAAACACTTTGTCTGCTCATTCACGTTTAATGGCAGCAATTTCCAGCGACAGTAAGGCCATAATGTGACTGAACTGATGTGAATGTGTATTTTATGCATCCATGAAACGGCTGGACTTAAACTACTACTATATACATTTCGCATATGTGGTATAATGCTATAATAAGTAGCTACAGACGTAGTACTTACCAAAGCGCTGTACGTGGCGCTTAGATTGTTTGTTATAGTATGTTGACATATACACAATACTGGCACTAGATGGCTCTTCTTTTAAATGTGTTATTTGCTTCTATTTTACAGTATTAACTATATTAAATTATTTCATGTTAAATTAACTTAAATGAGTGAGTGTTTGGAGTGGTGACAGTCAGATCTCAGTGATTTGGGGCTGTGGAACCGTTCCGAGCGAGTCGTCGACCCTCGCTCGATCCGGTTATATGGATGTGCGGGCGAGACGCGGTCTGTCGCAATGAGGCGGTGACGGTGTGCGATGCCGGGGTGTGATATCCCGACATAAGGGGTTGTCTCCGCGCAACGGTTGATCAGTCCGTGCGCGACGATGTACCCTTCGTTCTCGGCGACGGAAGTGCCTCATCTTCCCGCTGACTGCCTGCATAGTGCCGGACGCGTGGTCCTGCCTGAATCGCCTCGTATCGTCCCCCGCTGTAGAAGCCGACTGGAACAGCGCCTGAGCGACCACCTTTCAATCTCCTCCCGTCTCTCTAGGGTGCGCTACATAATTATGCATATACTCGACACCATACAGCATTAGATAAAGCAAGGAACAGATATATAAAGAAAAACATTCTATCCTCCGTAAACAGACACGCGTACATATCCGCTCTGTCGGTCTGGCTGATGTCGATTCATTCATCGATATTACATATACATCGCTGCCTGCGATGTGTCAAAAGAAAAAGGAAGCAAAACCTTAACATAACATTATTATTTTTATTTAAAGATACATTTATTATTAAATTGGGGGTTGTATTATTTTTTATTTTAAGCTACATTATTATATTGGGGATCATATTATTTTTTATTTTAAGATATACTATTATGTCGGGGTTAGCCCCCCAGGTTTTCCGAAATTAATTTATCTACCCTTCCCTAGTTCAATATTTAACAATTTAGCGCCGTCACCTCTGCGGCGTAGGACCTAGCTTTGACTGTCCACAAAAGGGAATTTATTCTCCGGGGCCACTTTATATCCCAATAACTACAGGCGCCTCCCCTAAAACAGTCAAAATCAAATGACTCTCTCTTCTACCGGTTCCTTCGAGCCTTACATCTGCTCTGTCTTCAATCCGGGCTACGCAAAAGCTTTCTAAATTTTCCATCAATACTGCGTACCCACCAAAGGGTCCATAGGCCCCATCCATCGGCCTCTAATAACCACCATGTACTTCCCACACCTTCCGTCTTGACCGAAGTCCTTCGTATTCCCCCCGGCGTCTCCAGCCGGTAATTTCTCCGAAATTCCTCATCGACTTCAAATCTCCTTCTGGTCCACAAAGCCAACAGTACGAACTGAGGGTATGCCCCTCTCTTCTACTCCTTCATCTCCGTTTCTCCTTTGACCTCTTCTCCGGTTCACATTTCAACCGGTGCTTCCTGCTTCTTTTCTTCTCGTTAATTGCTGTTTCTCCGGCTCACAGCTCAACCGACGTCTCTCCTGCAACTTCAAAAATAAGGGCAAGTCCCCTCCTTACTCACCCGCTATCGCTAGCGCAGACAAATCCCGGCGTGGGCAATTTAACGGCTGGTCACCAGAGGGCAAATTTCGAATACAGGTTCCCTTTGTGCCTCTGGGCCCCCCCTGAAAAACCAGCTGACACAAGTTCGCCTCTCCTCGATCTAACGCCATTTTAATTATCTCCCTCCCCTTTCCTGCATAGGCGTTTATGGAATCTCCTAGGAAATTTCAGATTTTGGTCGAAATGTCTTCTCTTTCTCTGAAAGATGTTTATCCTCAAAATTTGGGGGCTGTACGCGTTTTGTGGGAAGACTCCTCTGACGGTGTTTCGACTATTTATTTTCTTTTGATAAAAATTTTGTTATCACGTTGCCCGTATCCCGTTTCATGCTATTCTGCCGCTGTCTGCCGCCTCTGCTGCCATGAGATCAAGCATTCATTATACTGTATATTATATGCACAACCAAGGACCTATCGAGTGTCATTCCCTAGTCATGTACATTTACACCGCATAGCATTTGCGTAGACCATTTTTACACATTCACACTACGTCCATTCATTCATTTATTCACTTATTTTCATTACATTCATTTAATCCGCTTGGTCAGAGGTATTTTTCCCCGCGTGCCCTTTTCCCGCGGTTTTCTGTTGATCTTTCCATTTCCTCTGGTGCACTCGGTGATCTTTCGACCCTTCAATTCGGAGTGAGGGCCCGCGACCCCACTCGCCAATCGTTGGACTTTCCGACTCCCGGTGACTCATTCTGTTCTTCCCAATCTGCCTATGGGCGTCTTCCCACGCACTGGTGTCTCTTGTTTCCTTTCGACCGTACTTCTTGATCTCTCTGACCATTCCGTCTTCGATTCAGTCTGTATCTGCCCCGGCCTTTCTTGCAGACAAACGCCAATTCGCGCCAAACGCAGTCACACATTCATTATCAGCGACATTCACACATGCAATTCAAACAGTCTAAACAACGTATCTTTCACACGTTTCATCTTAACATCGTTAACTTCGGTTGCCTTAACTTCTATATAGCCATTTCTTCATCCACACACGACACAACTCAAACCACATGCAATATAACCATCAGTCGTGCCCGTGCAAAGAAAAATCAATTTTCTAAAGTTGAAACCTCTATACAGACCTAGCTATTTTTTTATTTGCTATTCCGGCCTCTGATTTCCAGATAACCCACTGACATACTCACTTTTCTTTCATTGATGTTATTTATCTACTCATTTACTTTCAGACATTTTCGTATTTTAACCCATGCAGCAATTCGTGACTACTCCCCCCACAACATCACAACAAGAGCTCCGTCTTCCGCTCCTCCATCTCGCCCGTTTTGCCGTATTCTGCACTCCTACCATAAGACACCATCACGCTTTCGCGCTAGGCAGGGTATAGAGTTGCAAACAAGTGATTCATCTCCTCACTTCTCCAAGAGCTCATCTTCCGCTCCTCCATTCCGAACAAATAACCGTTTTGCCATTTACAACACTCCCGCCATAAAACACCATCACGCTTTTCGCGCTAGGCAGAGCAAGGAGCCGCAAAACCCGTGACCCATTCCGTTCCGTCACGCTAACCTCGCAACATCTTCACCAACACGTCTGCTACCTAATTCACTGTTCGATCCAACAGCCTGCAGACCTCATCATCACCATCTACTACGTCCAGTCATTCCTCCGTGGCCCATGTTACTCGTTTACTTTTTTTGTCTGTTTGAGTGTTCTAGATGTTATTTATTCAGTGGTTAATGTCTATCAATGATTTTCTCGTAGGCCTGTTCTTCTATTTCTTTGCAATAAACAACTATTTCCCGCGTTTCCTCTGCCAGTCATAAACCTGAGTCGGGGGCCCGCGACCCCTCCTCAGTCCAATGTCTAGGCAATGTCATGACTCACCCGGTCATTACCTCTCCTTCCTCCTCAGTTCTCAGGTCCCGCCTAACTGACCATCATTTCCATTCATTCACAAACCGCACCGAGTCCAGTCACATGTCTCGGTCAGAACCCATACGACAGACATATGTAACAACGCTTCAGAAGCGGTGCGCTTTCCCTTTCATACCAGCACCGCTCAACCACAGTAAAAACCCATCCACTCCACGCATACTCTACTCCATACATTCAAATCGAATTCCCGTTTAGGAACAGCGAGTAATTAAATTCGCACTGTACCAGTGTCTGACCTACCCAATTTCTTAGAATTCTGTATGTGTCAGACGTTTGTACTGCCCCTATTTTCCAGACATCTGGCTCACGACTCACCCCCAACGCTACTTTAGACAAAGACTGAATTTAATGCATTACACCGCAAAAATTTCTAAGCGGTATAAAAACACGATAATGCTATTGAATGACGATACGAGCAAAACTAAATTAAATTATCTACGCCTTACTAATGCATTCTGAACCACATTGGGGCGGGTTGAGTTCAGGGCAATTTTGTATTCCCACAAATTTTCCATTAAAATTTTAACAGACGACAAAATCAAAGCCCAAATAATCGACATAACACGACTAAAACTAAAATGTGACCACAAATCGATTATGACCTTATCTCATTTTAAGATAGCCTAAATCTTAAAAAATTTCTTCTACAAAACCAATCTGTAATTGAGTAGTATCAATTTGTTATTTAATAAGTATCAGCTACCTGTCTTTACTCAAGTATTCCAACAGTTTAAGCTAATTTATTTACCTCATTTAGCCAATTATTATTAATCTTTATTGATCATTTAGGTAACTCCACCTTTCTGTTAAAATCTTGTCCTCACTTGTTAGTAATTAGTTTAATTATACTCATTCTTTCTAGGATTACCACCTTTCGGGATCTATGATTCCTTAGGTAATCCTTATTTTCACATACAGTGTCACTAAGAAATTATGCAATTGTTGCTTCTTTTCATTTTATTTTTTATTTTTTGGTACTTAGTATAAGTTAGTTAAAGTTAAATTTTGTAAAGTTTGCATTAAATATACTAGGTATGTATCCTGACATATTTCTATTTGTATCATTTGTGTATGTATTGTGAAAATAAAAGACCATTTGAATTTGCAAACGTAACCCCACTTCTGGTACCATTTTGTGACGATTCTCCCTTCCCCTATTATAATTTTGATGGTTTACCAGAATGCCAAGGGGGAGAATCTTTTCTTCAGGATGCAGCCAAGTCTTCGCTGTGGGTTTCGGCCTCCATACTCGTAGAGGGAGGGCTTAACTTACTTATAACCTTATATATATATTATCTATATTCCCTAATTGTGACTGTCGTCGTCATCATCATAAATCACATCTATTTAGGCACGCAATCAAACGACATTCTTTTCAGAATATAGGTTTTATTATTATTACTAGTGTTTACCCGTCAAAAATGACGGGGGAGATTGGCTGGGGAAGGGAACGGAGGTTTGGGGCCTGTGGGGTAAGCGGGGCGGGTATGGGTTGGGGCCGGAGCAATTGGGAGAGGGATGGAGAGGGAAAAGGGATGGAGAGAGGGAAGGGGAACGGGGGGTTTGGGGCCGGAATGGGTTGGGGCCAGGGCGATTGGGAGAGGGATGGGAGAGAAAAAGGGATGGGGAGAGGGAAGAGGAACGGGGATTTGGGGCCAGGGCCGGAATGGGTTGGGATCAGGGCGATTGGGAGAGGGATGGGGAGAGGTAAGGGGGATGGGGAAAGGGGGTTTGGGGTCGGGGCGGGAATGGGTTTGGGCCTGGGCGATTGGGAGAGGGATGGGGCGAGGGAAGGGGGACGGGGGTTTAAGCTGCAATTAAGACGCTTCGTTAAACGCTCCGTTGATAATAATACATTTTTGATTAAACAATATTTGGTTGTCAATGACAACAGCGTCTTGACAACAGCGTCAGACGCGACAGACATCGAGAATTATATAATAAGATATAATTTTATATATATATATATATATATATATATATATATATATATATATATATATATATATATATATAAAAAGTTCGACTAATTGCGTGATTCTTTTGTCATTAAAAATAATTATATGGTATACATAGATCCAGTATAGAGGGGACCGATTTTCAAAATATTTACATTGTTTGACTCATAAATGAATGGGGGACAATGCCATATAGATATTATTTACGACGCCCTTAATGCGTAGCCGCCATACCTATATAGTCAAACTGAAACAAGCGGAAAAGTCCTTCTTTTTGCGTATTTTCACTCTATATTGGACTTTTCCAACTTGGTATTGTATATATCAGGCTATATATGAAAGTTAAAATGAGATATACCATTCTCCTGCATCTCAATTCCTTTTTCTAACCAGCCGTGCAAAAATATTTCTAAACATTGGCAGGGGTCGATCACGTCTCCGGCCTAATACAGATCCCCTCAGAAATCAAATACTTTTTTCAAGATTTGCAGCTAAAATAGTTGAGTGCCAACCTATCTCTTGTGAGCGCAAAGATGCAGGGAAATGTATTTGGAACAAAACAATACAATTTTTTAAAAAAAAATCGGATTACATTTTGGCATATAGGCACGGCTGTTAAAATCCTGCTACACTTCTTCGCAATTCCAAGACAAGGCGCATACACGATCTGTTTAGGGGTCATCCATTTAGTACGTACGCAAAAAGTCATAATTTTGACCCCTCCCGTTGCACATGGCGTACATAGGAAAAATTCCAAAAATACGACCCCCCTCCCCCTCAGTGCGTACGTACTAAATGGATGACCCCTTATGGCGCGACAGTAAGAAATGGTGGATAAAATCGGAATTGTTCGAGAAGTGGTTTGAAAATTTCGTCGACACAGTACGTCCGAGGGTTCGTCAGGACTTAAAGTGAGCCGGGGCCCGCCGAGGCCCGGCCCCGGCACCTCTTTTTTGGGCCCCCGCACCTCTTTTTTTGGGCCCCGGCAAAAAAACATCTGGACTGACAAAAAAATAAAATAGGTGGTAAGCTATTGTGAAAAGCACGTCAAGTCCTTGTAAAACGTTGGATGACTAAAAAAAGGTCATCAGCTAAGTCTGATGGGAAATTGGACGTCAAGTTCCTGAAAATCTCTGATGACTAAAAAAAAAAAGTCGTCAGCTAATTTTGATGGGAATTAAACTGGACGTCAAGTTCCTGAAAATCTCGGATGACTAAAAAAAGGTCATCAAGATTTTCCGGTAGTTGACCACTATATATTGTGCAATGGATTCGAATGTCATAATCGTTTCTCTCACCTCAATTTTTAACCCATAAACCAGGAGTGCACAACCTGTTATGGATGAAGGGCCACATTTTTCGGTTCCAAGACTCCGCGAGCCACGTGCGTTTTTTGTAATGCAGAAGTGGTACGTTGATAGTCTATGGAATTCACGGAATTTCTGATGAATACAACCAAGTCAGTGGGAACAACCGAATTTAAAATGATTAGTTATTTAAATGTAGAATTAAGGATTATTAAGGGTTAAAAACTATATACGTATGTCGTCCCAATTTTATTCCACAGTGTCCGAAATGCCTGCCACACGTCTTTCTGCTACAGTAGGCCTAATTAAGTGTATGGATATATGCAAACATCTCATCTCAGTGGAGTAAAGAATAGGCCTACTCGAATAAGAATACTATTTTCTTGTCTCCCAAGGTGACTGATTAAAATATTTGCACAATTGTAAATATATTCCGCCCCAATTTTATTCCATAGTGTCCGAAATGCCACACGCCTTTCTGCTATAGTAAGTGTATGAATATGCAAATACCTCATCCCAGCTGAGTGAAGAACACTCATATAAAAATCCTATTTTCTTGTCTTCCCATAGTGACTGATTAACTTATTTGCAGAATTGTATATTAATTCAAATCCTGAATCGCCTTTTTATAGCTAATGGGATTGTTTAGCAATTTAATCCATATTAATTTTGATGGCACTTCACTTTGATGTAACTTTTAAAATCGTGCACAGGTTATCGTTACTCAACCTGGACCATATAAAGCATTTCCTCAAGTTCGTTAAAAAATGTTTATTCACACAATTAAGCTCTTCCAAACTTGGCAAGCAACATGCAGGCTAAATCCTTAGTTTTTACAAATCTCTTGGGGGAGATACTTCTGTCAAATGTCAGTATATATATCGATTTCCTTCAACACCGTTTTTAATTCATCTGAACTGTGAAGATCTGTGGCGTTAATATGAAAGCAAGAAAGCCTTTGCCTTTGGGGCTACTTTCAGGCCAACGGGGTCACTTTCCATTGAAATCCTGGAAACGTCCGCGGGCCACAAGAAATCGCCGGCGGGCTGCAAGTGGCCCGCGGGCCACGGGTTGTGCACCCCTGCTGGCATAAACTAGCTGTAACCGCTCGCTCTGGCGTTCTTCAAAAATCGGGATAGGCACAGAGGTGAGAGAGAGATCGAGATTGACACACAGAGAGACAGACAGACAGACAGACAGACAGATCACGATAGGGAGACATGCAGACAGCTAGAGGAATGGACAGACAGAGAGACCTAGCTTTTGCTGTATAAGCGATTGGGCTAGCAAAATTCAAATCCAACGGATCTGACCAATCATATACGTGCAGGGGCTCGCTTGTTTTGACAGCTAGAAGTAACACGTGCAGACTATCCATTCGTTGTTGTGTCCCATTTGAATCTGCTTTCCATAGTGATCAGGTCGAATCTCTTTGTTACTACGTGATAACCGTGCTTAGTTTAAATAATTGAGTATTCTGAGCTTTTTTCAAAGCTAGTAACTCACTTGCGTCTTACATTTGTATAAGTTTAACGATATAAATAACTATTTACTGCTTGTTTAATCAGTAAAAATTGCAGAATTTGCCAGTGTTGTTTAAGATCATTGATTATATTGTGCTTATTCTTAAAATCTGCACAGCCATTTGTAGTAAACATTGCCTTTTGTTACATAAAATTTCAGACTTGCGTCATTGCATTGTACAAATCTATTTGCTATACATTTTTGTCCTGTTTGTGAGTTTTTAACAAGCTAGTTCGCATCGAAAGTCCACCACGCGGCGTGCCAATTCTTCGATCACAAGGTGAACGATTGTGCCCGGACGAGCAACAAGCTATATTTCGTACCTCTAGCAATGGAAGGAAGCAACGTGAGTTAAGCTAAGCTTGCTTATATAAACAGATCTGTCTATTTAACCTCACGATGATCATATATAATAAAGACGTTGCCTTTTGCACCGTTTTCTTGTTTTGTTCGTCTTGATAGGTTGCTTGCTTGAGTAAATGAGCCATTGTACTTGCTTTACACCAATTAAAGATTGTAAGTTCTAATAGCGTATTAGCATGTAGTACGGTTGTTGGTAGATGGGCTCACTGCTCTGGTCAGTTGCCATTCACACATTTACTTACTTACTTTTTACTGCCTTTCCAATTGGCAGGGAATCAGCTTATCATTTGGTTAGCCTACTTCCTTTTTTATGACGCTGCGCTATTTTGGGAATAAAATTACAGTTTCGTGCTAGCAGGGAGGCTTACAGCCTCCCTGGTGCTAGTAAAGATAAGTGTAAATGTAACAGCAACAATATGGAATTACTGTTAGAAGTCTAAAGACTTTATTCATGCGGTAATCATTTCCTTGAGGGGTCTGAATTATTTCTCAATGTTAACATATTCAATGTATTTATGTTATATTTTATATTATATTATTAATTTTTAATATATATTATAATTATTTTGTTATCATTATATTGTATATTGCATTTTTATAATTAATTATATAATTATATTATTATTACTATATTCATTATAAATTATTATTATTATTATAAGATTTTTACGTATTATGTAATGTTTATACTATAATATATTAATAACTATATACTTATAGTTATTTATATTATTATATTACTTTTTATTATTTTTATTATTATTAGTATTATTATTATAAATTTCTTCTTCTTATTATTATATTATTCTGATTTATATTATACTTTTATTATATATTACATTATATTATATATATTATTTATTTAATTTATACATTTATATATATATATTTTTTTATTTCATTTACATTCATACTTTATATTTATAGTTAAATGAGTTTTGTGACAGTTATAGGCTGTTTGTAATGATTACCTTCATGTTGTTTCAAATGCAAATGTTAAAGTGGTGCCGGTCGTGTAGTGAATTAGTATCATGTTCGAAAAAGGGAGCTTCGAATTTGTTAACTTATTTGCAGGTCTGTGCAACTTTGTGTGTCGGTTTCCTTCCCTTTTTTTTACATAAAGCCGTATAGGATATGACTTTGTTGAACTAATTTAGCTTCATTCTTGTGGACACTTAAGTCTACTTTAAATTGGCAAGTTGGATAACTGGCCTACTGGGGATGGTCGGCGGGTTTCAATTGTTGAGTGAGTCAGTCAGTGAGTAAATGCGTGATGTAAGTCTAGTCTGCCATTTTCCTATTTCTTATTCTTTAATAAGTGGATTGAAGCTCAGCTGTGCTTGAATCGCTTTTACGTGCCAATCTAACTGAACCTTAACTAATTTATAATTAAATAATAAATTAATAAATGTGAAATGTGTTACAACTTAAAACTAGTTACAGGATAATAACATGTAGCAAGTGTACTGTACTTGTAGTCATGTCAGTTGACAAAAAACGTGTAAAGTATTACAAACTATTTTAGCAACTACAAAACCTCAAGATGTTAGACTCTAAACTCGAAATTTTTATATCGCAATGTCGTTTTTATGTAGTGGCACACGTACTTCAGTTTCTTTCTTGTTTTCAGCTTGTCGACAACGTGATGACAACTTCCGGTTCCGGAGCGGCAGCAGCGACGCCAGCGACACCAGCGACAGCAGACAGCGTCTTACAAAAAAAGGTTAGGCTCTATGTAAATGCATTAGGTTAAGACTGTGCACTGCTAAATGATTGCTAACGTGGGTCTGGGTTAAAGACGACCCTTTTTTTAGCATTGTATAACTGTTAGGTAAGTTTTACCAAATAAATAGACAGGAACATAGTCATTTCCAGATTGCGACTAGCACCCGTGTGCTGTACTGGTTTATTAGCGAAAGCAAAGAAACAAGTGGATGCAAACATACAGAATGAAAAAGCGAATGCGACTGTTACAAGAGGAAAAAGAACTGAGGATGTCGCACCAACACATCATAAAATTTGAACGATCAACGGAAAACGAACAGGAAGATGACATGGATTACATGGCGAATGTGTCACCTGATACTTGCACAGAATATGTTGCTGATGTCATTCGACCAGTTGAACAGGCGGAAGCTGTCGGAGATACGGGTACAGATCGCAATCTAACGTTAGACGACGTTGACGTCCTGACCGATAAGATCAAAGTTATTGTTAACCGTCACAAGCTGAGTCAGTCGTGTGTAAATGACGTATTGTCGACATTGAAAGGATGGTTTCAACTCTACCTGTCAATGTTAGAACTGTCATGGGTACTGACACAGAATTTAAATTGGTCAAATTGTGTGGTGGTGATTACATCCACATATCACTGATGGTAGCATTAAACTGTGCACTGAAGCACATAGGTGCTTCTGCTGATATTCTGAAGCAATCAGAGCTCAAAATACAACTTAACATAGATGGAATTCCCATGTGTCATAGCAACAACTACACTGTTTGGCCGATTTTAGCTAAATTGATGGAACCTGTGAAGACAGCCGTTTTGTTATTGGTGTATATGGTGGCAAGAAAAAACCTGCCAATTTTAACGCTTACCTAAGAATGCTGGTGGATGAAATGAAGGTGATAAATGAGGAAGGTGGTGTATTCTGCTCTATCACAAATAGTCGCTTACCAATTTCAATTCTGAACATTTGCTGTGATGCCGCAGCAAGAGGTAGTGTGCGCTGTGTGCATGCATTTAACTTCAGGTACGGTGCGACCGATGCAAAGTACGCGGTCATCACAATGACAGACGAATGACATTTATGGACAATGATGCTGAACTCAGACAGGATAGTGACTTCCAGCAACATCTCGACAAAGGTGATGAGGACGAGTACCGCATACAGACGACAGTATATTGCGTGAAGTTGGTGTTGGCATGGTATCTCAGTTTCCGTGCGACTATATGCACCTGGTCTGTCTGGGAATAGGTCGCAGTCTAGCAACAATGCTCCACAAACCAAAACAAAAAAGGTTCATTGACTGCTGAAGTACTACACGAGGTGCGCGAACATATGGTCTTATGTGCTAGTCGATCCCCAAAGAATTCCAACGTCGCTGTAGAACATTGTACGAGTCAAGTCGGTGGAAGGCAACAGAAAGCAGACAGTTTGTGTTGTACACAGGACCTGTTGTTCTAAGGCAAAGTAGTGTTCCTAGAAAGCAGTATGAGAACTTTTTATACTTGTCAGTCGCGATAAGATGTCTGTGTTCCAAGGACCTTATTGACAATTACCTGGATTTTGCGCAAGACTCATTGGAATATTTTGTGCAAGGCTTCGTGAAGTGTACGGGCGAAAAAATTCGTTGTGTACAATGTACACTCAATGCTGCACCTGGCAGACGATGCTAGGAAATATGGCGTTTTGGACAATTTCAGTTGCTTCGAATACGAGAGTTTTCTCGGGGTGATGAAGGAGTTGACGCACAAGCGAAAAACCTCACATTATGTGCAGCAGATATGCCGGAGAGTATCAGAACGTGACTATGTAATTACACCATATACAGGACGGACGTGTGACAAGCAGCATGGTTCGGTTTCTAAACTGCACAGGCGTGGTCCAACGTTGAGCGAGAATGATTCCTACAAGCAGTACAAAGAGTTGATATGGAACGGACAATTCATTTCGCTGAAAGACAGTGACAATTGCTTGCTATGTGATGGTCAAGTGTGTATTGTGCGCAACATTCTGCAGACGGTGGCTGATAAGACAGTTGTTATTTTACGCAATGTATTTGAAGTTCAAACGGACTTTTTCACACTACCACTGAAAATAACACCGGATTTTAAGGGTACTCCATTACAGTCGGAAATGTGGGCATCTGAAAAGTCAGAAAACTGAGCACTGCATTAAACTCAGCATATTTGGACAGTTTCAATGAAGTAATTAAATGCGTCCTGTTACCAACTGGTGCCAAGACACTTTTGTCGCCATCAAAATGATCCACAATTTGTAGAGGTGGGTAATTTCAAAAATGTTGTTCTGTCACTTACAGAATGAAACCCGATATCAGTGGTAGGCTTACACAAAGTCAGGATATGGATTAAAAGGATTTTTGACGTCCTGTTAGCTAAACAAAAATTATAGTATAACTATTAGTAGTTAACTAAAAACTTTGTAGTTAGAGCATCAGTGCAGTTAAACTGAAATTATTCAGTTAAAGTTTTGCATTAACTAAGAATAATAAGTTTAACTAGTGCTCAACAATGGGTTAAATGAATGCGTAACAATAATGAAGGAATTATAACGTGTCTCTTTTAAATTGTTTGTTTCACAGGAATTACCCAAAGACCAGCTGTTGTACGTAGTTGTGTCATACAAAGACACACTGCTTAGGCAGTCTTACGTGTCCGCATTGCCTAAACACTGGGTAGACAATGAGACGTTGTGGTATCCACCGAGCAACGGATCGGAGAAACCAACGCAGGTAGTTAACAAGGCCACCTGGCGACAGTACCCGATCAGAGAAGTTTACTGGGACACCGTAACGAAAAAGCGTAGCCAAGCTCAAGCAGACGCTGACGTGAAGTGCAGAAAGGAGAGAATCGAAGGGGAACGCCCACAGACAGTGATGTGCGCAGCAGCGTGTGAAGGCAAAGATTGACGTGATGGCCAAGCAACCACCATCAGCACCAGCAAGCAAAACACTTGGCTACAGCAGGAAGATCGACGTGGTAGCCAAGCATCCACCATCAGCACCACCATGCAATACACTTGGCAAAGGCAGGAAGAGACAGCTGTCCAATTCAGCAACTGACTCGGAAAGTGAAAGTCAGCCAGTAAGGAAATCGCCGAGAAAACATCAAGTAACGGACATTTCGTTACCGACGGCAAAGACAACACAAGGACCATCTGCACAAGAGCCTAAAAAGCGGACTGCTCAATCAACGTCAGTGTCTCAACCACCAATTACCTCGCCAGCAAGGCCCATTGAGGATTTCTCATTGGGTGATTTATTGATCTCACCAACGGCCGAAAGCACGCCGAGAACGGCAATGTTAGTATTACATTTTTGAAATGCATAAGTCAGTTATTCAGTTACTTTAAAGCATTGAATTTACAGAAAAATTGCATATGTAGCCGACAGAGCGGTCGGTATGTGAACAATTGAGCCGTAGGCCTATAGTGTTAAAACTATAGAAGTCAGATTGCTGTATGTCAACCCCTCCCAAATTTGGGCAAGAATAAATTTTTGGGCAAGCAGTCAAGCAAAGCCGATAATAGATCTAAATTCATTAAGACCAAATTTCAGGGCTTGATTTGCATTGGTTCAGATGGTATGAACTTTCAAAGGCCTAATATTCAATTGACTGAATGGCAAATGCACTGCTTTGCATGGCATTAATACGGCTAAATTGCCACAACTTTTGCAGTAAAATTAACATAGTCGAAGGTTTTAAGGTTTATTGGTGCCATGTAATGTTTCATATTTTACTTAGCAGTCGTTTTCGAGTAGCCACTTTTAACTGTTTAGCCTAGCAACTCCAGCTTAAATTTTGAACACCAGAACCGGTTTATTAAAAACCAATTTCTTACTAATGCTGACGCTTTTATAAGAACCCTGCTATATTGGAATGTCGGCTTATTTAGTTTAACAGAGTACCAAAGACGGCGTCCACGGAGGTCGATCAGCAACCACGTGTTAACAATAGGGGTAGATATTTACTGTTGTAAGCGAAAATTCAAATGCTCTTTAATTTTTTTGGCACTGTGCACTTAAGTGTCATTCTGGTTACTTGTTGCATGTTACTTCAGAAACAGCCGTTTGGAAACTAAACTTGAGGAATTGGGAAAATCCATGGCCAATTCAATGGAGACAATAAACTCAACATTGCAGTCGTTGGTTACTGCAATCAAAGATCTGAGTTCACGACTCGAAACCAGTCAGTCGGACAATTCGTCTGTGTTTAACAGTTCAGTGCATTCAGTAGATTCTGTAGCAGTGTTGCCTAATCTAAATCAGTACAGACTCACTGCTGAACAGCGTTCCATTCTTTCTAGAAGTCCTGTGGTGTCTTCCGATGTAGAACAGAATGACCTTCTTGCAGAACTGGGAGACAGTGGACGTGATGGAGCTTTCTTTAGGGCGTTGGTCAAAACGCTATCAACAGACAGGATTATGAACAAGTCTGACGCGAAAAGACAGCCAATGGAGTGTTATGGGCTGTGTACGATGAAAGTTACCTGGCTGAGCGTGTAACAATGGCTGGATACAGGAGATGTAAGTTACAAACATAATTGAAAACATTTATGGTTTGAAATATTATACTTTTGCTACACCGGTTATATAGTTAAGCAAAGGCGAACGTCAGAGCAAGCTTACAGTAACAGGCAGGTCCATATAGGGACGATCGCACGTTGTAGCTTCTTTTATATATGCAGGTGTAGGGGTGTATGCAGGTGTAGGGGTGAGGGTGGGAAAAGGAAGGAAAACGAAATAACTGAATAATAAATAGCAAACATAGAATAGGACAGTGTCTATTCTAGCCACCTTGACATTGGGGGAAGTTTCCGTGAAAAGTAGCTGACAACCCTTTTTTTAGTCATACAGGTTTTTAGAGACTTCTTGGTTCTTGCAGTTCAAAATTATGACCTTTTTTTAGTCATCTCCATCTTTTCGATGTTTTCATATCATAATCTCATAGATTGCACTCCCCCCACGTTACGTCGTTGGGGGGAGGAAGATGGGGGGATGGGGGGACAACTAGCAATAACCCATTATAATCTTTAAAAAATTTTTGGGGGAAATTCAAAACTTTGGGGTGGGGGAAATTCCCCCCCCCCCAGAGAAGGTCTAGAATAATCGCTGGAATAGGGTAACGGTTTTGCATTAAAGTTTCACGTAAGTCATACTGAACACTATTCAGAATGGTAAAACTTGCAAAAATAGGCAAGAGCATTTGTGCTGTACTTGTTGATGGAATTGGCTGTAGTAAAAATAACTGCCACATTTCATAGCTATTCATAGCAATTAGAAATTAGCAATATTTTAATTCGGGTTGGCTTGGATCACTTCATTACGATCCAATCAAGTTGCAATCAAGTGGCCGTACAGGACCAACCCAACTCTGTGTATGTAATCAATGCTATAACTGTTATAGGATTGGGTCTGAAAAAATGGTTTTTAATACTTGCGGTTGACACTGAGTGACACATAGCGAATATGAAAAAGTTTGTTTTGTTTGCATACAGGTAATTTCAATGCGTCCAACAGGGATTATGGACAACCAGGTAAGCGCTACGTGAGCGCTTGGAGGCAGCATGGTTTACTGGGCAATATTCGAAGCAGTTAAATTGGCATGTCACAATAAGACAACAGATGATAAAATACAGAAGGCAATTAGAGATGGAGTCACCACCTTACGACTACACGACAAGGATAGGCGAATGCGACGGAGCAGACAGGCAGAATGCAGCAGACGTGATCAGGCTGATGCTGATGACATTCACGAGTTCAATGAAATAGAGCAACCAGAGCTACCGGACATGGGAAATGCTGATGATGTTTAAATTGGAACTGGGCTGCAACTGACTGTCAACGGATCGTTTCTCGTACGTTGCTTCGCACTATATAGGCCTATATATGCCAATTAAATAACGTCAGTTGCATCGATTCGTCAGTTATGCTTGCTTTCAGCAGCTGTCATTTTGTCGTCTTCTTAATGACAGACACACCATTTTCGTTTATAATCTCCTGGCATTACTGTTTAAATTTGGTTAAATGTAACAGATAGTGGACTTAAACATAATTAACTACAATTAGATGTAGGCAACAATGAAGTAGGGTTGTGCCGGCTGGGGCTATGCCGTCAGTGATGAAAACCTGAAAAGGTTGAAGAATCACCTAGGGCGCTTCGCGAGGCGGAAAGGCTTAGCCGAAAACGTGAAATAATGTGTTGCTTAATTATGTTTGAATGTAAGGCAAAGTTATGTATTGTTCAATGTAGACTTTTTTTCCATGACAAAAACGCAAAACTTGATGTACCGTAACAGCGTATAGTTTGTTTTTTTCACGGACTGTCATGGTTTTTTCCGACTACATTGCTTTATATGCTATGTTTGAATGTCAAGCAAGATACATGGTTTTTTCACACAACTTTTTGCCTCGAATATAAACCAATAAAGACAAGTATTTGACTGCATGGGATGTCAGAGAAATGTAATCATCATCTGCATCCAAACTATGCTTGCGTTTCCTGTTCGTTTCATACGTCTTTGATAAAAATACATTTCTTCCCGTTATAATTGCCTTGCCGAGGTGGTGGACATTGTGAGGTCTGAGGCACGTAAAAGTTGTGTTTTTTCCATGTAACTTGCGTTTTTTATTCGTTTGATTGAATTGCAGCGTTAGCATGTTCAAGTGTTGCTGCCACCTAGCGACTGCAGTGACAATAATAAATCACGTTTAATTTTATATATTATTTACACAGACATCTAGTCCAGACTAAATCATTATGTTTTCATGAACATTGTTATATAATACTTAAATATGTATAGCTTAAATACAATAAATTATGTTAGTATGAAAGATTTAATTGCAGCGTTCTTATGCGGCCACCTAGCGCATACAAACAGAATTACTGAAGGAGATGTTACAGGCCCACAAGCATATGCACTACAGCCGATATATTGGCAATTAAGCTGTGTTTTTATGTTACTTTCGATATATATATGTGTGTGTGTGTGTGTGTGTGTGTGTGTGTGTTCAGGCCCGCAAGCGTGCACTATAGGCCTATAGCCAATAGACTATATATATACTGGCGAGGACTTAATTTGCGAGCGACATATATAGCAGCTATAAATGTCTTTCATGTGGTTAATTCTTATACGTGCAATTTTGTTGGCTTTTTCATTTTACGAAAGAAGTTACTGTTACATTTGCTAGATTCATGTCTTTGTCAGTTTTCAATACTGTAATAAAGTATTGCATACAATTTACAATGAAGATTTGCGTTGTTTTTTGTACAGTTTCAAGCTGTCAATGGAATTGCATTAATTGTCCTCATTAGCAGATCATCGGATGAATTTTTTGGGGGGACATTGTGGGGAATTTTTTTTTTTTTTTTTTTGGCATTTGGAGGGCATTTTGGGGGGATTTTTTTGAGGGGCATTTTTTTGGGGCATTTTGGGGCATTTGGGGGCATTTTGGAGCAGGGCGGGTTTATGAACTTGTTCCAAGTTTGGAATAATCTCGTAATTGAAACGTATTTTTCTAGTTCCGATATTGTCATGATCTAACTAGTTACAAGAAACATAGTTACAATTGCCGTTTTCTTGGAATGAACTCGTCGCCAGAAAAATTCGTTACAAGAAAACTCGCAATGAACTTGTTATCAACTCGATACGAGAGCTCGTTCCAAGTTTCTTAGAACGAGCTCGTTGCAAGAACTTCTACACCTCGTTACAAGAAAACTTGTTACAAGCCAAGTTTTCTTGGAACAAGTTTTTTACGAGTTTGCTCTAATCTCGTAACATCTTTCCCGGCAGGGCTGACATTGCTTTACATTGGTTTTCTTCATATTTACATCCCCGCACTCAATCAGTGATAATAAATGAGAATCTCTCAATTCCCACTGATCTGTCTTGTGGTGTCCCTCAAGGCTCGGTTCTTGGACCTCTGTTATTTACTCTCTATACAACCCCCTTGGGTTCACTTCTTGATGAACATCAAGTGGCGTATCATCTTTATGCTGATGATACTCAAATTCTCATCTCTTTTGATCAATCTTCTTCAATCTCATCCATTAAGACTCTATCCGCTGTCTTTACTAATATTCAGTCATGGATGGATTCAAATAAGCTTCTTTTGAATTCATCAAAAACTGAGTTCTTGCTATTAGGTACTCCAGCTCAATTGACTAAATTTGAATCTCTGAAATCTGTAGTATTAGGAGATTCCACTGTTGTCCCTAGAAGTACTTCTGCTCGCAACCTTGGTGTGATATTTGACTCTTCCCTCTCTTTCACTAGTCACATAAATTCAGTCTGCAAAATTTCTCATTATCATATTCGGGACATCTATCGCATCAGACATCTCCTCCCTAAGCCTGTTCTTATTCAGTTAGCCAATGCATTGGTATCTAGTCGTCTAGATTATTGTAATTCCTTGCTTTTTGGCATCACAAATTCAAATATGCAGAAACTCCAGAGAGTACAAAATTCCTTAGTTAGAGTCATATCCAAAACTCCAAGATTCGAACATATAACTCCAACAAGACAGTCCCTACATTGGCTTCCCATCAAATTCCGAATTAATTATAAAATTTGTCTTTTGGTATTTAAAACCATATTATATAATGAACCCTATTACCTTAAGATGCAACTAATCCCTCGACCTACTACTCAATCCACTAGGTATTCGGCAGGACTTTCATTTGTTGTTCCTTATTCTCGTACTGTCATTGGCACTAGTTGTTTCTCAGTGTGTGGCCCTAAACTTTGGAATTCATTACCAATATCACTGCGTAAAACTAAAAATTTATCATCTTTTAGATCTGGTCTTAAAACTTACCTGTTTGACTTAGCTTATCCCCCTTAGATTGCTCCCCCGCTGTTCTGACTGATCTTCTGGATTGACCTGGCTCTAATTCTATTTGGATTTGGTGCGCCATCGGCTGATGCCCTGGGCATTATGATAGTGGCGCCATAGAAGTTTATTGATTGATTGATTGATTGATGATTTTCCAGATATTTTTTACTCTTTTAGCCATATCTTACCAAAAAAAATAAATTATGCGGGGCGGAAGATGGCAGAGTGGGTTACGTTTCTTAAATCATTTCCGCCATAGCTGTAACAACCTAGCCTCACTGCCCTTCGGATATTGACCATTGCCTGGCTGATCCCACACCTTTCCTATAGCTATTTTAAGAGAGGCTGAGCGCCTAAGAATAAGCAGCTACTGTTGTGCTGCATTCCAAGGCGCTATAGAAATCCACGAGATTTTACTTACTTACTTACTTACTTACGTGCTGGAGCGTTAGGTTGACGGAGCGGGTTCAAGCCCCGTTAGTGCCCCTAGTGGCTTTCACACAGGCAGTATTGCCTTCTAAGCCACTTTAAATCATGCTAAGTTAAGTTTTAAGGTCAATTCCAAAGATCAGTCAGAGCGCAAGCGGGGAAACAGCAAGGAAGACTATGAAGAAAGAAACGTTAATTACTGTAATTTATATTTAATTGTAGGCTACTATAGTATTAGTACGATACAATTGCGGTGTATAATAGATTACAATAACTGGACTTTAGAGTAGTTCAGTGGAATCTGTTGAATCTGGTCTGCGTTACAGTCCATACTCCATAGAATGCAATATAGGCCAACGATGGGCAACAGGAGACCCGCCATCGGAATTCGTGCGGCCGCAGTAGCGCAACTGAATAGTTGTATTATTCAGCTCTTGACGCCATCAAGTATAGAAACTTTGACATTTTTCCATTATATTTTTAGTCCTATGGTTCAACATACATGTGGGCAAAAATTTCGTCTTTGAACACTTACTTACTTACTAACAAATCAAGAGAAAGGTCTCTGCTAAAGGTAATTAGTTGATCTGCAGTCGGGTCAGTGGCGTAGCCAGGATTTCCGGAAGGGTGGCTTGATTTTTGGTTTTGACCGTGACCAGCTTCGGAAAAATCTTTACAAGCCAAAAAGGTCATCTCTATTTTTCCTTCCAGGTGCTGACAAGCAAGATAAAAAGGTCGTCACCTGTTACTTCTTAAACCGTTACACACATTGTATATCCAGGTAGCCAAAGGGAAGGTTTTGACCCACAAAACGTGTCCCAAAATTTAAAATGCATAGCAACTCATTAAAAATATTTTGTTTTCGGCAGGCAGCCAGGGGGGTTTAACCCCCAAACCACCCCATTGGTTACGTCACTCAGTCGGGCTAGCGTAATTCAGCAAATAACCTCAAAGTTCAAACCTGACTACCAACAAAACTGGTCGGAAATTGGCGCAGTAGGCCTATGCTATAAAAACTTAGTATAAAACACGTTATGTAGGCCCATCCCACTTTGCATACAACCGAGACTGATGAGACCCTTCGTGAAATAAAGCTTGCCCGCCGTAGTCTTAGGCCTACATGTTACAAGTCTACCACTACGTGTGTGATATACAAAGACCAAAAGGAGATCTTGTATGGCCCTAAGTTCTTGTTTCTAATTTATGCTCTAGTTCGAACTTCGAAGTCTCGTTGGCATCTGATTATAATGATCAGTTTCTCCTTCCCAGGCACGTCGGAACGAATTTTTACCAGGTGTTTGAGATTTTCAGAGACGTAAGCTTTATCTTCCTTGAAAACTGCTGACATCTGGCCGACAAGCGAAAAAACACAATTTTCAGGGATGTTAACAAGGACTCAGCTATCAAGGCCAGGACCAAGGACTCAGCCCTCAATTAGGCCAGGACCAAGGACTCAACCTCCAAGGCCAGGACCAGGACCAAGGACTCAACTCTCAAGGCCAGGACCAAGAACTCAAACTCAAGGCCAGGACCAAGGACCAATGACTTTACTAAAAAAAAAATTAGCATGTCCTTGAAACAACATGTCCTGTCATACTACTGAAGCCGTTATTTAAATGTCAAGATGATAAGCCAGATTACTAATGCATATTACACAGTACAGTCGACATTTGAAGAATGGAACAGACCAAACATTGCTCTTTTGCATAGTTAAGCATAGTCAGCTATTAAGCTTAGAGCTGCATTTTAAAAAAACAATGCTTCGAACAATGAATCCGACATTCTTGCCCTATGTGGGCACATTATGATTCCGTTCTGAGAGAATATATACGCTCCACTGGGGCAGGCATCGCAGGTGTGCATAGAATTCTCTGGTTGTAAGTTGACAAACTATTGCGAACAATTAGAAGCTGTTTCAATCGTCATTTGTGAGCCTGGTGATGGCAAATTGATATCCTGTAGATATTCTCCCATTTGTCGCTACGGAGTCATCCATACTAAAAATAACCTAGAATTCATTCACTGAATAAATATACTTTGACCTAGATTTTATATGGTCATGACTGATTTCAAGGACAATTCAAGGCCTCAACCCTCAAGGCCAGGACCAGGACCAAGGACTCAACCCTCAAGGCCAGGACCAGGACCAAGGACTTGAAACTGGTCCTTAAGGAGTCCTTAAGGCCAGGACCAAGGCCAAGGACTAACATCTCTGACAATTTTATCCACGGGGTGCAGCCACACCCTCTGCACCCACACTTCGTATGGGCTAGCTACTCCTTCCCGTCGTCTCGAAAACCTCGAAAACTAGCCTTCAAAGGGTGCAAGGAATCCAGAACAGTAGGTTCCTAACACACAGCACGCTACCCCTATTATTTAATAATAATAATAATAATAATAATAATAATAATAATAATAATAATAATAATAATATTATTATTATTATTATTATTATTATCAATATTATACAGGCTGTGCTATAGGCCATAATTACGTCAACAAAATAAGGGGAAGGGTTTTGAAAAAGTTTGACAGTTGTTGACAGGGAAGGGGGTCAAGAGAAGTTGACGTCAACAATTTCATTTTTTACAAATGATAAAAATAGGAAATTTCATGGAATACTATTTATTGTAACAGAAAAGGCCTGACAACCGAAAAAGGTCATCACCACCACATTATGACGCATGATCAACAAAAGAAATTGGAAAAGGTCTCATGACCGCTGCAAAAATAATATTTCTTCTGAACTTTTTAGGGGGACCCGTCGCTGATCTTAGTGGGGCTCAAAAGTTTTTGACATAATTATAGGGGGTCACTGAAAGTTGACAGTTGTTGACAATGGGGAGGGGTCAAATATATACCAAAAATTGTTGACGTAATTAATGGACAGCCCCACTATGCACTGCTATAGCACCATTTATAATACCCAATGGTATATCTCGATGGTACTTCAAATCCATCCGCAAAAGACCAGGTCATTCCAGAGATCAGTCAGAGGCAGGGCTATTTCTATGATTGTGAATTTGGAAGGTGTCGACCTCAAATTGAATGGATGGGTGGAGTAAGGAGGTAACCGTATCCGACTCCCAATGGTTTGAGTATACGTATCAATAACAATAAGAGTGGTAACTGCATTTACTTCCTTATTTTGACCGGACCCTTCAACTGATATTTTCAACACTAATGGGGTAACTGGATTTACTTCCTTATTCCTTTGGGCCCTTCAATTGACAATCTCATCATTAAGGTGGTAACTGCATTTAACTCCTTATTCCACCCAACCATTCAATTGGGGGGGGGTGTCCGGAGCTAATTAGTATGCATTTTGTATGCATGCCATTGTCATATTACCAAATATTTGGGGGTGTCGACATCAAATTGGGGGTGTTGGGAGGTGTTAGGGGTGTAGAAATATTCCTGGTCAGTGGGAAACAGCAAGACAGACTATGAAAGAAATGCTAATTGGAAGAAATGTGTTTAAAAGCCTTATTCTAAAAATACGCAGTTTATTGGAAGATCTGACAGCCAGAGGGAGAAAGCTCCAGATTTTGGCCCAGAAATAGAAAAAAACTCTCTTACCAATTTCAGGGTTGGTTCTAGGTACATTTAACAATGAATCAGCAAATCCTGTTGAATGACAATGTTTCTGGTGGCACTGACTCCTAATCCAACAAAACCGACCTACTGGTCTAGGATCTCTTCAATTTTAATTAGTCTTCCTAACCACACCTCTTTCTCTATATTCAGGAATGTTGTTATTCAGTCAGATCATCTGATGCGCTGCTAAATGTCAAATGGATCAAGAGAAAAGACTTAACGATAGAGATCTGAAAAATATTCTTAAGAATATATAACCATTTTATAATTAATTATTTATAGGCTAAGCCGTGAATGACATGTTGCGCTCATTTTTCTAAATTGGTGAAAATCACGGCAATTCACGGTTGGCCTATTTTTTTAAAATTCATGGAGTTCACGGCTTCCGTGACTTCGTGAATTTCTACAGACCCTAAGTCTGCCATGTGTTCTTGTGCCTTCCACTATTCCTGTCATCAGACTCATCACGTCATCGAATCATGATGTCTTTGCTGTTTCTCATTACGTGACCAAAGTATCGCAGTTTGCGAGTTTTAACGTGGTTCATTAGATTGCAATTGGTATTGGCCATTCTGCAGAACTCAAAAAGCGTAGAAATGTATTGAAAGAAACTCATCAACTACAGTTGCTATGACTTAACAATAAGCGATGTTACCTAATACTGCACAGTCTCGTCTACGTTACAAATAAAATACTCAAACTCGACAGTCCCACAAAATGTCCCAGTTGGAAAGTTCAACAACAAAGTCTATGATTACAAGGTCGCTCACGGTTCAATGGTCAAAACATATCGAAATCATAAATCTGCTTCAAAAACACAGTCTGAAAAGTCGACACGGCATACTAATGGAAGAGCAAAACTAGACCTATGCCGTAAATCACTTTAGAAATTAGTCTCGCCAGTTGATTTCGACGCAGTGACACAACCACGCCCGGGCAATTACGGACAATGCCCGGGTTAGGCCTACTTTGCTTTCTGTCCGCGCTGAGCAAAGAAACATTTAAGCTTCTTGAAAATATGTTTAGAAAATGTCATTTTTGCGCATGGAGAGTTTTTGCATCGCCTATTGTGGTGAACCGGGCGCTCGAGGTCCCTAGAACATTTTACAGGAGGGCAAAGCACAATAGTCACGGCTGCGCCATATAAATTTTTTTCAGGGGGGAAACACATTTTAGCACAATGGTCATGGTTAATATTTTAGCAAAGTTTTCAAATTTCAATGTGATGTAGTGGTATTTGCATTTTCCAGGGGCAAGTGCCCCTCTTGCCCTAATGCGCGGGCGCCCAAGCTTTACACGCACATTGTCTTAAATTGCTGACAAAATAGTCTCAACCATTGACTTCAAGGACACTGTCGCATCTCAAATAACAATGTCTGAAAATTCGAAAGGCCACTAAACAACAGTGAACCCGTAACGTCAGCTGCTGTAAAAAGTAGTCTAGACTGCTGAGTTCAACGACATTATTGCCGTTGCTTAGAGTCATTCGTCATAGGCCTATTTGAATGGCAGAACATAGTCCAAAATATTAAAACAATATATGAAGCTCTTAAAAAATGCTGTGTAGAGCACAGAAACATGCTTCTAAATATATAAAAGACGAATTAGGTTGTGCGTTCTCATGTGTGACTTTCACAAATTTAGCCAGGTTTAAATGTTTCTTTCCCTTATCGTTCAGACAGATTTTGTGCGCAAAAAGACTATGTGTATTATCTTTAAACTTTTATAATTAATACTGCCTGATTGTAGCTGTTTGGAGAATACGAAATAATGATTGATAATTACCACATAATCTACTGTAAACGTCTAAGTAACCAGCCTTTCACTAATTAGCCGAGCGAGGAATGGAATTACTGAGAAAAAGATATAAGCATGCAGACAGAATATACGTTGTTTTGTCTTAATTGTAGGTAAAGGTTTGCCAGAATCGCGACCGATTTCGTGAAGACTGAATTCGTGAACAATGATAACGGAATATCTTCTCGTGTTCTTCGCCATCTTCGCTGCGTCAGTTTTCTTCGTCGGAAAATTGAAAAGCAAGAAACAAACCAAACGGCGCCTTCCTCCCTCGCTTCCAACTCTTCCTTTAATTGGATCACTTCCATTTCTCCGAGGTTTCGACAATTTCGCAAAATTCTTCATGGAGAAATCTCGTCAACTTGGTCCAATATTTACTTTTCGAGCTGGCAGAAAGTAAGAGGCAGTATTAAATATTGACTAATGCAATAATGTCATTCGGCTAAAAGCTTGTTGAGTAAGCTGAAAATTGTTCCAAAATGTGTTTTAGGCTGGTGTTGGTGCTGAACAATAAAGAAGCGATCGAGGAAGCCTTAGTTAAAAATTCGCGATCATTTTCATCCAGGCCAGAGCTATTTATGCAGACGATTATAAATCCGGAAACAAAAGGTAATTCAAAAGCAAATCGTGAACATAGCAGATTTCGTTATCAGTACTCAATCAATCAATCAATCATTCAATCAATCAATCAATAAACTTCTCTAGCACCACTATCATAATGCCCAGGGCATCAGCCGATGGCGCACCAAATCCAAATAGAATTAGAGCCAGGCCAATCCGGAAGATCAGTCAGAACAGCGGGGGAGCAATCTAAAGGGGATAAGCCAAGTCAAACAGGTAAGTTTTAAGACCAGATCTAAAAGATGATAAATTTTTAGTTTTACGAAGTGATATTGGTAATGAATTCCAAAGCTTAAGGCCACACACTGAGAAACAACTAGTGCCAATGACGGTGCGAGAATAAGGAACAACAAATGAAAGTCCTGCCGAATACCTAGTGGATTGAGTAGTAAGTAGGTCGAGGGATTAGTCGCATCTTGAGGTAATTGGGTTCATGTTACAACATGGTTTTAAATACCAAAAGACAAATTTTATAGTTAATTCGGTATTTGATAGGAAGCCAATGTAGAGACTGTCTTGTTGAAATTATATATTCGAATCTTGGATTTTTGGATATGACTTTAACTAAGGAATTTTGTACTCTCTGGAGTTTCTGCATATTTGAATTTGTGATGCCAAAAAGCAAGGAATTACAATAATCTAGACGACTAGATACCAATGCATTGGCTAACTGAATAAGAACAGGCTTAGGGAGGAGATGTCTGATGCGATAGATGTCCCGAATATGATAATGAGAAATTTTGCAGACTGAATTTATGTGACTAGTGAAAGAGAGGGAAGAGTCAAATATCACACCAAGGTTGCGAGCAGAAGTACTTCTAGGGACAACAGTGGAATCTCCTAATACTACAGATTTCAGAGATTCAAATTTAGTCAATTGAGCTGGAGTACCTAATAGCAAGAACTCAGTTTTTGATGAATTCAAAAGAAGCTTATTTGAATCCATCCATGACTGAATATTAGTAAAGACAGCGGATAGAGTCTTAATGGATGAGATTGAAGAAGATTGATCAAAAGAGATGAGAATTATGAGTATCATCAGCATAAAGATGATACGCCACTTGATGTTCATCAAGAAGTGAACCCAAGGGGCTGTATAGAGAGTAAATAACAGAGGTTCAAGAACCAAGTACTGTTTATTGCTGGCGCCCACTCTTACTCAATGCAGAAAACCTCAGTCGAAAATTAAGTTATCTACGGTTTATTACGCTGGCAAACAGGTCCATGTGTTTCTTTAATGAAATTTTGTTTTCCTGAATTCTTCTTCGTCGTCACAAATGTGTAGCAATTGTATAGCCGTCTGTAAATTACAGGTATAATTTTCAAAGATTACACTCCAGAATGGAAAAGAGTGCATAAAAATTCTCTGTCCATTCTCAGGGAATTTGGATTTGGCAACAAGAACATCATGGAGGAGAGAATCATAAAAGAAGCTGTAGAAATGGTTGAATATTTAAGAAAGACAGATGGAAAACACTTTGACCCAAAAGAACTATTTCGTCTCGCTACTTCAAATGTCACAATGAACATATTGTTTGGCTCAAGACGAAGCTATGACCTTGGAGTTTCCGGAACTGTTATCTGAAGTGGATCGCTTCATCCCCCTCATAAGTATGATATATTTTGATTTCGCACCTTTTCTCAAATTCATTCCTCCATTTAAAGAAAAGATACCTGCCTTACAATCGTGTCACAAAAAGTTGTACAGTCTGGTTGAAACGGAGATTGACAGGAGCGTTAAAACACAAAATAAATGCTTCGTATCTCAATACATTGAAAGAGAAGGGCCAAACTATGACCGTGATGGACTGAATTTTTTGTTACAAGATTTATTTGAAGCAGGGACAGAAACAACTGCAATTACAATGCGATGGGCCATGGTGGCTTTGGCAAATCACCCAGAAATTGAGAAGAAATTGCAGAAGGAGATTGACTCAGTGATACCAAGAGACAGATTTCCGTCGTTGCAAGATCAGATGTCCCTTCCTTACGTTCAGGCGACAATTCTTGAGCTGTACCGTTGGCGTACGCTAGTACCCCTTGCAGTTTTTCATCTAACCAGCCACGACTCGATTGTAAATGGGTTTTTCATTCCAACTGGGACAACAGTAAGTCAACAATATTTTTAATGAATTAATTCATATTTGTAGATCTTAAAAGTTTTCCGTACATACATCTGCATTGTGGATGCTATTGAAAATCGCGCCTTTGAATGAGACACTGTAAGCGATTTAATTTTCGACTAGAAAGATGCTCGCTTCGCTCGCGCTCGCTTCGCTCGCGGTGCAGGATAATACTAAAACCCAATCATTGAATTCATGCTGAACAACGTTTCAATGATGTACATACGCCACCTAGCCAAGCTCTGCGCCACGTAATAATTAGGCCTAAGTACGTTCTCGTTTCTTCTGGCTGCCAATGCTCTTGATGAATTTCCACCACGACTCGCCATTACTATTTATACTCAATTCGATTGCGCAACGTTCGTCCCAAGCTCTGCGCCACGTAATAATTAGTAGGCCTATGTACGTTAAAATCACGCAACTGTGACCATTTGTGACGTTGTACACGTATTTTTTGTGTACGTTAAAATGTACGTTAAAATTTCAAGCTACGAACAATTGTTACCAATAGCAACGTCGTCTTCGAACATCGTCCACCAACGCATCGCGACGTAAGGACTAAACCGTCTACCAATAGTCAACCAATCAACCAATCAGAACGCTTGAAGGTAACAGACATACAGAATAAGGATTTTAATATTATAGATTTTGACATTAAACAGACGCATAATTGTCACTAGAGTTCACGTCATTCGGTGTGGCAAAGCCATACTGTCACCGACCCCTTCCAACAAAAATAACACTACGCACCTCCATGCGTCCTCCCACACCAGCTCATACGTAAACATTTAATCGCTTAGCCTATGTAATTTACAAAAATAAAGTTTTGATGTCACCTCTTGTGATGTGGTTATTAAAGTCACATCTGCGTTATGGAGCTCCCCACCCCGCTACTCAGGGGCCTAGCAGCCATATGGAGAACGTGGCCAAATGCCAAGGGCCCGCGACCTGTAAAGGCCCCCCGACCCGAGTAAAAATAAGTTGGGTAACAACTTTTTTGCGATGTAGTCGACAGATGAAAACATCGACAAGCAAAAAAAGGTCGTCGACATTTTTGCAAACTTGTCAGATCGTCTCCTCCGGAAAGGGCCCCCTTCCTCTTTTTTCGCCACGAGCCCCCGAGCATGTTGCTACGCCACTGCCGCTCTTCACCCGCGCATTATCCTTGCGACGCTCCTGAACAGGACACCAAAACACTACACATTAAGTCCTTTTAAGTCGGTAACATTTTCACTGTTGACAAGTGCATAATTACTGTATCGTTTTAGGTTTTACCCAATCTCTATGCTGCGCATGCTGACTCCGCTGCTTGGATGGACCCTGAGGTCTTTCGACCGGAACGATTCCTGGACAAAGACAACAAAGTCGTCGGAGCAGATCGGTCAATTCCGTTCTCTCTCGGTTAGAATGCACTAATGCACTTTTTTCGTACAACTCTTAATTATGTTTGTAAACAACGCATTCGAATATACTTTTCATATCGTGATTCTATTAAAACGAGGTCTGCTGTTTCTTACTCTTGCTAGTTTAGCTAAATGTGTAAAAAGAGATTCACGTGTATATGAAAAATTTCTAACAATCGAATTTGGTTGAAGTAGGCCTATGGTAAATAGATGTATTATCCGATTGCTAATGCGACAACATTCGCTAATCTGACGCTATTGATTAGGCCTACCCCTCGAACATTTTATTCCACCCAATTTCCTGAAGTTTGATGATTCAGAGTGCAAAGTTTGTAACAATACATTTCAGAAAATGGTTTACTTGTGCTCAAATGTGAGCTATCCAATAGGCCTCTTGATTCTATGCTAATGAGGCAAAACGTCACTTCGGGATTTTCATTGAACCAACATTTGATTTTTCGTGCAAATTGTTTTCTTGATTTTTAATATCTCTGGACGTTCCCCTAACCAGATCTTGAGCATTCAAGTGTACGATGGAAGCAGGCTTGGACTAGGCCGCCGGGATACAGGAAGATTTCTGGTGGGCCACCGAATGCCAATAAATTAAAAATAATAATTTAAAATATTTTGTATCGTGTAGAAGATGAGAAATATTCGAAAATCTAGAAATCCATGCTGGTTAGCGGCTCGATATAGAGTTTTATGATGACAGAAGCCAGTATCTGGCATTCTATGATTCTAAGCATGCACACACACACACTAATTTTCACGTGTTTTACACATTTTTAAATGGAATTTTTATACAAGCGCTATATAAAAACCTCATGTCTCCTGTCAAAAATACGCGAGTAAAAATAATGGATCAAGTTATAAGTAGTTTGAAACAGAGAGTCTCTTAACCTGGCAGTCTCTATGCCGTTTTTTCTTTTTAGGATCCCCAAAATATTTCAAATATTCGAAAGAAATCTACAAGGAAAGAGGAAAGCTTCAAAGAAACTCTTGAGGAAGAATATATTTTGATTTATCACTAGGAAATGACTCATTCCATCTTAAAAAGCATTTGACAATCTGAATCTGTAACCAAAACATTAAACCTTTAGAAAACCTAAAAACCTTAAAAACTTAAATTTTATTTCTAAAAACCTAGTTTTTTCCAGCCCTAGACATAATTGACGTTTTGACATCTACAAGCAATACGATGACAAAGTTGATATTGTGGCGAGATTATTATAATAGCTAAGATAGATGAGTCTAAGATCCAATAGTAAAGTATAAAAGTAGTTTACCTAGTGGTCGCTAGGTGACGATGATGGTAAGATAGAGCGTCTTTGAGCTATAGCCCAATAGTTAGTTGGAGTTTAGCACACCTTCTTTAAGGTAGTGTGGGAGCACTATAAATAGAGGTCCCATAAACGGGCCATAGCCGGTGGCAAGCCCTGGTTGAGAAAGGAGGAGCCAAACACACATACAAACACACAGACGCCCATCGTCTTTTAGACGGACGCGTCTATAAACAAACGCAACACACACACGGGCAAAGTGCCGGTGGACTGAATTTTGACTCGGAGTACCAAATAGGTGGATGTAGCGTCCTTAATTGAAGCAGGTACTACATTTCCGCTAGGGGAGTGTTTAATCTACCGCGTCAGGCGTCAGCGGTTCCCAAGGGGCAGGGTTGTGCCCCGTCAAAAGATAAGACCGCAGCGCGCTAGGAAAGGAAGAGGAGCCCGGTAGAAGGTCCGGTAGATTCATAGGTAGTACCTCGAGAATTACCCACCGTGAGGTAGTACCCGAGTCGG
This sequence comes from Metaphire vulgaris, assembly GCA_018105865.1. Classification (NCBI taxonomy): domain Eukaryota; kingdom Metazoa; phylum Annelida; class Clitellata; order Crassiclitellata; family Megascolecidae; genus Metaphire; species Metaphire vulgaris. Next base: position 3,394,835 of record CM030838.1, read on the forward strand.
CCAATATAACGAGGTAGCGCCTGAACTAGCAGAGAGCGAGGTAGTACCTGACAAGTCGAGGTAGTACCTAAGATAAAAGATAACAAGGTAGTACCTGAAAGAAGTCGAGGTAGTCCTGAGATAGCAGAAGTAGAGGTAGTACCGGAGATAGGAAGGACAAGACAAGGTAATACCTGAGATAGAAGAAGGTCCGATAGAGAGATATAGAGAAGGAATCAGCCATATAATAGTAAAACCTTAGCCAGAAAGCAAAGTCGACCACCCACAAGCCTTAGTTGAGAGAACTAATCCTATGTAGCGGCCGGGCGTCAGCCAACCTGGGAAAGTAGTACATAAGGCTAGGTTCGTCACAATATACTAGCTTGTGATTGTGCCTGTAAATTAATATTAGAATTATATAGTCTGATGTCTCAGTGAAGTTTTGAAATTGAGAAATAATATAATCACTAAAGTTGTTCCAAGCATTTGTAAAACTGGGCCGCCAGTGACAAAATGTCCCGGTCTGGTTTACCAGTCCAGTCCAACCCTGGATGGAAGTAAGCAGCCACCTCATCCTACCTGGAAGCGACCGCGCAACCGCTCAAAGAAAACATGACTGACCCAAATTAAACTATTCGCCGAATCATTGCCAATTCTGTGGTCGAACGCGACCAAGCGACCAACACTGGTCACGGAGTGACGCAACGCCCCAGTTGGCTACGGGATAACGCTGACGATTGTTAATAAACAATCTAATCGCATTCGCATCACACGGGATATTTTCCTCCTAAAATGTTTACTTTATCGCATTTTATAGGATTTCGATCTTCTTTAGGATTGGAATCAACCGTGCAGGCAGACCCATTACTTGATCTGAAATTTCAACATATGGATGACCCATATGTTGAACTTTCAGATCAACAGACGATGCCAGTCACACGATCATTTCAGACTTTTGTCATATTATTTTAGGAAAGTTTTCAGTCTTTCGTCGTGACCTTAGCTTGCAGCATCTCAAATTCTGCTAAAAACAGGTTTCACCCATATAAACTCAACAAAGATGTGGTGATAATTACTATCTTGCATTGGCGGTTCCAGGATTTCTTGGTGGGAGGAATGGAATGAATTCATAGAAAGTTGGAAGTTGTTGGAGGGATGAAAAAATCAATCAAATTTGCCGAGAAAGGCTGACAAAAGGAATTTTCTCTCTAATTTTACCACACTTTTACCAAAAAATAGGTTGACAAGCAAAATAGGTCACCCGAAGTTTTCCCCGTAGTTTTACTAGATTTTTACCCAAAAATAGGTTTCACAAGCGAAAAAAGTCCGGAAGTCCGGTGAGGAAAGAGGGGTGCATCCCACTCATCCCCCACGTAGAACCGCCACTGTTATTTTGCACAAACATATATGATATTGAGGGGCATGTTAAAGATTGTCAGTTCCTTTCTGGGCTATATCATAGCCGATTTCAAAATTTTCTGTTCAAGGACGACGTTCTTGCCTCGGTGAAGTTTTGGCTCGGGCGGAGCTCTTTCTCATGTTGACCACTTTTCTTCATCGATTTACTGTTAGTCCACCAGAGGGCCAAGACAAAGTCTGCGACAATCCGGTTCTCCCAGTGGAGTCGGCGCAAATGCCGAAGCCGTATTCCATACGATTAACGGAGAGACAGTGATGCTGAACAACGGAGCGTCATTATAAGTACTAATCAACAACATTACAAAGTAGTATGCTTAATAGAAACTGTCCAAATATTAGCCCTGTGCCCTGCATTAGATTAGGACACCATGTCTATCGAAGTGAAAAGAATTATATTAAACTGCTCACTTTCCGCCTCAGATTTAAAATTTCTCGGCGTGACTCTTGCTTCCATTTCATTGCCAACGGTTCACAGAACTCGGAGTCGCTGTAAAGACTTGGTAGATGGCTAGCGGTTCCTTTAAAGGATTCAGCCTTCAGGGACATGAATGAGATAGCAAACAGACTAACGACTCTACATATTTCTTTCTCGCATCATGCTTTCGATGAACTGCCCAAGATAGAGAGGTTGCTTGCTTAATCATAACCTATGCCAGGTAATATTTTACGTCTCGATTTAATATAACGAGGATTTTCCAAGACATTCATCGTTTTCAACAATGCCATGAAACATATACCAAGGAATGACGTGGCAATAATAATTAACATTCAGCATTTATATATGTACCATAAATATACTATGCATGCTATTTAAATGGTGGACAATAAAAGCGGTAGGCTACCCTGTTTTATTGTAAGATGTTTCACAACCCCTGGGTCAAAATGCATGAAATTTGGTGCAAATATGCTGTATTACATTCTGAATGCAGCCATTTAAGCCTTTCTTTCAAATAAGCCAAAGTGCAACGGTGCCACTTAGCGAAAACCAGGCCAGAAGCAGGACCCGTTTATCTAAAAAAATACGAGCTATACTATATTCGATTGCTTAAATTAGAAACCGAAGTTTTTAATGCAGTGTTTGCATAAATTTTCTTTTTTAATATCTTCTGCATTGATAACGTCAGGTTGATGTTTTTGTCTGCTTTTATTTACAGCCCTTTTTACGTAGTAAATAATAAACATGTTTTGATAAGATGGGGAAAATATAGAGAGACGATAGTTTATTAATAAAGGATTTGTGTATGGAGAATTTTGAGGTCCCGCGTTCGCTCCGACTTCTGACAGAATTTTCGAACAAGATGTGAAGTATAAAGAGTATTGAACTCCTGCTGAAGTACGTCGATAGGCACACGTACGACGGAGAGGTCTGTCCGGATGGGAGGCATATTTCGAAAGTGTATCTGAGATTTGCTAACAGAGAATAATGACAGCCAAACGGATGCTGGTTGACAAGAATTCAACAATCACGTGATAGGCTAGGTTCTTGTTTATTAATAGAGCATACCAGTGTCTTATCCAGACTCCAGGCCTTGAGGGGGGGAATTGAGGTTTTCGGAGGGGAGAATCGACTTGGTTGAAGGGGAAAAGACAGTTCAATGCAAAATTTGTGTAAGTGCTGGGATTTTTGTGTGTGGAGAATTTTGAGGTTTTGGGGGAAATCTCCCCTCCTAACAGGCATGTATAAAACACTGGAGCGTACGGTGGTGCACATTAATCATCATCATCACCATTCTTCTCCATGGGCGAAAAATACTTTGGTGTCTATTGCAATTTGAGTTCGCCTCCTCCATTCGTCTCAGTCTTGTTTGGCTTTGCGTGCTTCAAATATGTCCATTTTGCACCATTCTTTAATATTGTCTATCTATATTCCATATTAAACAGGCAAGCGATTTCATAGAGATCAGATGTCTTGTGTCAATGTCAATGTCAATGTCAGTCTAGTGTCAATGTCTTTTCTGTTACAGTTAGCAAACTTTTCTAGCACCAAGTTCATGCACTTAGCATCGATCATGCTGACATGGGGTTTCTCAATTCATAATGTGGCAATGAAGGCATGCACTCATTTGGCATGGGCGTACACCAATCTATGGTCAATGGGCCATTAAGAGATAGGAGATCTTCATTTTAATGGAAACCTACTGCAAGACTTTGACGAGATTTTAACAATTTATTAGCATAAAAGTCAAGAGTATATAATCCAGCTAAACAATAGGTTTAAGATTTTGAATACAATGGAGTCCATTTGAATGGTCTACTCACTCATTATGAATTTAAATATAATCCAATTCCAAATCAATTGTTATTAATTGTATATTCTTTAGTTCTTCTTCTTCTTCTTCTTCTTCTTCTTCTTCTTCTTCTTCTTCTTCTTCTTCTTCTAAGTTCTCTGCCCGGAAGCAGGTCCTGGTTCCCTTTGGCGCCATCTTGTGTGTGTGTGTGTGTTGGGCTTGTTTACAGACGCGTCCGTATCAAAGAGCGTCTATGTGTGTTTGTGTGTGTGTGTGTGTGTGTTTGGTTTCTCCTTTCTCAGCCAGGGCTTGACACCAGCTATGGCGGAGTCTGGCGCCATCTTTCGCTGTCAGCAGCTTGGGGAATGTTCTAGCTCAGTTTTAAAAAGGTATGTTATAAGGACAGCGAATGTCCTTGCGCTGACATTTCTTTGAAAAATTCCATTGATTCGATAGATGACAGTAGTGTTCATCATTAAAAAATTATACCGCGCATCTACAGTGTTTGATTTTAAAAATCTTCTTAATCTTAGCGAATGCTGTTCTTTCCGATCTAGGCAACGAAATCAAGCTGAGTCTGGTGTATGTAGGCTGCTTCCGATTCTTAAAAATGGGATTAAAGAATTGTCCCCACGTCACCCCCTAGTTACTTGTTATCATGCATTGACCGTGGTTTGCTGAATTGTCTTGCAATCGGTCGGCTGTTGTGCTGTGATGCTATTAGTCAGATTTTGCTAGGAGTTATTACCTGTCTTGAGAAATTTTATCGTATGTCGTATACGGTGACGTCATCATTGCAGCTTTCGATGTATTGGAAGATCACGTGACTATTGACAAGTCAAAGAATATTTACGTGGTACTTGCACTCATTCATTCATTTACTTCATTCGTCTTTCGTTCACTCGCTCATTCAGTAATTCGTTGGTTCATCCATCCGATCTTAGTTTTTGGCCATATTTCAGCATACACTAAAGATATCAGCATGAAATTTGGCAATTACATCAGAAACATTACCAGGTATATGGCCTATAAATTTCATTTAAATCGCTACACACGCAGCCAAGATATTAAATATCATAAGGGGGCCACTTTTCACTTTTACACCTTGTATGTGATTTGATTTGTGATTTGCCCAACACGGCCTTCTACAGAAACTTGTCTACAGCGATGCAGACTGGGGGGGGGAGATGTTAGAGAGGACCGGTAGCCACGACAGTTCGGTTGGACGTAGAGTGCCAGTGATGATTCTCATGGCAGAGTGCAGCTGAGTGTCGACGACTTTTGATGTAGGGTGAGCTGTACCAGACAGGGCAGCAGTACTCAGCAGTTGAATAGCAGAGTGATAGGGTTGCCTGTCTCAGAGTGGTGGCGTCGGCTCCCCATGTGCTATCGATTGTTCCTAATCTAATCAACATCGTAACCTAATCAAATCGTCAACTTTTGTAGCGCACTATCCAATCGTCAACTTTTGTAGTGCACTACATCATGCATAGAAGCATCAGCCGATCGCACAACAAATCTGTAAGATCCCTCTTGTGAGTAAAATTAAAATTAACTAAGTTCGAATTTGAAAAATAATGGGATAGAATGAAACAATTATATAGTAGAATTGATTCTGCCCATTGACTTCTGCTTCGGGCTCTGGCCTGAGTCAACTGACGGTTAATTAAATGAAGTCGATTTCCATTATACGTCAAAACCCCTTTTAGAAACGCATCAGAAGTCTTCTAGCATCTCTCCTATACCTTCCTATGCCCACTTGCCCAGTCATCTTGTGGTCGGAGACAGATGAGATGAATTTAGAGATGCAATCAGCTGAGGACGAGTCTTAGTTGAAGTTTTAAAATAAGAAGTTTCATTATGTCGAAGTGCGGTAAGTTTACGTGTTTAGTGGGAAGTGGAAGGTTGTAGACGTTGGAAGGGCGTTTACAAAATCAGAATGGCAAAACAACCAAGTTACATGTACTGTATACTCAGAATATCAGGCCGGACAACCGGATGACAATCTGTGGTAGACAAGGCTTGTGAAATGCAGAAGATGTTGGGTTGCTTGAAATCAAGTTCTAGAATGTGATACTGAATCTACAACGCGCACATACGCACATGCTGAGACAATGAGTTCCAGAGTTTGGGGTGGGCCATCAGCAATGATAGGAGGAGGGGTTGAAGTTCATTTTATTTTCGAACAATTTTATTTTATATTTCAACAATTCATTGATAACAATATTTTTCAATCGTTAAAAATATCAACTGAACTATGCACGATGTGACGACCTTTTTTGTGCTCGTCAGCAGCCCGGGCGCCGGATACCCTAGCTACGCCTCTGCATTGGGGACTGGGGAGGTCATACTGCTTGCCAACATGTCAAAATTTGGGATATTTCAAACTTTGGGAGGGGGAAATTCCCCCCAGAGAAGGCCTAGAATAAACACTGATCTTCACAAATGACACATTATAGACCTGATGCCTAAAGGCACGTAGACATTTAATTGAAAGACAGAAGAGGAATTTCCGTTATCGTAAAATATGTCAAAGATAATATTATAGCCCAGTTACCGTTCGAGTGTTGACGTATAACCGACTGCAATTAATTATTAGAAGCGATAGCAATTATTAGAAGCGATAGTGCTATTGGTGCTGGCAGGGCCGGATTAAGGTCCGAGTGGGCCTGGGGCTGAGAAAAAAAGGTCGTCGCCTATACTGAAAATCTCTGACAAGCAAAAAAAGGTTATCTCGCTTCCAAAACGTGCTGACAAGCAAAAAAGGATGGAAAATCGGTGGGCCTATTTTTCATGGTGGGCCTAAGGCTTGCAGTCCCCTTACCCCCGTCTTAATATGGCCCTGGGTGCTGGAGTTGATATCTCATCAAATTGACAGAAATAGAGTCTGACCCCTAGATATGCAGTGTCTTTTTTATCAACGGTGTATTTACCAAATATGCAATGATCATCAATAATACTGATGCCCATATCAATCATTTGGGCTTTCTCACATGACAATGTTTACTCAAGAATTAATCTGATTTGTTTCAGGTCAGATATACGGACATATTCTTCATTGATCCTCTATTCGGTTTCAGTATCATGCGTATCATCTGCAGAGCCGGCGCGTGGGGCCTGCAAGGGCCCCGCCCATAGATGTCAAAATCGTTTTTTAGGTTTTTTATTTTTCTTAAAAACATGTTTTTTAAATGTCTTCTAGTTCCTTATGTTTTTATCTTATTTCCTGCTTATCAATTTATATAAATTTCCTAGTCCTGAGCATCCTCAAATTTTGTTATCAATTCATTCTGAGCGTATTCAGGCTTATCTTCTTGGTGATGCTGCAGAACTAATGTAGCAAGAGATCACATACTCAAGTCAGTCAATATTATTTCAATATATTATGTCAAAAGTGACGCGTGGATGGATGGTAATTAAAGGGCTGTAAACGAGGCCAATGTTTCTAAATGTTTTTATATTTTTCTAAAAAAACATGTTTTTCATGTTTTTTATTTTATTATTTATGCTTTTTACATCTATGGCCCCGCCGGCCTCAGATATTTAAGAATTTTAATTTTCTTAATATTAAGTTATTCCAAGTAAGTTATTGCGAAGAACAGTTTAATTTCGGATTGCTGTGGCACAATCATTTCCCCGACATTTACATGATGACTTGCTTACTTATAAGTACAAATTTCCACAACCAAAAATAGGCTGCTTTGAAAGTTTGACGCGAATGCGTGCAGTGTACCACTAAGGGGCTGTCCATTAATTACGTCAACGAAATAGGGGAGGGGGTTTGAAAAAGTTTGACAGTTGTTGACAACTTGACAGGGGGGGGGAATCAAGAGAAGTTTACGTCAACAATTTCATTTTTTTACAAATGACAAAATATAGGAAATTTCATGGAACACTATTTATTACAACGGAAAAAGCCTGACAAGCAAAAAGCAAGGCCATAATCACCACATTATGACACTTGATGACAAAAGAAAGGGGAAAATGGCCATAGCCGCAAAAATAATAACCTTCTAAACGTCTTAGGGAGACCCGCATTGACCTTAGTTGGGGAGGGGGAGTCAAAAGTTTTCGACATAATTATAGGTGGGTCACTGAAAGTTGACAGTTGTTGACAAGGGGTGAGAGGGTAAAAAATTGCCAAAAAATGTTGACATAATTAATGGACATCCCCTAGGCGTGAAAATAGCTCGAGAAAATAGCTTGTCAAGACTTTTCAAAAACGTTGCAGGGGCCCCTCGTAAACAGTAGCAGGGAGCCCCCAAAAGTCACGCGCCGGCTCTGATAATCTGAGCAATTAGTTTTCATCTGGCTGAAATATTAATTGCAGAATAATGTTAGTATTAGAAGACTGTGAAGAATTTGAAGAATTATTATGATGTAATAATTAATTATTAGGAGTAAGTTTGTATTTGATAGTTACCACCGATATCACTTAAGCATAAATGGAGAAGAAACAAAGACGGCGGCCTGTATTTTTCACTGATGTTCAGTCTCTATACCACACCACTATCATCCTTAATCAATTCCCTCAACTTGAATCACCAACTCTATGCCGACGACACTCAGTTATTCCTTTCCTTTTCGCCTTTCTTTTTCGCCATCCTCATTTGACACATCAATTACTGTCAGCATTTGACACATCAATTAGACAATTACAATCAGCATTCTCGTCTATTTCGTCATGGATGTCATCTAACCTCTTTGATCATTAAACCATCCAAAACAGAATTCCTCTTAATAGGTCTACCCCAACAGGTTAAAAAATTGACAGTCCCAAGCTAGTCCTGACCCCAAACACCACAATAGCCCCTGCTCTAACTGCAAAAATCTTGGTTTCAAATTTGATTCATCTTTAAATTTAGAATCACAGATCTCTCAACTATCGAAACCCTGCTATGCCCATATTCGTGATTACGTCGCCACCGTCCTTACCTTGACACCAAAACTGCCTCCACCATCGCCACTTCAACAGTCCATTCCAAACTGGATTACTGCAACTCCCTTTACTATGACCTCCCAAAAACCTCCATCAGCAAATTACAATCAATTCAAAATGCATTAGCCCGAGCAGTAACCAAATCACCAATGTTCTGCCATATTTCACCCATACTGAAGTCACTTCACTGGCTTAAAATATCCGAACGTATCCAGTACAAGATAATAACGATTACTTACAGTTCACTTCATTCATCAAAACCGGTTTACCTTCGAAAACTCTTAAAGCCTCAGCCTACTCGACCTACACGATCATCATCTCATCTCACACTTTCACGCCCGTTAAATCAGTCATCACGCAAAATCTGCACCCGCAAATCAGTCATCCCTAAGAATCTGCACCCCGCACTTTCTTATACGAACTTTGATACTCAATTCCAGAACTTTGGAACTCAATTCCAGCCTTCCTCCGGAGCCTACGACATGGTCAAACAATAAGCTCCGAATCCTCATTTCCTTTAATACCTTCACTATCTCCACAAGCCATTAGGTCTAAACTTAAAAACCTTATTCGAAAAGTAATTTCCTCCACAGCAATAACAACCTGACCCGCCTCCTCATGAATACACTGACCTTTGCCCGGCCGACAAATATTGAGCAGGCGTGGAGATATTGTGCAGCCTTGCTTCACGCCCCTTTTGATTTTTTATCATTCCGTGACTGTTCCCATTATTTTTATAGCACCCTTTTGGTTTTTGTATAATTTTTTAGCAATTGAACCAGTTGTACAGGCAGTGGCGTAACCAGAGTCAAAATGTAACCCGGGCAGCTGACCATGGGCTGTCCATAAATTACGTAAGCAATTTTTGGGCGAATTTAACCCCCTCCCTATCAACAGTTGTCACACTTTTCAAACCCCCCCTCTTTTGTTTACTTAATTTATGGACAGACACTCAACAGAAATTATTTAAACAAATTAACGAGGATTTTAAATTGATCCCATTCCACGAGGCAACGCAAGTGCTCAACAGATGAATTTTAAAGAGTGAATCCATAGGCCCTCCTATCTTTGATCGGAATTTTAGGAATTTTAGGAATGCTCTCTTAATGTCAATGTACCTTGTTGCCCAGTGCTGACCTTACCGTTTCCGACCAAATACACATGGAAATCGGAGTACCCTCTCGGGTCAAAAAGGTCAAATCTCAAAGCAGCTGCGATTTGCTTCTAAGGCGGGTCGACCCGACCCAACCCGACGAGGGTCTTTGGAGCGCATAGGTCAAAGCCACTTCATCTGCCTGCTATCCCTGGTTATCAGTCACCAAGTCATCGTAAATCTTCAGACACGGTCAGAGCAACAATTATCACCTTACACTGAAGATAGCGTCCACTTCGGTAGAGGAAGATGCATAGGAAATGAATCGTCCATTAGGGACAAGCCATTACCGCCATAAGTGAAATTCGATATATCACGTAGATACATATACTTGCCAAACACAATGACTATAGTAATTACTGCATTTCTTGCTGATACCTGTAACCTGTGAAACACGGTTTCCAGATACATGTACTTTAGTTTTAGATGATTAGAATAGTAGGCCTATTGCAATGACGTACATGGCAGTGCAAAAGTAAGCAAATACAAATATTAAAGGCATAAAAAAATTTCTCAACCCGGGCAGAAATTTTTCAACCCAGGCAGAAAGCAAAGTAACCCGGGCATTGCCCGTAATTGCCCGGGCGTGGTTACGCCACTGTGTACAGGAAGCACATTTCGAACATTAAGTGCCATAATTTTAATGAGGTACGGAATCAAGTCAAAAGAAGGGATAATTAATGAGGTATTTATCGAGCCCTGAATGACACCATCTGCCCGGATTACCTGACAGCGCTTATACATAGATCGACCCGGCCAGACTCGGCGAGGCAGCTGCGATCCAGCAAGCGAGTCCGCCTCCTGAGGCTCCTGATTCCGCCTCCAGTCAAGACGGTCGTCCTGGGCGAAAGATCGGTGACTCGGGTCAACCCGCTACTGCGGAACGCCCTTCCGGACGAGATAGCAGCGGCGACTTCTATTGAGCCCTTCGCTTCAAAACTAAAAACGCACCTGTTTCGCAATTCTTACTGTGACTGATTGCCTTAGTCATGTTATAGCGTTGATAAATTAGCTGATACTACTACTACTACTACTACTACTACTACTACTACTACTACTACTACTACTACTACTACTACTACTACTACTACTACTACTACTACTACTACTACTACAACTACTACTACTGGTGTAGCGAATTTAGATAATAGCGTAGAACCCTTAGTAGCAATAGACGCAAGTGAGCCATTAATAATTCATGAGCTTAATCCTTTGACAGGTAGCCGCCCGCATAGCAAGGGCGGTTCTAGGAATTTTAATTTGGGTAGGCCAGTCAAAGGCCATAAAAATTTTGGGTAGGCCAAGCTTGGACCGTGTCGTGGTATCAAAGTTCATAAGGTTAATCCCACCCGAAATTCTGTGGTTATAAAATACAATAGCGCAGCATAATAGGGATGTGCGGTGAATTATATATATATATATATATATATATATATATATATATATATATGAGGCGCCGAGGACCAGGGTGACCTAACCAAAAAATAAAATTCTGAGAAAACGGATTTGAAGTTTGTTTGAAGTTTGGAATGAACCTGTAAAATCACCAAGTTGTAATTTATTAGCTTTGACCTAATATAAGTGGAATATTATCAAGTGCATATAAACATGCAAAAATGAGTGCTTGCAAACTATGTGCATTGCAATGTTCAAGGGTTCAAGGTCAGGAGAAGGTCAACTTGACAAAGCATGTTAGGCTGAGACTCCGACAAAAAAGTTGCCATGCTGCCAGTTGCATCAGTGTACTTTTGTGTTTTCCACTGTGCAAGAGCATCAGAATGCATGCGCGCTTACGAAATGTTTCGATAGTTTGCTGTCAATATTTTCCCAACTATGCAACCCAGTCTCCGTTAAAGCAGATTCATCATTCCTGGTATCCTGCTCGTGGACAAAAATGACGGCACACAAAACAAACTATGGCTTTGCTTGCAAATGAATATTCCAAAAAATGATAGGGGCCTACCTGTCATGCAATGAAGAGTTAAATGCTCGTGAAACGCTGACCAGATTTTGATTTTGGAAAGACCTGCAGTTTAGGTTGTACAGGTTGATCTTTATAATCCTTGCTGATATCAGCCACAGTAGTATGACAACTTACGCAGACCACCTGAGTCAACTGGTGCTACTTGTGAAATTGATAGGCCTACATCCGTTGAGTGATGTTGAACGTCTTGAGATTCGACAGTTGTCTTTGTAGGTCCAGTTGAATCGTCAGTCACCATGTCTTCTACTTCGTTGCCACTAACTCGAGCGCGTTTAACCAGAAATTTATCCATATCTAATTATAATAATATTATAGAGTGCTATAGTAATTTGTATGATAGGCCTAGACTGTCTCTTATATGAGCTGCAATCTTAAACGGACTGAACTTTCAGCGTCACCGTCTTACACGATAGTTACTGCGGCTTCTCCATCTCTGTTCTGTTAACCAGAACATACATTAGATTACACCAGATGTCCGACGACGTTGAGAATTGATTATCAACACAGTCATGTCATCCATGTAATCAACCGTCAGATAAGGCCATTCATTAGAGGGAACTTAATTATGGACAGCAAGAGGAACTACTCCCATGGCGAAAACGCCTAAAAGTAGCCCCTAAACTCTGCAACGCTCACCTGGAAGTCTGGTAATTCTGTGGGGATACGGGAGGTGGGGGATGAGGAGGGGGAGGGTAAGTACTACCAGTGACAGTACACAGCGGCTTCTATCCCCCCCTTGCAGCCGGGCTCAATTCCCCCAAAAAAATACAAATTCCCCCTCAAATTACAAATTCCCCTGCTAATTTTCTCCCTTATAGACTTAGTATTATATTCAGATGTTTATTCTTTGTGTTAGGCATAGCTATCATGTACCATTGATTACGTCACGGTCAGTGTTATTTTGAATCCAGTAGCGTCATTTTACACTTTTCTAGGGGGCGAGATAATTTGTTAGCAAATTTTGGCCTTTTTTGCACATTTTAGACTTTTTTGCAAATTTTTGCAAAATTTTGGGAAATTTGGGGCAATTTTGGGACCAATTTTTGCAAATTTGCATTGTTTTGATATTTTTTGGCAAATTTTCGGCAATTTTTGCGATTTTTTGCACATTAATACATTACAAATTATTATTTTTTCATTTCCTTGGGGGCCACGGCCCCTGCCCCCAAATGACGCCTCTGTTTGAATCCATATCAGTCTCGGTTCAGTTCAGATTAGTAGCTCATTTAGCTTATTAATAGTTTATATAACGGTGTTGAAAGCAAAATATTTCCCCCCCACTTTTTTTCCGGGCGCACGCTGCGCCCGCCTTAAATAAGGATAGAAGCCCCTGACAGTACATCTAACAAATTAGACACTGAGGAGGGTGGGAAGAAAATGTGTGCGGAGACCGGAGACCGTTGAAAGACCATTGATCAGTCGGTGGTGGTTGATCAATTAGATAAAGCTTCTTGACCATTAGCGTCGCCACGTGGGGGCAAATGGGGGCAACTGCCCCCCCCCCCCAACCTGCCCCAGACCACCTACCAGATTCGCGCAAATCCGGTGAGAAAGTTTTTTTGTGAAGGGGGGGTAGGGGTGGGTAAAGAATCTGACACTCCAGACCCCTTTTGCCCCCCAACCAAAAATTCCTGGCGACGCCACTGTTCTTGACATCTGGAAATCGAATGGAAAATAAGGTACCGGATATCTGATGAGTGTCTGGGGATTCAAATGGCCTTACACTACACTTGACAGCCTCGTAGCGTAGGCCATACGGACTAATTACCCAGCCACACAACGCATTTTGGGGGAAGGCCAGCTATAGGTAGGCCATGTATTTTTTTCGGGTAGGCCAGCCACAGTGTAGGCCACGTAATTTTTTGGGTAGGCCAGACAAAGTTTTGGGTAGGCCATGGCCTACCCGGCCTAGGCCTAGAACCGCCTCTGCCGCATAGGTAGTCAGGCCCAATATAATAATAATAGATTGCATAAAGGAAAGACAGGCTGAGTGGTAGACGATTAGTGAATGACGCGCAGCAATTAGAGAGCGGTGATGAGTGTGAGCTAGCAGGATGAGTGCACGCGGCAAAAATCGCATAAATAGCCGGTTCTGCCATAGATCAGGACCGATGGCCGAGGCGGCGTGTGATGGTAAGAAGGTCCATATAGGTGCGTATATGTGTTTTGGATAGTGCACTATGCACCCTATGCACCCGTAGGAAGAGTGCACCCTGAGGTTAAGGAAGCACCCTTGAGATTAAGTGCATTGCGAGAGGTGCATTGCGAAGGTGCATTGAGAAAGGTGCAGAGCGAAGGTGCATTGCGAGAGGTGCATTGCGAAGGTGCATTGAGAGAGGTGCATTGCGAAGGTGCATTGCGAGAGGTGCGGTGCAAGGCACTGAGCGTAGGGCGGTGCGTAGGTTCGGAAGAGGCACTGAGCGTAGGGCGGTGCGTTGGTGCGGTAGAGGCGCTGAGCGCAGGAAGGCGCGATAGGTGTGGAGAGAAGTAAAGTGCACGGAGAGAGGTAAGGTGCACGGTGAGAGGCAAAGTGCACGGAGTGAGGTAAGGTGCGCAGGTAGAGAGGTGAGGCGCACGGAGCCAGATAGGTAGAGGTGAAAGGACGCTTTAAGGAAGGGATTGAGCGTGGAACGGCGGAAGAAAGTACAGAGTAGTGCGCAGAGTGACAGGTGGTAGTGAGAGAGCCTGAGATCTTAGCCAAAAAGCTAAGACGAACGACCACGTGCCTTAGTTGAGTCATAACCCCGTGTGCGTCGAACCGGGCGGAGCCATCTTGAGTTTAGGAGGCGTAGGAACCTCGATAGGCCCGGTTCGCCACACTACTACTACTACTACTACTACTACTACTACTACTACTACTACTACTACTACTACTACTACTACTACTACTACTAATAATAATAATAATAATAATAATAATAATAATAATCAATTTTTTAATCGATAAAGCAGAAATTCTTTTTCTTTTTCTTATTATTATTCGTAAGTTTATTATGTGATCCCTTGTGCCATGTCCTTTTCTGAAGCCCGCTTGTTCTATTTGCAACCTCCTCATCCATTTTATTATCTATCCTTTCCTGAATGGCTCGTAACAGTATTTTACTAAGGTATCAGGGTCCTCTCCCAACATTATCCCTTCTTTTGACTTGATGCTCGATTTACTTAATCACATCAATCAGTGTTAATTCGGAATTAGGAGCGTCGACAAAAATCTATTGGAATATGTTTGAGATATATGCTGGATATCTATGGTATAATGGTAGTTGCACGCACTAGTGAAAACATTTTTTGCTGAAAAGTCGTTTTATTCCAGTTCCAAGGTGTTTCTGCAGCAGAAAAGGAGTCAGGGGGATAGGTATTATTACGAGCTTATTAACGCAATTTCTTAATAAATTTGCTCTAGCTTTGATCGTGTAGAAGACTTGACTTTCGCTACTGAGCGACATTAAAGGAGCTACGGTCGCGTGGAATAACAGATTCGAAATTTTATTCAAGATAATTAGGCCTAATCAAGGATATCTTAATAACAACATGGCCTAATATAACAAATGGGTCCGAGGAAGGAACCGTTGGCCATCTGCGACACCCGTGGCATGAGCGGTTTGGCCGACTACATGAACGAAGAGGAGATCTGCTGCAAGTGCCGGAAGATCGCGACTCTTGAGAAAACCGTGGAGGAGCAGAGGAAGAGGCTGGCGGAGGTGGAGCAGATCAGCAGATTCTCCAGAAGATACTGGAAAGAATAGAACCGAAGGAGTCGGAACCGGGAAGTTCATACGCGGATAAAGTGAAACAGAAGATGCCGGAAAGAAGTAAGACCATGTAGTAAAGCAGCCGGCTACACCAACGAAGGACGGGCCACAACAGAGGCGTAAACAGACGCTTGTTTACGTGGGCGAGGCCGGAGAAGCCGTCGATTAGGAGAAGGATGGATCTAGATGAGTACAGGAAACAGGTCGTCATAGTGGGAGACTCAAATGCGAGGAATGTAGGCAAGAACCTAGTTCTACATGCAGACTAAAAATCAGTATATGGCCATCTAGCGTTCTGGTGCAAAAATCGAAGACGTGGGAGAATTGATGGAAGAAGAAGCCGGAAGAGGAGCATAGACGTGTGCTGTAGAGCTGGGGACCAACAACCTGTTGCAGGACGACGAAAAAGCCATCAAAGAGAAATTCAGACAGTTTATCAAGAAAATGAAGCAACAGAAGAAATATCTGGTGATACTGGGATTCTTGCCAAGAAGAGACTTGTCAAGTAGAAATGAGAGTAAGAGACTGGAAATCAAGGCTGCACTGATGGGAATGTGCAAAAGAGAAGGAGTTGACTTCATCGACATTGATTTTAGTGCACAGAGATCGGGCTATCTTGCCAGAGATGGGCTTCATCTGAACTGGATGGGAGCAGACATAGTGGCACGGAGGGTTTTTCACGCAGTGAAACCTGCTTGCCTCTGTAGGCATTTAAACTGAGGGCAAAGGCAGTTAGAGTAGGTAGTAGCAGTAGAAGTCCTAGCAGAACTAAGATAGATTTTAGTAGTAGCAAAAGTGTAAGTAGGGTAGTAAATAATATAGACGTAGCTGTAGTAGCAAACATTCTACTGGGAAAGGGGAAAAGAACAGGCGTACCTCTAACTGTCTTGAAAATAAAGCAACAAATAGCACAGACTCCAAGAAGGAAAGTAAGGCCTTGATAGGCAGGTCCGGCTCGTGAGTTTCTGGCGCCCTAGGCAAGCGGATCTATGGCCGCCCGTGACCCCGATTTAAAATATGTATATGTACACGGGCGTATTTAGAAAGGCTTAAAGGGGTATTCTGAAATTTAAGAAGTTCGACAATAACTTTTATTCTATGTTCTGCAATAACATACAGTTTAAGTTTATTGAAATGTTGTAGTTTCGCTTAATGACCTAAATTTTTTGCTCTACAGTTGTTTAACAGAGGAAAGCTGATTGCAATTTGTAACGACGCAGTAGCGAAGCATTTATTAACTAGCTGTTAACCCATCAAAAGTGACTGGGGAGAGTGGCTATCTCCTTCCCTTTTTTGCAAAAGTTCGTATTATTACATATAACAATTTTTTTAAATTTGAAAATGTAATGTGAATGCGCAGATTATCATTTAAGATTTCCCTGTGTGCTCACTGGGTGGTCTTGCCTCTCCTCACCACGGGGGGCTGCACACCATAACGTCCTACGATTCCATTGGGATTTGGTCTCCCATGGGGGATGCGCCCTCCAGTGTTATATACTGCCCCTTTTGGGCATACGGCCCCTTTTGGGCATACGGCTCCTTTTGGGCTTTCGGACCCAAAGGGGCTTTGTCTCCCACACAGGGCTGAGATTTTTTCTCCTCGAGGGGTTTTGCCCCCAGTGTAGGATAAAGCCTCCACGGGGGGCTGGGGCTAGGTCTACCACGAGAGGCTGCGCCCCAGTAGAACCTGCGGCCCCCTCTGCTGGGCTGCGCCCTACGGGAGGCTGCGCCCCTAGTAAGGCCTACGGGATCACATCGGGGCTGCGCCCCAGTAGAACCTGCGGCCCCACATGTTGGGCTGCGCCCTACGGGAGGCTGCGCCCCCAGTAAGGCCTACGGCCTCACATAGGGGCTGCGCTTCCAATAGGACCTGCGGTCCCCCATATGGGGCTGCACCCTACGGGAGGCTACGCCCCCAGTAAGACCTACGGCCTCACATGATGGCTGCGGCTCCGCACGTGGGGCTGCGCCCATCAGTGGGGCCTACGGCCTCTCTCTGGGGCTTGGGCTTGGTCTCCGACGGGAGGCTGCGCCCCAGTAGGGCCTACAGCCTCCACGTCGGTTGGTGCTTTGCTTACGGCTTACAACGGAAGGCTGCGCCCCTTTCCAGTAGGGTCTACAGGCTACGGCTCGACACGGGGGACTGCGTCCCCAGTAGGGCCTACAGCCCCACATGGTGTACTGCGTCCCCAGTGGTGCCGTACAACGTGCATTCAATCAGGACGATTCGTTAAGTCGCGTTGAAGACGCTTCGTCAAACGCTCAGTCGATTAATTGGGTCTAGGAAATTTCCCCCCGGAAAAGTTCCCCGAAAAAGTCCTCCCCCGGAAAAGTCCCCCCTAGGACATTTCCCCCGGAAAAGTCTCCCCGATAACATAAAGGCCCTGCAGTATTATTTAAATGCCAAGTGTGGCGATCTTTAGACCTGCAGTATAATTTAAATTAATCGGTTATAGGCGATCTTTATACCATTGTCACGCTCAACTGTCAGCGGTAGTCGACGGGCAAACACTGTTATTATCCGAAAAATGCTGAAAATACCCTTTCACTTCAATTGCGCACCTATTTCCCGTGTGTCCAATGCTCTTTCCTTTATGTTATCGGGGGCTTTCCGGGGAAATGTCCTAAGAGGACTTTTCCACGGGGGGACTTTTCCGGGGACTTTCCGGGGGCTTTTTCAGGGGACTTTTCCGGGGGAAAATTTCCGGATACCGATTAATTAAACAATTTGGTTGTCAATGGCAACAGCGTCTTCCAACATCTGCCGTGTATCGTGACCGACTTACCTTACATAGAGAATCATATAATATATATATGTATATACATATATGTATATATATATATATATATATATATATATATATATAATTCTCTATGTAGATTATGGAGCGCATACTTTCTTAAAGTTTCCTTCACTTTACTACATTTTTTACTAATTGCACAAATTAAGATACGAAGCAAATATCCCCTAAAACAAATTTTTAATTATTTTGCGGTGCAACCGAAGGGAAGGACCAAAGGCCAAAGACCAAAGGGGTGCGCTATGGATCAGGAGCATACCCCCTAAATACGCCACTGGGAGTGACAGTTAAAACAGAAAACGG
Source organism: Metaphire vulgaris (assembly GCA_018105865.1). Lineage (NCBI taxonomy): Eukaryota > Metazoa > Annelida > Clitellata > Crassiclitellata > Megascolecidae > Metaphire > Metaphire vulgaris. The sequence goes on from CM030838.1 coordinate 3,413,393, forward strand.
ATTCAATGGTTATCTCGGAAAACTAGGTTATTGAATGTGGAGAGTTGCAACAGTGGTTTCACACAGGCTTAATTAGCCTGCTTAAAGCATTTTAAATCGCATTGTTATAAAATTAAATATTATTGTATTTGACTTCCCGGGGCACATAAAGATAGGCAGTCGATAAACAGTTGCGCTGTTGATCGTTTGTACAATTAACTGAATAAACAAGATGAATCGTGTGAAAATCATGTTGATTCTTCCGGGAAATGATAAGCATAATCGTGTGAGTGATCAGGAAGAACATCATTCGGTACAATGTGGCGAATCGTGTGTGTCCAGTTGAACAGCACGGCGCCCTGTAAGATGATCAGTTTTAATGATAAATTCTGTCGTGTTTTAAAAATGCACTTGCCAGAATGACAACTCCCTGGGGAACTTAAATCATCAAAGTTTTAATGTAAATTTTGCGAATACTCGAATCCACAATAATTTACTTAACTAAGTTAGCTAGTATGATTTTATATATATATATATATATATATATATATCATTTATAATGACTATATATATATCATTTATAATGGCTGTATATATATATATATATATATATATCATTTATAATGGCTGTGGCCTCGCGCTGGGGTACAACGGCGTAGAGGCGCGTCCCCCGGGTGGCGGATGGGGGGAAGTCCTGGGCTGGGAAACCTCCTGGGATTGCACCGAATAATACGGAATAAGGTGCCGTGGACCAACTGTACCAGAAGACAACGGCAAGGATAGTGGATGTATTCAACTGAAGAGCATGGAAGAACAGCATCACTGGCGGAAGATCTTCGTACGCTGTCGTGCCAGCAGAGGGCGCGTGTCCAACTATATGGGACATTGCGGCCAGCTCGATATACCGAGAAGTCATGACCAGTGCTCGGCGAAAACAGGGTCATGGAAGGACACAAGACGGAAACAGGAGGCGGATCAACATTCTGTGTCTCGCTATTGCCGCTGAAGAGCTGGCAGAGGGCAGGATGGCGACGATGCCTCTTGGAAATGTCTTGTGCCCAGCTATTGCCACCAATGGGTTGGCAGAAAGCAATGATGATGATGATGATGAATGGCTGTGTTGTTGATAGTTCAAATACTCTCATGTTGCGTTCATTATCACATAAGTGCAATGAATCATCGTCGTCATTATTGTCGTCATCATCATCATCATCATCATCATCTTCTTCTTCTTCTTTTTCTTCTTCTTCATCATTATCATAACCGAACTTCTATAGCGCCATTTGAATAATGTTCTTGACACCAGTCGATCGTCGATCGTGATTTTATTATTATTATTATTATTATTATTATTATTATTATTATTATTATTATTATTATTATTATTTAAAGTTAAGATTTATGTGGTATATTGTCCTAGGAGGACTGCTTGAACACATTACATAGTACATGAATAATATAGGTCAAGATTTAACAGAATAGCTGATCTCGAACAGCCAAGTATTCATTCGCTCCTTAAATATTTCCAGAGAAGGTGATGTTTGAACACTAATGGAGGAGACGATTCCAGGCTTTCGCTGCGGTAACCAGGAAGGCGCGGTCGCCGGCAGTGGCTAGGCTTGTACGCGGCCGAGGAGTGCTTGAGTGGAGCCAGATCGCAGACGCCTTCTACTGTCTATGTCTGCGGATCTCTGGAGTTCGGACCTAAGATAGGAGGGACCGATGTCGTGCAGGCATCGGTAGACGAGGGTTGCCAGCTTATACGCTATTCGCTCGAGGACCGAGAGCCAGTGTAGTTCGATCAACAGTGGTGTGATGTGGTCATACTTCCTTGATCGATGGATTAGGCGTGCAGCCGCATGAAATACGCTCTGGAGACTGTCGAGGAGGTGTTTCGGGAGTCCTGCTAAGGTGGTGTTACCATAGTCGAGTTTAGTGATTACTAAGGCACTGATCAAAGTCTTCAGGGCAGTAAGAGAGACATATTTTCGTATGCATCGGATCAACCGCAGTGCTGCGAAGCAGCTGGCGACGGAGCGTGTCACGACTGTCACGTATTGCCTTGTTGTGGCGGTATTGTCGAATTGAATGATTTGAATGAATGCTACGATAATACACCAATGGTTTTAGTTTTGAGCGCAATTTGATCAATCGTCAATAGAAACTACATCTGCATATTCGTATCGTTTACACTAACAATGGCTGTCCCTTGCGCAAAAAGAACAATTCGCGCAATGCAATATCAGTTCAAGTGCATTGCCAAGCAAACATGCAATACACAGTATCTAGGATAGGCCCATTTTCGTTGTCTCTATTGTAGGAAGTAACTAATAGGCCCAATAGTAATCAGTAGCATACAAAACACGAACATCCATAAATAGGCTTATGTCATTTGAGCGTTAGCAGTATACGAGTGCTTAACCTCGTCATAATTAACGATTCGTTGAAATAAAGAGTAATATTTGTGATCTTATAGATTTCTAGTGAGAATATGCTTTGGTTTATGTTCGTATCAGTATATTTTGTGCTTTTTCAAAGCACAGTTTCAGTGATTGGACAATGTACGGTTTCCAGATGCGCCGTTTCTGACTCAGAATCTGAGGAAAGCCTTCAAAGAGGACTTGAGGATCATGACCACAATATGCGCTCAGCATTTGACAAAACAATTCAGACGATGCAGGCTGAACTGTCCTCAAGACTTAAATTGTTGATGAATGAGACACTTTCGTCTGCAATCGATCAAATCAATGAAAAGCTAAATGATGTAATTGGTCGCGTGAACGAGAACCTTCTGAATGCCGGTAAGCGAATGAACCTATGTATCTAGCGACCGAAAGATTTCAATGCATAGATTCCAAATAGAGCAAATTAGCTCAATCCCAGCGTCCCTAAATGCTGGACAGCTCAAAACTAGATGCTAGTACAATTTCAGTCCATTATACGCAACCCATTTATCCTTAAATTCCGTTCGGCTGCTTGTAACTTGGCACGAACTATTCCGCAATGACCATGCACAAGAGTCAGTAAAAATGAAGAGAACATCAAATAGTCCTAAAAGTAATATACTTTTATGTCTCAAACTAGTGAAACGACTGCAAATATCCATTTGTTCTAATTCATTGAACACTTGTTTATGTCGAAAAAGAGCATTGCTCTCATTTTGAAAGCATTTTGATTCCTCGTCTTGAGTCAAGAAATGAAGGTTGTCGCGTACTTGGCAGACAACATAAAATCATCTATGCTTTATTAATAATTTTCTCAAAGTTTCTATTATTATTATTATCAGTGCTTTTTTTGTAAAAAAAATAGGTGCCGGTACTCACGGTGGATTGCCTAACTTTTCCATTACGATTATGTGGTCTGTGGCTATTTAATTTGTATGGCGCGCAATTTTCAAATAATTCCATTTTAACAAATAATAGTAAATTAGTAATACAAATTAATAATAAACGTTTAAGCACAAGAAAATTATTTTTTTTCACACCTTGAAAAAGGTTCCGGTACGCCGTACCGGCGCGTACCGTCACAAAAGCCCTGATTATTATTATTATTATTATTATTATTATTATTATTATTATTATTATCGACGATTTATGAAGCGCAGTAACATACCCATCAGCCAGTGATGGGCAACTAACTAACAAACATTAGTTAAGCTATAACTTAACTTAAACTTTGACTATATCATTGGCGTAGCCACAATGGGGGGGGGGCCGGTCCCCTATTCTGGCAGAGACCCCGGTCGTGGGATTTGAGCAAGACCGTTGAGAAATTTTGGGGAGGGGTAGGTAGCATGATCGAAGAGAATACATAAATTTACGAATAACTTCTTGACAAGCCTTGTTTCCCCGAAATTCTCTATATCTCTCCTGTTTCAGAACCCTGGATACGCCACTGGATTATATTCCTGGTAATAATATTGCGATCCTACTCGATGCATATAGTCCCCTAAAGCCGAATTCTTGCCTACTAGATTCCGATGTTAATTACTATATATTCGGCCTAGATCAGCAGCATGCAGTATGCGAAATACATTGATTTTAACATTATTTATATATCATTTTAAAAATCAATATATTTTGCAGTGTAATAAACAACTTCCGGTTACTTGAAATGCGTAGAGAGCTCATTTCTGAGTGTGCACTGACTACCAAACTGCATAGCTGTATCACTGTGCGAACTCCAGTTATATCTTATAGGCGCTATTGTGCTAAATACTCAATGGACCGAAGTTCGCTGACCCGAGCATGGCAGACGTCAGTCCTTATATTTAAGAGGTCTATGATACATAGTCTACATATATGTACATAGAAGTAATAGAGCATAATTGTATATGAAACCAGTTGCTTTGGTAGCGCAGGACAGCTTCGAAAATTTCACATCATTTCTGACAAAATGTATTGCAGATATTGCATGAGTTGAACTGGCAATCAATGTGACAATCAGCTGCTAATGTGCGACTCTTTATTTTGTAATGGGTTGCTCTCCGATTAGAAATTAGAACAGGTCTATTCATTTGCATTTCTTTGTTACCTGAATATGTTTAAGGTGTCCCTGAAGGATGAGTTCTGCTTTTCCTGTTTGCAGATTTGCTGATCATGTCACATGACACTATTAAAGGAGATTTGCTGATCAAGTCTCAGAAAATTGACAATATTCAAAGAAATTTGCTGATCAATTCTCAGAAAATTGACAATATTCAAAGAAATTTGCTGATCAATTCTCAGAAAATTGACAATATTCAAAGAGATTTGCTGACCAAGTCTCAGAAAATTGACAATATTCAAAGAGATTTGCTGATCCAAACACACAAAATAGATAATATTACGGGACGGTTGCCTAAAAAAGGTTTGTATCAAATATAGTTCCAACTTCCAATAATAATAATAATAATAATAATAATAATAATAATAATAATAATAATAATAATAATAATAATAATAATAATAATAATAATAATAATAATAATAATAATAATAATAACGTGATTTTAAATGGTTTTAAGAGGCTACTTTATTCTGTATGAAAACCACATAAGCCGTAATGTAATTTAATGTAACAAAATTATTTGCATAGCGCCTCTTCTGAAGAATCACTCATAAGCGCTCCCGCTGCAATTAATGGATATTGACAAAGAGATAAGTTTTAAGGCGTTTCAAAATGAGGGCCATAGAATTAGGAGTTGCTAAGCCACGCATAATGGCGTCAAGAGCATTCCAAAGAAAAAAATCTAAACCAATTAACCTCATTTAAAACTAACTTAAAAATATTTCTTTTAAAATGGCAAACTTAATTTCCTCTTGGCTAAAATTATTTAATATTGACTCAAATTCTCAATTATGATCACTAAATACCTTTATTATACATTATATGAACTAACTACATTTTATACAATCAATATGACTATATGTACTATCTGTGGTTACTTTCATCCAATAAACTAAATCACTTCCTACTTGATCCCTAAATAATTCCTAATTTCCATCATTTAAAGACTTTTATATGTCATATTATTACAAACTTTGAGGTTGGCCAATTGTACGGGATACAAATCCCTTAGGCCAATCCTTTTTTTTCTCTCAACTGATTTCTGTACTATGAGTTTGAAACATTATTCTTTAAAGTATGTACAAGCAAATGGACATTCATGTATTATACTTTAATAGTTTAATTAACTTAAGCTTGTCTTTTTTTCTTGATTTGTACTCATCAGTATGTTGAGAAAAATAAACTTGATTGATTGATTGAAAGGAAGGGGCCAACTGATTCAAAACCTCGTTTCAGGAACAAGGAGGTTCGTGCTTGGGGCACACTGAGAAGACCATGGGTTGTTGACCGAAGACATGGCCGACTAGGGATAGAGCTAAGAGGTTGGAGTAGCTCTAAAAGATAAGATGGAGTGTCACCAAAAATAGAGAGTGCAACCGCTCTCAACAAACAAAACTCAATTCGAGCAGGATAAGGCAGCCAGCGTAAAACAGACATCATATATTCATTAATGTGATCATGTCGTCTGACACCAGCAATCATCCTGGCTGCCTAATGAAGAACCATCTGAAGTTTATGAAGTCGCACCGATGGAAGACCAGCAAAAATGAAACCACAGTAGTCAGGCCTTGAGCAAATAAATGCATGAATCAAAGTAGAAGCGGATGGCATGTCTAGTGTACGTCGACTCACTCTAACCTTGTACTTGCGGGGCAGTGATGCAGACTAGACGCTCGAGATTTTGTTCCGTTGAGTTTGTTAATTAATTCGACAAATTTCAATATTGTTCTTGCGAATTTTTAAAATTTTACTCTTTAATTTTAAGACGTTTTCAGCTGTTTATGTCGGTATATTTTTCTTTAACTATTTTTATTTAACTCCGCCATAATCCATAGACTTAGAATCAACATGACCTATCATCGCTCATTTCATTACCGTTACTATTTGTAATTTAACTCCAAGCATTCTTTTAGTTTTTCTATTAAATTAAATTATTTCACTCCACACTAACATCGGCTGCACTATTGACCTCATGCTGAGCTTGTGATCCGCTGCATGAGCTGAAAGACAATTTGACTTTTCTTCACAATTTTACTTTCCTCGTTAATCTCAGCCTGACATCATGACATTATTTCCTCTCTATTTTTTTATTCTAACTGTTCATTTCTTCTCCTCGAAACTTGATGTACGCAAACCGATTAATCATTGGACCTACCGCACTGCCGTTGATCAATACTCACATTTGAACAAAATTCCTATCTCCTTTTCATTAACCCTCCGTTGTTCACATCTTCGTATTCACCGTTAACATTTCCGTCACCATTCACATTTCCGTCTCACGCGACGCTCAGATATCATCCTCATCCTTCTTGCTCTTTCAGGCGATATCCACCCAAATCCTGGACCATCCCAACCACACATAACTCTCTGCACTCTCAACATTGGATCCCTCACTAATCCTCAACACACACATTCACTACATGAACTCACTAACATGAAATTAGACTCTCTCTTTCCAATGCACACACTTCACTCCTCTGCCTTAGACATAGTAGCACTAACTGAAACCTGGATATCTCCTTCTACTACTTCATGTCAACTGATTGAGGCAACCCCACCTGGCTTCTCCCTCCTAAGTTTTCCTCGTTCAAAACAGTCTACCAACCGCTCTTGTAATTTAGGTGGAGGCACCGCTTTCCTTATTCGTGATCATATACAAATTAGCAACTCTTCATCAATTAATTTCTCCTCGTTTGAATGTTCATCTGTCACTCTCAATCTTCCTCTCTCAAAACTAACTATTTTTAACATTTACCGCCCTCCTGGTCGAAATCTGCCAACAAATCTATATGACAGGAGAATGGCCGAACGATTTTCTACAATCAATAATGATTCCGATTAAAAAGAAAGTAAATGCAATGGAATGCGAGGACCATAGAACTATCAGTCTATTATGCCATGCGGCGAAGATAATACTCAAGGTCATTACAAAAAGAGTACAAGCGAAAACAGATGTAATAGGATTCCTTGGAGAGGATCAGTTTGGGTTTCGGAAGGGGAAGGAACACGGGATGCAATAGGATGCTTAAGAATGCTAAGTGAGAGAAGACTTCAAAATGGAAAAATATCTATATATGCTTCGTGGATTACGAAAAAGCGTTTGACAGAGTAGACTGGAGGATTTTGATGAGAGCACTGAAAAGGGTGGGAGTGGATTGGAGAGACAGAAGACTGATAGCAAACCTATACCTTGGACAGTCAGTGAAGGTGAGAATAGAGGAGAACTGAGTGAATCGTGCATGATTGGCAGAGGAGTAAGGCAGGGATGTCCACTGTCACCGCTGCTGTTTAACATATACATCGAAGAATTAGTACAAGAGGCGATGGAAAATACAGATAAGGGAGTTAAAGTTGGAGGAGTACTACTAAAGGCGCTGCGCTTCGCAGACGATCAGGCCATGCTAGCAAGCAATCAAAAAGGGCTTCAGGAAGTAATGGATAAACTGATACAAGTGTCAGAAAATTATGGAATGAGAATCAATACAAAAAGACTAAAGTTATGGTAATAAGTAAAAAGAAGGAACGAGAGTGGAAATAAAGGTTTACGGACAGATCATAGAGCAAGTGAAGGAATTTAGCTATCTAGGAAGTCTGATAGCAACCGATGCCAGATGCAATAAAGAGATAAGAAGACGTATAGCAATAGCAAAAGAAGCTTTTTACAAGAGAAAGGAGCTGATGCAAAGTAAACTAAAACTAAACCTAAAAAGAGACTGGTAAAAACATTGATATGGAGTGTGGCGTTGTATGGGGCGGAGACGTGGACAATGAGAAAGGAAGATATAAAACGATTAGAGGCTTTTGAAATGTGGATTTGGAGGAAAATGCTAAAAGTAAAATACACAGAGCATAAGACAAACGAGGAAGTCATGAAGGAGATAGAAGAAGAAAGAAGCCTGATAGATACAATCCGGAAAAAGGCAGAGAAATTGGATGGGACATGTCCTCCGGCATGACTCTTTACTAAGAACAATAATCGAAGGAAAAATAGAGGGAAAGAGAGTGAGAGGTAGACCGAGAAAGATGATGTTGGAGTGGATGATGAATAAAGGATATCAGGAACTCAAAGAAGAAGCAAGCAATCGATCGGAGTGGAATAACTGGATACCTGGACCTGTCGAGAGACAGAAACACTGATGATGATGATGACCGCCCTCCATCATCATCAAAATATTCAACCTCATTCATGACATTCCTCGACGAATTTTCCTCCTTTTTAGGCTCTGCAGCTACAACTCCACATGAGTTCTTAATTACAGGTGATTTTAATGTACATGTTGATAAGTGTGACGATCCCAACTCTATCCAATTCATACAACTACTCACTCAGACTAACCTCACACAACACATATCTCTTCCTACTCACACTTTTGGACATACTTTAGACTTGCTCATCACGTCTTCTTCTTCATCACTATCTCCAATTTCAGCAATTAGCCTATTCTCTCCATCTGATCATTTTCCCATCTTCTCCATTTTAAGTATCTGCTCGCCAACTCCTCCGCCTCGTAGCACCTACTCATTCCGCTGTCTTAACAAAATTGACGTAGCCTTGTTCTGTGACAACATTAAATCATCTGAATTAATTACTAACCTCCCACTTCTCTGCCGTCACTAATCAATAAATATAATTCTGTATTATCCGGTCTTCTCGATAAACATGCTCCTATCATCACAAAACCTCTTTCATCACACAACAGCAAACCCTGGTATAACTCTTTCATTCATGCTTTCAAATCATTTCGCAGACGTCTTGAACGAACATACCATAGAACACATTCTCCATCTGACCTTTTAAATCTTCGTTCCGCCACCAACCGCTGCCATAATCTCCTTACATCTGCCAAAAAGAAGTACTATTCTAACATCATTTCAACAAATAGCTCAAACCCACGTAAGCTCTGGAAAACTGTAAATGATCTTTTCCATCGCAAAGAATCAAAACCTCTCCCTCAATCCATTTCTCTGTCAGAACTTGCTGAATCTTTTGCTAATTTCTTCTCTACAAAAATCTCTAAGATTCGCAGCGTCCTTAAGTCTATCATCATCATCATCATCATCATCATCATCATCATCATCATCATCATCATCATCATCATCATCATCATCATAGTTGCTTTCTGCCAGCTCATTAGCGGCAATAGCTAGACACAAAACTTTTCCATTTATCTTTTTCCGTTGTTAATCTCATTCCATCTATTATTGTAATTCTGTTCTTGCCGGCCTCCCAAAGTCTACACTGGCCAACCTGCAGCGCGTACAAAATGCTGCTGCACGTCTGGTGCTGGACCTAAAACCTCGAGACCACGTCACTCCAGCGCTTCGCGAACTCCATTGGCTTCCAGTCCAGTCACGGATACAACACAAACTATGCACGCTGATGTTCTGTGCACAGAATGGCCTTTGTCCGACCTATCTGGCCGATCTGCTCCAGCCAACATCAACCGCCATTGGTAGACCAGGCCTACGATCAGCCTCTACTAGCCAATACCAGAAACCTCGTCTTCGGACAGTCATGGGGCAACGAGCCTTCTCGTACGCCGGACCCCATGCCTGGAACGCCCTTCCACCAGCGCTACGGAGCATAAAGTCGCCCGTCGCTTTCCGTAAACATTTGAAGACACACCTGTTTAATTGTGCATATAATAATTAACATAATTGACATTAATTGTAATGCGCTTGCTAACATTTATTGATTAGGCGCAATATAAATAGCTAATTACATTTACATTTACATTATTGTCATTTGATATCTTTCGAAGTCTTCTTTGATGTTATCCATCCACTTTTTCCTGGGTCTTCCTCTTCCTCTTTTTCCTTCTTTGTATGTGTAGAGTGCTTTATATGGGAGTCTGTTGCTGTTCATTCTATTTACATGTCCATACCATCTAAGTCTTCTTCTTCTGATTTTATCTATTATTGTCTCTTTCATTCCCAGTCTTTTCCTGATGTCTTCATTTCTTATTATTTGTAATTTACTTACTCCCAATATCTTTCTCAAACAACTCATTTCTGCCACCAATAGTCTGTTTTCATCTGCTCTTTTTAATATCCACGTTTCTGATCCATAAAGCATTTGTGGAACAATGATAGTGTTGTATATTTGAATATTTGTGTTGATCTTTATTTCTTTAGCATTCCAAATATGTCTAAGTCTTCCCATTGTCTGTAATCCTTTTGCTGCTCTCTTTTTAATATCTTGTTCGTGTCTTCCATCGCTTGATATTTCTCCTCCCACATATGTAAAATTCTTAAGTCTATCACTATTACTCAAACCACCTCTCCTCATTACCCTTCTCCTTCACAACCCCCATGCAATTTATCCAGCTTCACTCCTGCAACTGATGAAGAGGTATCCAAACTGCTACTTTCTCTCCCAAACAAACAATGTGACCTAGATCCCATACCTACCTCTTTACTCAAACAGTGTGCCACCGTGCTTACGCCTATCATAACTAGAATCGTTAACCTCTCTCTTACCTCAGGCACTTTCCCATCTTCATTCAAAAACTCTTTTGTCACTCCTCTCCTAAAAAAGCCTGGTCTTGACAGAGAAGATCTTAATAACTATCGCCCCATCTCAAATCTTTCACTTCTATCAAAACTTACTGAGAAAATTGTGCTTTCTAGACTGACCGAACACCTTTCAAATAACTCGCTATATAATGCTCATCAGTCTGCCTACACTAAACATCACTCAACTGAAACCGTTCTCACCTACATTCATGACAGACTCTTAACCGCAATTGGTCTCCGACAAGCTACTGGTCTTTGTCTCCTTGACCTCTCTGCTGCATTTGATACCATAGATCACAAAATTCTGCTCGAACGACTCTCTCTCTGGTTTGGAATTTCTGAAAAAGCTCACAACTGGTTTTCATCTTACCTTAAATCCCGGTCTTTTCAAGTGTCCTGTCTTAGCCAAATTTCTCTATCTCACAGTGTAGATTTTGGAGTACCTCAAGGATCTGTTCTTGGGCCTGTACTGTTCAGCCTTTACACCACACCGCTCTCATCTTTAATTAATTCCCTTAATTTAAATCACCAACTCTATGCCGATGACACGCAGCTATTCCTTTCCTTCGCACCTCTTTCATTCAATGCTTTTATTATTGAGCTTGAATCTGCATTCTCATCAATCTCTGCTTGGATGTCATCTAATCTCCTCGCTCTTAACCCATCTAAGACAGAGTTTCTTTTAATTGGACTACCCCAACAACTCAAAAAATTGACAATCCTAAACTAGTTTTGGCTCCTGACACCACAATAATCCCTGTTCCAACTGCTAGAAATCTAGGATTCAAATTTGATTCTTTTCTAAACTTCGAATCACAAATCTCCCAACTATCAAAAGCCTGCTATGTTCATATTCGTGACCTTCGCCGCCTACGCCCTTGCCTAGATACTAAAACTGCCTCCACAATTGCCACTTCAATAGTCCACTCCAAATTAGATTATTGTAACTCCCTCTACTATAACCTTCCGAAAGCCTCTATCAACAAATTGCAATCAATACAAAATGCACTTGCTCGTGCTGTTACTAAGTCACCTAAATTCTCCCACATTTCACCCATACTAAAATCATTACATTGGCTTAAAATAACTGAACGTATCCAATATAAGATAATAACACTTACATATAGCTCACTTCAGTCATCAAAACCTGTCTACCTAAGATCACTATTAACCCCTCAGCCTCCTCGACCCACACGTTCATCATCTTACCTCACTCTGTCACGCCCACTCAATCAGTCATCCCTGAAAATTTGCAACCGTGCCTTCTCATACGCCTCACCTGAATTTTGGAACTCAATCCCAGCTTCCATCCGCAGACTTGGACACTTTCAAACAATAAAATCTGAATCCTCATTTCCTATAATTCCTGCATTATCTCCTCAAGTCTTCCAATCTAAGCTTAAATCATTCCTTTTTCTAAAATCATATCCTCCATAGCTGTAACAACCTAGCCTCACTGCCCTTTGGATGTTGACAATTGCCTGGCTGATCACATACCTTCCCCATAGCTATTTTAAGAGAGGCTGAGCGCCTAAGAATAAGCAGCTACTGTTGTGCTGTTTTTTCAAGGCGCTATAGAAATCCACGAGATTTTACTTTACTTACTTTACTTTAACCTGGCGGATGATGATAGAAGCAACTGCGACAAAGTGAGTTAATATGATCCATAAATGTCTCCTCAGGGAATGCTCTGACATCCTAGCGCCGTTCATCACGGAGCTCATCAACCGCTCGCTGCTGCTCGGTGAGGTGCCGCATACGTTCAAAGCCGCCTTCGTTACACCTCGGATTAAGCGACCCGGCCTAGACGCTTCAGACGTAAGATTCTACAGACCGATCTCGAATCTGTCTGTCCTGTCGAAGCTGATTGAGCGGATAGTCTCCAGGCAGCTCACGGACTATCTTGCGTCCTCTGGGTTCTACCCGAGCTGCAGTCCGCCTACCGTGTCTATCATTCCACGGAAACGGCATTCCTCAAAATCGCCACAGACATCCTCCGTGAACTGGATGAGGGTAAGCTGGCTGTCTTCGTTCTCCTCGACCTTACGGCAGCATTCGACACGGTGGATCACTCGATACTGTTGTGTCGGCTTAATGTCTCTTATGGCATCAGTCACGCGGCCCTCAGATGGTTTTCTTCATATCTTGATCGCCGTACACAAAGCGTGCGTGGTTCCAACTCCAGCACTCACACATCCCACGTTATCTGCGGTGTCCCGCAAGGATTTGTTATTGGATTCATTCTGTTTACCCTATACGTGGCTGACCTGATACGTCTCATCCGTCAACACGAGCTCCAAGGACACTTGTATGCGGACGACACCCAGATATATGGAGGCTGGTGGCCATCGGAGACGCAGCAACTGCTTGAGTGTCTCACTCGGTGTCTGGATGAGATGGCAGACTGGCTGAAGTCTAACAGGCTAAAGCTCAATGTCGCCAAGACCGAGGTCCTATGGCTCGCCACTGACCAGCATCAACAGCAGCTGTCGCGTTCCTGTATCAGGATCAACGATATCGAGCTACGCCCAGTCACATCCGTACGGAACTTGGGCATCTATCTCGACAATGCAGCGACCATGAAGCTGCATGCAGCTAAGACCGTTGCGAGCTGCTTCGCCTCTCTCCGGTTGATCAAGAGTCTACGTCGGTCAGTCTCCCAAGCCGCCCTCTAGACGCTGGTCGTAGCTCTAGTCCTCACCAGACTAGACTATAGAAATGCCGTTCTCGCTGGATCGCCTGCCCATCTAATCGGCAGGCTGCAGTCAGTCCTGAACGGGGCTGCTCGCCTAATTCATCGGTCAGCGCGTTGCGAGCACCTCACTCCGCTACTTATTGATCTCCACAGGCTGTCCTTGCCAGAGCGCATTAAGTTTAAACTATCGACTCTCGCTTATCGTTGTCTGCACGGAACAGGGCCAAGCTATCTCGCAACCGAGTTGCGCAGCTTCTCGGGTCTCGAAGGCCGTAGACGACTGAGATCCTCTACCACGGCTGAACTAATTTCCCTAGGACGCGTCTCGTCACTGTCGGTGATCGAGCTTTTCAAGTAGCTACTGCGCGCGCTTGAAACTCACTTTCTGCAGATATCCAGAAGTCTCCATCACTCGACACATTCAAGAAACGTCTCAAATCTTGGTTATTCAGAACTAGTTATGTAGTTACACTGTATGTAACACTGGTCAACAAATTCTATGCAAGCTTTTGTTTCCTCTACAAATTTTGGTGAAACTAATAGATTTTGACTTGCTGAACACAAATATGTAATTAGAATTTCTGTATCACGTAAGGTTTTTAAGAAATCGACAATTTAGCATTTAGTATTGTAACGTTTTCTGCAACATAATCCTACAGAAGGATCTAGGCAATAATGACAAGACATGAGAAAATTAGAAATGTTTTGCTGTAGATTTTCGTTTGTAGTCACTGTCCTGTGCTTCACGTATCAGTGACCAACAGTAGTCTCCGAGCATAGACGGACTCCACTTTCCCTGGTAGCGTTTCTCGATGCTGGCAATGTCTTTGTGAAATCTTTCACCATGTTCATCACTGACGGCGTCGAGATTGTCCGGGAAGAAGTCCAAGTGAGAATGAAGGAAGTGTATCTTCAGTGACATGTTGCATTTCATTGCCTTGTAAGCTTGTAGCAGATTTCCAACTTGTTCAACATAGTTTGGCGCCTTGTAGTTGCCCAGAAAGTTAGCAACAACATCCCTGAAGGCTGTCCAGGCAACATGCTCGGCACCCTGCAGAAGGCCCTCAAAGTGACTGTCCTTGAGCATCTCTCGAATCTGTGGGCCAACAAAAACGCCTTCTTTTATTTTAGCATCACTGGTGCGTGGAAACCTCTGTCGTAAGTATGTAAAGGCTTCACTTTCTTTGTTCATTGCTTTGACAAAGTTTTTCATTAACCCAAGTTTGATGTGCAAAGGTGGGAGATAAATGTTCTTCGGATCAACGAGAGGATCATGTTTAACGTTCTTCTGTCCTGGAACCAAGTCCCTGCGAGGTGGCCAGACCTTTCTCACATAATGTGAATCTCTAGCTCGGCTGTCCCACTCGCAAAGAAAGCAGCAGTACTTGGTGTAGCCTAGCTGCAGACCGAGTAGAATTGCAACAACTTTCAGATCTCCACATATATTCCAGTTGTATCTCGAGTATTCTATGTGTTTCAATAGCAGCTGCATGTTCTCATATGTTTCCTTCATGTAAGCAGCATGTCCAATGGGTACTGAAGGGTATGAATTGCCATTGTGCAGCAAAACAGCCTTTAAACTTAACAGCGAAGAGTCAACAAAAAGTCGCCATTCGGATGGATTGTGCTTGCAGCCGAAAGCAATCCATCAATGTCAATGCAAAAAGTAAGACTGTCGATTTTTTTGAAGAATCGAGTCAAGTCTTCATGCCGTTTACGAAATTCTGAAATTTTTGTACCTGGAGAGAGCAGATTCCATCCTTGCAACCTAGATCCAAGCAATTCTGCTTGATTTTTTGACAAATCTAAGTCTCTGACCAGATCATTGAGCTCTGCCTGAGAAATCAAATGAGGATTGCTGGATGTCGATGGCTCAAACTCTGGGTCTTCCGTAGCTGAATCATCAACTATCTGCAGCATTTCATCTGTCTCTGCATGCTCGTCCTCGTCCTCCAGTGTCCAAAACTCGGGGGTTTAGAACAGAAAGACTCTCGTCGTGTGGAACTGGTCTCATTGCCGAGGCAAGGTTAGGATACTCAATAGACTTCCTATTCTTTGAAGAAAATCCTGTAACATTCGTCATGCAGAAATAGCAATCCGTTACATGATTATTCTGCTCCCTCCATATCATTTGTATGGCGAATGGCATGGATGGACGCTTACCTGCAAGCCAAGCTCGCAGACTGGTAGCACAAGATCGAACAACATATATGAGGTGCCCATACTTTGTCCCGGTCGCCAATTTTGCATCCAAAGTATAACTCATATCCTTTCTTTATGATTGCTGTCATACTCCGCTTCTGTGATTTCAACGTAAACTCTCCACAGATGTATCAGAACGTGTCACTGCTATATTGCGACATCGACGCAACATTTCAGAAACTTTAATTAAATTAGTTAATATATTCAATTCACAGCCTTTAACTAAACAGTTATATCTCATCAAATAGAAAGACTGCAGCTGCTTCCTAGTGCTTCTTGGTATTTATATAGGACTGCGTAACCATAGCAACAATACATGCTAGGCATGTAGTCTTGAAGACAGGTTTGGGCGCGTCTGGGCATGTCTGGACATGCCTAATTATACTAATTTTCAAAATCCATGTAGTTAAGTGAGCCAGCAGTGCATATTACATCTGTTATGGCGGTCACATAAGATTCTTGCCTAACCTGAATACCCATAACTCAGATAACTCTCGAAAACCACGATTTTAAAATTCTTATAATTTTAAAATTTAAAATCAGCTTTTTCTCAAAAAACTTACGTGATAGGAAAATTTCAAAATTATTCCTGTAGTCAGCATGACAAAATCTACCTGGAACACCAGAAATTGCACAGGAAACAAAAACCTTGTTGACCAGTGTTATGCATCTCCTACTAGACATGCGATTTTTAAAATTGAATATATGATACAAATTATTGTCAAGAAGGTTAGTAAACTGATTGTAAATTTGTCCTACCGGGCAGCTCTTACAATTCGCTAAGTAAAGAAAGTCCTGAAACCCAAAACTTAGAACTAAAGTTTTCTCAAGCCTACTATATAATTTTGTAGTTTGTCCTTATGGCTTCGACTATGTGCTGGAAATTGATCAATGTCTGGGATTGATTCCTCAACTGAAGACCTGGAGCAGCTCCAGAGACGCATGCAACAGTATTATGCCAGGCGTGAAGATGGCTGCTGTTACGAATTCTGTCAAGCAGGCAGCAGTCCAAAGATATTTAGACATTCGATTCAAAAGTAAGTTGATTGATTTTCTATGTTAGATGAGCAATAATTCTCATCACTTGTTGTGATAATTTCTGGCCATTTCAAATCTGATGATGCACGATGCTTGTCCTTTCGCGACCGTCAAACGAGGTGTCCGCCGCTGTCGGTAAGGCATGACCGTCAGAGGATGACCGTCCCTCAACAAAGGGTCCCGATTCTCCTCGTCTGACGCCTCCGTTTCCCGTTTTCCGAGAGGCATTTTGATGCGCCTCTCTTATGGCTTGCCTCGGCGCCTTAGGCGATTTCTGTGTGTGTTCTTTGTCATTTCAACTGTGTACTGCGCCATTTCATTCTCGGTAACGGTACTTGTATTCCGCTCCCCTATAGACAGGTGGCTGTGTCTATCTAAAATCATCAACTCTATCCCCTACGGTATGCAAAAGAGATTTTTAGGCCCACTGCTTAATCACTGTTTACAAACATCGCTACCCGCAAATGTCTTCGTCCGCAACAAATAATTAATTAATTATTTAAAAATCGTAGGAATTTACATTATTAACACTAATTAGTTAAATTAGTACATTGGCAAATTAAGCAGTGAAGCAATTAAGCCTAAACATTTAATAAAACAAATAGTAAGTTAATAATAATACTCACGCTACCAGTGGCTTGGTCGCCACAGATCTTCTTTGGATAAATGCTTTGCTGCAATGCAAAATTATACAAATATCATTGACTTATTAAACCAATCAACGCAAATAAGAACCCCATTGTTGGCTCTCTATCTTGCTTACTAACTTCTGCAAATTCTGTTGTGAATATTTCGTCATTGCCGCATCATCCGCGAATCTCAGATTGTTTATATTATGTAACTATAATGTCCTCTAAATTTGCTATGTGTTCAATAATTTCCTTACATTTACATTCAGGGCTTTTTTAAAGAAAATATATTCCGGAACGGGGCAAGATTTCTATTCTGCGCCTCTAAATTTCGGCGATGACCTATTTTAATGTCTATAAAGCACTCCATTTTCCAGGTGATGATCTTTTTAGTCGCCACAGCTATTTTTTTTAAATACCAATCTTCCGATTTTCCGGAACGCCGTTCATATTTTCCGGAACGCCGTTCCGGCACAAAAAAAAGCCATGTTTACATTAAAAAAATTCTGGTGATAAACCAAATTTACGTTATTGCCTATTTATTCTAACAGCTGCTCTTTGTTTTCAGTAATGTTATGAGTAGATTTTCATGTTCCTTCCATCTATTTCAGATCTGTTTTCGACTATCTGCAATTATTTTTAATGAATGCATTGGCATTTTATATTTGGTGTTATAGCAATACTTTTAGAGAGGCAGTCTCAAATAAGCAGCCAGTTATCACCATACCAGCAGCATTCACAACATCTTGGCATTAAAATCAAGGAAATATTGTAGATGCTAAGAGTTTAATTCTAACTCTGTATTACATGTATGAAGGCGAAACCAAACTGAAACTGGCATATTTTTGCCAAGCGCCATCATGTAATTAGGTTGGAAAAATTATAAATTACAGCCGATCTTATAATAAAGGTTGCACAGGGTTGTTTGTGATGGAGCTGGTATAGCACATAATAATGACTCCCATATAATAATGACTCCCCAGTCATTATATATATGTATATCTATTATATATAATTATATATATGCATATACATAATATGTAATTACACTCCCTATAGAGTCAGACCGAAGCTGCAATTTACAGTTTCGGCCGAAGCCAAAACCGGCGCCGAAGCTGAAACTGGAGCCGAAGCTGCAGTCCTACATTCGGCTGAAGCCGAAGCTAAGCCGAAACTGTCTGTAAAAGATTCGGCCGAAGCCGAAGCTATTGACATGCAGTCCTGAAAGTTAGTGAACAGCGACGATTTATATTAGAGATGCAAATAAAGCACGTGACTGATATAAAATATAAGCAGAAGTTAATTTCACACTTGTCAACTTACAGTGACTTTTTACTTACTGTAGGTTATAGAAAGAAACACATGGATAATATACAGTGTAAGTAAAAGAAATTATGTGAATCTATGTCACTTGTAGGCCTAATGTTAATTTCCAAACATATCAATAATTGAAGCCGAAAAGGGGAATGTTATGCGCCAAAAAGAACAGTTTTTCCGCATTTTCCCTAAAAGATTGTTGCGTCTATCGGAATATATTTGTCCTGCCGAACTGAACAATTGCTCGCTGACTACACTGTTGGGTGGCGATGAAAGATATATATATATGAACTTTTCTTGAACGAGCTGCACAAAATTTTTGTGCAGCTCGTTCAAGAAAAGGAAACTGGCTATTATGCATTTGTTTGCGCCATTTCTAATGTGGAGTATCACCTCTCACGAAGACTGGAACTGAAATGTAATGCTACCGTTCAACATGGCTTATGGCGGCCATTAGTTAATGATTAATTGAATGATGGTTCTATTCAGAAGCGTCGCGAGCCCCTGGTTCTATTCACCCAAACACAGATGTTGTTATACCTAACAAATCAATAAAGTCTATAGTCATACCTCCTTTGATAGATAAAACCGTCATTATCAGTTCGCAAAGTCGGCTGCGGCCGTTGCGAGCACCCCCGCTGTAATTCAAAGCATTGGATTCGAGAATCGAAATTGATGAATGAGGGTTATTATAGCCCATTCCTTTTAACCGTTTTCTGTAAACCCTACACATCCCCCTTTATTGCCTCCAATAAAATTACTGATCTAGGCAAACTATCAAAAGTAAATGCTATAATGGCTCTTTTGATCCTTATTCGTTAGGCTACTTAGTCTTCCAAAATTTGATTCTGAATTCTAGAGAGTGTACGACTGCACGTACACATCATAATCAAGACTTGACAACAACGAAAACCTTTTCCAGTCATCAATTATATGACGCTAAAAGTTTCGGCTTTTGGTCGAAACTCATACTTAAGGCCGAAGCCGAATATTATGAAGGCGACTAGGTCGTAGCCGAATGTTGGCCGAATATGACAGATTCTTTAGATTCGGCGCCGAAGCCGAACTCTCTCTCTCACACTCCGTCATTATATATATATAATATATATATATACAATAACAACCCCAGAAGAAATAGGCGTATATCAGCTTTAATCAATTTTTAACCTAAATGTTTAATACTTAGCAAATGAGACTAGTAATTGTTTCTTAATTTTTTTAATATTGCAATGTTTTTTCTTCAAAAATGCACACAAGAATTGACTGTTTTTGCAAAACAAAGCAAGCGCATCTTTCTCATTAACAGTAATTATATTTGAGATAATTTGATGAAGAACTGATTCTGGAAAATATAATTTTGTTCAATCTGTCACAATTATAATACAGATTATTATTATTATTATTATTATTATTATTATTATTATTATTATTATTATTATTATTATTATTACGACATTTCTAGAGCGCAAATAATCGCAAAGCAGCAAATGCGCTAATGTCAGTTGCGAACCGGATCAAACAAACAAGAATGTCTTCAGTTGCTTTCTAAAAGAGAACACTGTCATGCTTGAATCAGAGGAACGCAATGTTGTTGGCAGACTGTTCCAAACAACCGGGCCGGCAACGGCCAGGTTGTGGTCACCATAGCCTGTTCTAGTTCGAGGCACTGCGAGCGTGCTGGTCAGGGCGGATCGCAGATGCGACCGACCAGGCAGAACATATCAGTTAGGTATGGCGGAGCAAAACTTTGTTGAGCCTTGAACAGGATGGTCCCGAGTAAAAGTCACGCGATGACTGACCGGGAGCCAGTGAAGCTCCCGCAGGACTGGCGTAATATGGTCAAACTTGCCTCTCTGGAACACCCAGCGTGCAGCTGCATTCTGAACGAGCTGAAGTCTCTGTAGCAGATGGTCGCTGATGCCATAAAGGATGCTGTTGCAATAGTCGAGTCTGCTGCTGATGAATGCTTGAGCCAGCATCCTGGTTGCATCGGGGGTCAACGATTTCTTCACTGCCTGCAGCTGGAAGAACGACTTCCTGCAGACTGATGCAACGTGGTCGGCCAATGTCAGTTGGCTCTCAATTAACACTACGAGGTTATTGAACACTGTAGCACATTCAATGGTGGCGTCAGGACGGCGTAAGGCATTTATTGTACTCTTTTGAATCTGTTGTCCTGTGCCCAGCCAGATAATTTTTGTCTCATCTTCATTCAGATTTAGGCAGTTCTCCGCCATCCAGTCCCGGATTCTAGTGATACAGTCACTTAACTGGTCCATTAGTGCTTGCTCTCCGCTTGCATTCCCGCTGCTGTAGATTTGGATGTCATTATTAATAACGGTAATGTAGGTAGTATGTCAGTGTGTGGAAAATCACTGAAATGGTTTTATACAAATGTCAGGAGTTTAGTTGGGGTTTATAAAATGGACGGGTTGGATATGCGAGTAAGTTATAAATCCAGACATTATCGGAATCACAGAATCGTGGGCCAAGTGTGACATTGATGATACCGAACTAAATTTACAGGGATATGCTATGTTTAGAAAAGATAGGGAAAATCAGAGCAGCAAAGGTCATGGAGCAGGAGGGGTTCTACTTTACATTAAAGAAGGCTTGCATGTCATGGAGCGAACAGACATAGAAAATGATCACTTCAAGGAGCATATATGGTGTGAAATCAGAAGTCACCGAGAGAAAATATTGGTAGTGGGTTGTTACAGAACACTAAATGCTATGGAAGAAGCAGATAATGGAATGTTTGCTTTATTAAACAGGGCATCAAGAGAAAATGTTGTTATAATGGGTGACTTTAATTATCATGTAGACTGGGAAAACGCTGGATACAGAAAGACCATGTGATAGGAATTTTCTGGACTGTCTAACAACAGTGGAGAATATAGTTTCCAACGTGGAGATTGGCAGAATTTTGCAACAAGTGATCACCAAATGGTCAGTTTTACCATTAACTTTGGGATAGGTCATCAAAAGCAGTTTCTAGAAAGACGTAACTTTTTAAAGGGAGAATATGGCCTGCATGGCAAGGAAAATGATTATAGAAATGGATTTGGAGAGGGAGATAACAGGAAAAGACACAGAGGAAGGGTGGAGCATATTTGCCAAATGTATGTTCAAAGTCATAGAATTGAGCATACCCAAACAGAAGAAAATTAATAACAGACATCTTTGGATAACAAGAGAAGCGCAGCGGAAAAGAAGGGCGAAAAACAAAGCGTGGAGGAAACTAAGTAAACTCAGATTGGCAAGTAAAGGAAAGGAGCAGAATCAGCACAGACTCAAGATCTTGGAGGAACAGTATACCCAGAAAAGAAAAGCGTCAGCAGTTACTAACAGGATGGCTATTGCAAATTTTGAAGGCAGTTTGGCAAAAAATATAAAACAGCACAATATAAGTTTCTACAAATATTGTAATAGAAAATTGAGACGAAAGGACACAGACCGTCCTTTCTTGGACAACGCAGGTTGTGCAATAACAGACAATGTAGAAACTACACAGATTCTAAACAACAATTTTTATTCAGTATTTACAGAAGAGAATACAAGTAGGCCTACTATGCCAGAAGCCAAAATTGTGTTCGATGGAAGCGAAAAATAAATGCTATCAGATATAGCGTTTACAAAAGAGTGCGTTAGCGTTAGGGTTAACCTAACCTTTGTTGTTGTTATTATTATTATTATTATTTATTATTATTATTATTATTATTATTATTAGTAGTAGTAGTAGTAGTAGTAGTAGTAGTAGTAGTAGTAGTAGTAGTAGTAGTAGTAGTAGTAGTAGTAGTAGTAGTAGTAGTAGTAGTAGTAGTAGTAGTAGTAGTAGTAGTAGTAGTAGTATCATCATCATCGTTGTTATTAACTTATTACAACCTACCAAAGCCATGAGGACAACTAACAATAGGCAGCAATGGAAACGTATAGTCCATAGTGCGACCAACCCTCGGAGCGAGGAAGGCTAAAGAAGAGCAATTAATTATAGGACCCAATACATCAAAACAATCTTTTAGAATTCGAGGTGGGTAGGATATCCAGGGTACACTGACTGGATGTTACAACCTTTTCGGTTTAAAACAGGAATAAGAGTTTATCAAAAATAAAAATGAACAAAAGTAAATTGAGCTGTAAATTCAAATGATTTAAAGAAAGAAAAGAAGGCCTGCAGTAGCTAATGAATCAATGCTTATAACGGCAATAAGCAAGCAATAATAGCAAATCTAAAACAAACGGTCCAGTTTTAGCAAGAAATAGCAAAAAGAATAAAGAAAAATATACCGACATAAACCAGAACGAAACGATTTTAACCTTTTCCTATCCACCGTACCCTCCGGGGGGACCTTCAAAAAATGTCGTTGCGATCCGTCGTCTCCTTATATGGGACATTTAGAGTGACCTTACTCTAGCTTATGAACTTATTATTAACTTTTATGAACTTATTAGCGATAGTAATGATGAAATACTGGAAGTATTGAGTATTGACAGTTTGAGTGAAAGCGAATGTTATTCTGATGAACTATTACAATAGATTGTTGACAGTACAAGTGTTAACGGTGATATACAGTAGGCCTGGCGGACCTATCTCTCAAACGACATTCTGTCTGGACCAAATCTACTATTAAATTGTATTTCTATTGTGGTTATTTGACAGTATTTATGTTGAGGTTGGCTTTAATCCTTCAATAATAACCAAACTTCGCCAGTTGTTGTCCTATTACTCCGTATATTCAGTAGTTATATGGCAACAACTGCAACGATAGAAATGTCACGCTCTTCGCCCCAAAATTAGGATAGATACGGGAATGACGTGAAAAATTAATTGGATAGGAAAAGGTTGCAAATTATGGAAAGATCAAACCTTTTTCGTACACAGCCTCGAAATATCGCGAATAAAAAAATAAACAAATTCAGATCTTAAAAGTTTATAATTTGCATCACTGCCACAGCTTGCTTCTGAAAGCTAGGTTAGTTATTATTATTATATAGAGATAGTCATTATATATATATATATAATGACGGGGAGTTATTATTATTAGTGCTGTTACGGTAACCGAACCGAACCCACGGTTTTGACCATGCAAATTGGACGGTTTTTATCTTAGAGAATAGCAAATACAATGCTCGACTTTAATTAAGTCACCTTCTGTTCTCAGTTGATGCAATTGTCAATAGGCCTAATTTTAAACTCGGCATGATTTAAAGTGGCTTAGGAGGCATTACTGCATGCGTGAAAGCCACTTAGGGGCACTAACGGGGCTTGAACCCGCTCCGTTAGCCTGACGCTACATCACGTAACTCACTCTGCCATCTTGCTACATAAGAGTAAATCTACATAAAATGTACATCATTTTCTCATAGGCAGTGCTAAGCAGGAGCCCCATTGACACACCACAGCACAGCTGCTAGCATAAACAAAGACCAATAGAAAGCAATTAAAGAAATAACAAGTAAAAACCAGCAGCAGCAACACGAAATAAAGGGTCTAATACAGATCGGCCAGGATATTTCTAGGAAGAATTAACATTTATACAGGCAGTGAACCTCAGAAAATTATCATATTGTAGAGTTCTTTGGTTGTAAAATGCTGTGTCAAAGGTGAAATATTCAAATGTTTTGTCGAAAATGTGAACAACTGAGTAACAAATGTACGCACTTTATTTTAAGAACATAGCTAAACGGCTCTTGTCTGTAAGCCCAAGTCGTCTGATCGGCGCTCGCAGCTCCGATCAAGCAGCCGTTCTCAATTGGTGGTTCCACCCCGTCTATGACAGCGACATTTGGAGATCGGTCTGTTTCGAGGGGCAACTTTTTGCTTTGGAACTCACTGCCGGCGGACGTGACTAGGGCGACATCTCCTGAACTGTTCACTAGGAACCTTAAAACATATTTATTTCACATCTCCTATTAGGGACACTTGTAAAGCGCTCTTGACTTTAGCCTTCGCTATTCGTATTGCGCTATATGAAATTGTCAGAATTAATAATAATGAAGCCATTTTAAAATTATTTTTACTGATTTCAATAATGACGTCAGACTCTGACTCATCACAGAGACATAGACATGACAGAAGAACAACGCTTTCGTCATTTTAACGCTCAAAAGCTGTGCATTGATTGAACTGCATTGAAGTGCATTAATGATTCTAGTGATGTTCAAAAAACCGAACCGAACCGAAACCGCGGTTTTTCGGTCAAAACCGAACCGAAACCGACCGAGACTGCACGAGGTGAAACCGTAACAGCTCTAATTATTATACGCTGTATATAATGATGACGGTGGAGTTATTATTATATGGAGGTTAAGATAATATGCTGCGTCGGCCTCTTCCGGGGCTACCGATAAACAAGGCTACGATGGTTGGATGCTCCTCACTCAATATGGCGGAGTAGCTGGTGTCACGAATACACCGGCCGTCAGTTCACAGTAAATAGCGGCGGTTTTATTAATGAGTGTACCAATTGACAGACATGCAGACTGGCAAACAGACGGCGGACTGACAGGCTGACGGTCAGACTGACATAAGGACAGACAGGCAGACTAGTGATTAAATGAGTGTACAAAGTACTGCAAACAGACAGGCAGACAGACTGACAAACAGACTGGTAGGCAGACAGACAGACAGACTGACTGACTGACTAACAGAGTGACAGGCAAACAGCAGACTGACAAACAGGCATATAGGCAGACTGGCAAGCAGACAGGCTGACAGACTGACAGACAGACAGCAGACTGACAGGCAGACAGATAGACACACAGCAGACCAATGATTGAATGAGTTACAAATTACTAGGCCCCTACAGACAGACAGCAGATTGACAAACAGATGAGGAACCTGCGGAATGCGGATGAGGAACCTGCCCGACTGGCTTCTCCAGTCGGGCAGGTTCAAGCATTGTTTAGCCCTTTCATTGCTCTCTCTCTAACCATCCGTGCACCTAAAAAAATTTGGGGTATGGTCCACTCTCCGGCCTGAAATAGCACCGCCTCCCCAATTTTTTCAAAGCTCACCAGCCAAACTTTTTGAGTGGTAACCCTACATGGGTGAGCGGGCAATTCTGTAGAGGAATGTCAGTGGAACAAAATAAAACATATATTTTGAAAAATTTTACCACATTTGGCTGAGATACAGTATATCACTTCTAACTCCAACACCCCTTTATCGGAACATAAGTCTGCAATGATTTAAGAGAAAATTTTGTAATTTGCAAATTTACTATAGGGCCTATCTCAGGCTAAATCACAGCTAAGAAGATGAGGTATATTTATTTATTTATTTATTTATTGAAAGTTAGGATTTATGTGGTAAATCATCCTAGAAGGACTACTTGAACACATTACAAAGTACATGAATAATATAGGTCAGGATTTAACAGAATAGCTCATCTCAAACAGCCAAGTCTTCAGTCGCTTCTTAAATATGTCCAGAGAAGATGATGATTGAACACAGACTGGAAGACGATTCCAGGCTTTCGATGCGGTAACCGGGAAGGCACGGTCGCCGGCAGTGGCAAGGCGTGTGCGCGGCACGAGGAGTGCTTGAGTGGAGCCAGATCGCAGACGCCTTCTACTGTCTGTGTCTGCCGATCTCTGGAGTTCGCACCGGAGATAGATGGGGCCGATGTCGTGCAGGCACCGATAGACGAGGGTTGCCAACTTATACGTTATTCGCTCGGGGACCGAGAGCCAGTGTAGGTCGATCAACAGTGGCGTGATGTGGTCATACTTCCTTGATCGATGGATTAGGCGTGCAGCCGCATGAAGTACGCTCTGGAGTCTGTCGAGGAGGTGTTTCGGGAGCCCTGCTAAGGTGGCGTTATCATAGTCGAGTTTAGTGATTACTAAGGCACTTATCAAAGTCTTCAGGGCAGTGAGAGAGACATATTTTCGTATGCTGCGAATTAACCGCAGTGCTGCGAAGCAGCTGGCGACGGTGCGTGTCACGTGTTGCCTCGTCGCATGGGCGTAAAACACGGGGGGGGGGGACGGCGGGGGACGGTCCCCCCGAATAATTAGTTGGCGGGGGACAGAGTATCAATTATCCCCCCCAATGTTTTGGCCTATATGGTAAACAATTCTATCCTACCCTATGATGTTGATGCAAGAATTACGCCAAATCCACATTCTCTCATTTCGGATGACCTTTTTTTTGCTTGTCAGGGTATTTGGAGAGGGAAAAATATAACAATATCAGGATGACCTTCTTTTTGGCTTGTCAAGACGTATTTCATGGATGATTTTAAGTCCCCACCATAATATGCAATATCCCCTCCAAAATGGGGGGATATTTATATTTTGGGGGGTCAACTTTTTAAAAATTATTCTATCCCCCCAATGTTGAAGCCAGGTTTACGCCCCTGCCTCGTCGTGGCGGTATTATTTGTTGAAGCCTCTGACTTACTTCATTTATGGATGCACTCAAATCGTCTTTTACTTAATCCAGCTAAAACTCAGCTCATCTGGTTTGGTACTCGAGGTCAGCTCTTAAAAATTGATCATATGTCTGTGCAGGCTGCCTTCCCCGGCCTCTCTTTCTCCTCCTCTGTCCGTGATCTTGGTATAATTCTTGACTCTGAGTTAACCTTTATGGATCATATTAACTCACTTTGTCGCAGTTGCTTCTATCATCTCCGCCAGCTTAGAGTGATTCGACGTACACTAGACATGCCATCTGCTTCTACTTTGATTCATGCATTTATTTGCTCAAGGCTTGACTACTGTGGTTCACTTTTTGCTGGTCTTCCATCGGTGCGACTTGATAAACTCCAGATGGTTCTTCGTTCAGCAGCCAGGGTGATTGCTGGTGTCACAAGACGTGATCACATTAGTGATTATATGACGTCTATTTTACACTGGCTGCCTTATCCTGCTCGAGTTGAGTTTCGTATGTTGAGAGCGGTTGCACTCTCTCTTTATGGTGCCACTCCATCTTACCTTTCAGAGCTACTCCATCCCCTTAGCTCTATCCTTGGTCGGCCATGTCTTCGGTCCACAACCAATGGTCTTCTCAGTGTGCCCCAAGCACGAACTTCCATGTTCCTGAAGCGAGGTTTTGAATCAGTTGGCCCTATCCTTTGGAATGCTCTTGACGCCAGTATGCGTGGCTTAGCAACTCCTAATTCTATGGCCCTCTTTTTGAAACGACTTAAAACTTATCTCTTTGTTAATATACAGTAATTTGCTGTGGAAGCGCTTCTGAGTGATCTTTCAGAAGAGGCGCTATACAAATATTTTGTTACATTACATTATCAATATAGATGCCGAGATTTCTGACATAGGGGCTTGGATGGATATCGTGACCATTAATCCGGACCGAAGTGGATTGGAGCAGGTGCTGTTGTCTTTCGGTTGCCATCCATAAGATTTCTGTCTTCGCAGTATTGAGCTGGAGACGATTTGAGCCCAGCCATTCTGTCATTTCTGCGACACAGTTCGTAATTCGTGATTGGAGTTGTTGGGTAAGAGCTGAGTGACAACTCCCATATACCTGGGTATCATCTACATATAGGTGTGCCTGCAGATCATGCTTACGAGCTATGTCGAGTAGATCGACTAGGTATAATGCAAAGAGTATGGGTCCGAGGACCGAACCTTGAGGGACCCCATTCGTGACTGGGTAATTCTCCGATGTTGAGTTGGCGTAGCGTACAGAGTAAGTGCGCTGGTTAAGGTATGATGAGAACCATGCAAGTGCGGTGCCACCAACTCCGTAAGTTATTCCCAGCCTCTTCAACAGAGTGTCGTGGTCGACAGTATCGAACGCTGAAGTCAGGTCTAGTAGAATCAATGCCGCTACCTTTCCGGAGTCGAGTTCACGTAGAATATCTGCGATTACCTTCAGGACCGCTGTCTCGGTCGAGTGTGAGGCGCGGTAGGCCGACTGCAGACTTGGAAGCAGCTTGTGAGTCGTGAGATATTGGTTGAGCTGACTTGCTACAAGGCGCTCCAGTAGCTTAGAAAGAACCGATAGGTTAGAGATCGGTCGATATGATTTGACGTCTGAGGGGTCAGAGTTAGATTTCTTGATCCGAGGAACAACATAAGCGGTCTTAAAGATAGTGGGCACTGTCCCCGAGGAGATCGAGCGATTGAAGAGCTCAGTGATAAACGGGGTTAAAATTTCAGCACTCTCTTTTAGTAGACTGGTTGGTAATGGGTCCAAGGAGCAGTGTTTGTCCGGGAGTGCCCGTATACTTGCGGCGACTTCTTCTACCGTCAGCGCTCTGAGGGTGCAGAACGAGTGGAGGGGATTTGCTGATTTGAACGTTGGTGGAGCATACATTTCAGTGGCTATGCGTATTCTATCACTTTTATCCCTGATACACTCGGCGAAGAGCTCAGCTTTAATCGAGTCGGACACTTGTGTACGTCCACGTCCAAGTAGCGCGTCTAGAGTCCGCCATTGCTGTGCGGATTGCCCAGCTTCCACTTTTTGATTCCAGAATAATTCTTTTTTTCGTCGGAGAAGTCGTCTACACCATTGCTGAGCTCTTTTATTGCTCTTTCAAACCATCCGTGCACCCAAAAAATTGGGGGGCAGGTCCACTCTCCGGCCTGAAATAGCACCCGTCCCCACATTTTTCAAAGCTCACCAGCCAGTGGCGTAGCAAACCGGTGCAAACCGGTGCAATTGCACCGGTCGGACCGTCCAGGGCCACTTGTGCAAATCGTGTAAATCCGATGAGATTTTTATGGGGGAGGCGGGTAGACCTGGTATTGTTGGTTCTACAAGACTGCAACTGGTTGGTTATAACTTTCGCGCCCGACTGGCTTCTCCAGTCGGGCAGGTTCAAGCTGTGATGCGCGTTAATAGTCTCGTCGTTATCGTGAGCATCTGGCATGACCCAGTCATGTCCATGACCCAGTGGACTGAGCTGATAAAGACTTCCAGCCTCTACTATCTCAAGGTCCGAGCAGAAGATCCCCGCTGTGTCTACTGCGATGGCACACAAACACATTAGCTACATTTTCCTAGTTCAGGATTGGCGTAGTTTTCAGTGTTTCAGTTGGGGAGGGATGGTTTTCCCACGTGTCACTGCCGATCGTTCAAAGAGGGCGAAATATCTCCATTCTTCCAGCATTCGTATTGAGTACTCGTCCGAAATCAAGTTGATGATGGCTGCGATTGCTGATAGTACTTTGTATAATAAAATGTCCGTTTCTACAATTTGATAACTACGATGCCAGCCGTTTCGTAGGTCGTGAAACTGGTGCAGATAGCAGGCACTGTAAGTCGACAATAGGCCTACTCTAAATAATTAATCGATAATTGAAAAATGTATTGCGAATTTGCAATAATCGTGAATTTCACGTCAAAAGCTAGACGTAATGAGACAGTGACGCCTGGAACTGTGTAGGCCTATAGTACGTGTTGTACATTATGATAAACATTTCACTACTCGAGAAGTGAGCCTGAAATGTTTAAAGTTCACAATCACAGAGAAGAAAGTGGTAGATCCCAATTGTCTTTTTGTGTGTCTAAAATGCGCTAAAATTCACATGCGGGCATTTGTGATTTTTAAAATTTTTTCGGGGATTATATCCCCGGACCCCCATTAAAAAGGAGAGGAGGAGAGAGAGAAAGAGGGAAGAAAAGAAGGAAAGAAAAAGGCGTGGGCACCGGTCGGGATTTTTTTCCTAGCTACGCCAATGTCACCAGCAAAAATTTGGGAGTGGTAACCCTACTTGGATGAGCGGCAAAGTTCTAGGGGAATGTCAGTGTGTCATTGTCAGTTTGTCAGAATACTTGTAGTAGCGATCAGTGACAAGGAAAGCTTGTAATTCCTATGCAGACACGACTTGGCAGTTTGTCGTTATTCCTTCATGATTTGGTCTCTTTAGTCTACAAATAACAAAATAACATACCATAAAAAATAAATAATGCATAAAAATGGCGAACATGAAAGTCCAACATCACATTCACTGCAGTAGCACCTAGTCGCTTTCCGTATTGTCTTGCCATCTGGACAGGATTTTGAACAGCAGTCTTTGCAGCGTCTTGTCGGTGCTTGTTTGGTCTCAGTTGGCGGAATGAACTTCACAGAATGTCGCCCACTCAGTCTCAGATGATTCAATTCATCCAGTGATGGTCGACCTCTTTTGGTTAATGCCCTGGCTTGTGATGAGACTCCAGAAGCCTCTCAATCAGTTTGATCCTGAATTTCAGATGATCTGTTGCCATTTCAGGATTGTTCTTATTGAAGAGGATGTAAGCATTCAATGCTATCCGATTCAGTTAGACAATTATTATCAGAAAAACGATCGTTAAATAAAGATCAGCTGTGCTAGAACAATGGCAAATCATTGGCATATTTGAAGTGAAATGCATGATTCAATTTTTAATATCATCTGCATTTGAAAATAAGTGTAAGCGGTCTGTTGTAGATGATCAATATCGACTTAAACTGTTAAACATACTCAAGACCACCCGTAATGAGTTTACCCGAAAATGCGATTCTTTTGCGATTGACAAGCCGCTGATTATATGCAGATACGATTAGACTTAGCAAGCAATAATGCTGATAATGACTATCTTATAATAATAACTATACGATTTCATATGAAGCATTGATTAGGAGTAAGTGAAGAAGAGGCGAAGGGAAGAAAACCACAAAAGTACTTTAAACACAAGATTCAAGTAATGCTGGTGCTACATAATTCCAGTTCCTAATGAACAATACTAGCAACTACCATAAAGTCCGACTAAGCCTAAATTCATCTTTGGGGTCGTCCATAAATTACGTCACGCGATTTTTGGCACTCCCTACGTAATGCGACATCACAAAACGTCGGACCCCCTAAAATATGACGTCACACGGGCCGACCTCCCCATTTTCGTCTTCCGAAAAGTCTTGACAAGCAAAAAAATGGCCATCCTTGTATTTTTTCCTCTCGAAAAACCGTGACAAGCAAAAAAGGTCATAATTGTATTTTTCCTCTCCAAAATCCCTGACAAGCAAAAAATGTCAAAGGTAATTACCTAAAAAAATTTTGCGGGACGTCACATTTACGGAACCCTCGTCGTCACACTTCGTCACAAATGGCCGGACCCCTCCCCCTAACCGCGTGACGTAATTTATAGACGAGCCCTTAGTCTACTATATCTTACTCAAAAACCTAACTACAACAGAAGGCTATAAGCTTATACGCAGGGCCGTTTTATCTACTGGGCACAGTGGGCACTGTGCCCAGGGCCTACGACCTTTTCAGGGGCCTACGAAAGTCAGATTATATGGAGAACATGAAGGGAGTAAAAAATAGGCCATGGCAGAAATTGCAGTCTTGCAGATACAAATTTAATAACGTTTAACTCTAGCAGTCACAAACAGTATAATATCTATTAATATGAGCACTTGAGCAGTGTTACAGTACGATATGTAAACTTTTTGGGTCTTTTCATAAGCAAGCAAAGTCACTTACGAATCACAACCGGTGATGTCATCAGGTGTTGGCGTAGCCGTTGTTGAAAGAAGGAGGGGGTGCCAGAATCATGGATTTGCAGCAGTTGGAGAACAGATCAGTCATGAAGTTTCTCTTGAAGGAGGGTAATGGTCCGAAGGTTATACACGTACGCCTGTTGGCTGTCTATGGGGACTCAGTAGCTTCAGAATATCAAGTCAAATTCTGGTGCAAACAGTTCAAGTGGGGCAGGCAGTCCCATGAAGACGACCCCCGTACAGGAAGGCCTGCTGATGCCACCACCCCAGAAGTTTGCCAGAAAGTGGAGGACCTGGTGATGCAGGACAGGCGAATTAAGGTGTCACAGATTGCTGGTGAACTGGGTGTCTCAGAAGGTTCTGTCATCACAATATTGCACGATCATCTAGTGATGTCCAAGGTCAGCAGTCGATGGGTGCCAGAATGCTTTCACCTCTTCAAAAAGAAGCACGAGTTCAATTTTCAAAGGAGAATTTAGGTCTGTGGCAAGCTGACAAGGAAATATTTTTCCCTCAAATAGTTACAGGCGATGAACTGTGGGTCCACCACTGTGATCCTGAAACTATACAGGAGTCCATGCACTGGAAACGCTAGACTTCACCACCACCCAAGAAGTTCCGACCCAGCCATCAGCAGGAAAGCTGATGGCCACAGTGTTCTGGGGCTGTGAAGAAATACTGCTGATCGATTTCATGGCGCATAAGACCACAATCACTGGTGAAGTCTATGCAACTCAACTTGCCATGTTGAAGGATGCCATGAAGGAAAAAAGACGAGGCAAGTTGAGCTGTGGTGTGATGCTGCTGCATGACAATGCACCAGTTCACAAGTCAAAGAAAACCATGGACGCTCTGAGGGAATGCAGATTCCAGGAACTCAACCAACAGTCATACAGTCCAGACCTGGCACCAAGCGACTACTTTCTGTTCAGAAACTTGAAGAAACACCTTCGAGGACAACGTTTTGGAGGTGACAATGACCTGAAGGTCGCTGTCTCACCCCCCTCTTCTTTCAACAACGGCTACGCCAACACCTGATGACTGCACTGGTTGAAATGATTTCTACAACATGCAGGCTGATACATCAACCTAAAATAGGCATCACTTCAGTCTTAACACAATTGTTTATATGTCAGGTAGATAACTTATTGAGCGCCCCTCGTATGATGTCCTCAAATGTCATTTCCCGCATCGTCTTTTTCGAATGAAAGTAGTGCCAGGGAGGATAGTCATGTTTGTCCTATCGTTGACCGAAGATAAGTTTTATAAGTTTCAGTTTGGAAAATGAACGTTCACCTTTACAACTTGTTCCAAAAATTGAAAGTTAGATTCGGAAAGCAATATTTACATTTGGAAAACGTATCACCATCCTATTCTTTATTTGAGCCCTAGGCCAAGCATTTCAGCCACTCTTGTATTCTTGTATATAGCATTGGTTGGAAATGAAATGATATCCCATGGGTAATAAATTTATTTCCTAGGAAACTAGGACATGATTTTCTTTCCAACCAATGCTACATGATGCAGGTATAGATAGATAGGAAATAAATTTATAACCGGCTAAAATTGTATTTCCTAGGAAATAAATTTATTACCCAAGGGATATCATTTCATTTCCAACCAATGCTATATACAAGTATAGATAGATAGGAAATAAATTTATAACCGGCTATAATTTTATTTCCTAGGAAATAAATTTATTTGCGAAATATTTGTGAAAATAGAAGAAACTCGTCAGTAATTGCCTCTTCCAGATCTGATGGATACACCATAATTAGTGCCTTGGCTTTAGAAACTGTTTCATCAGTTGACAGAAGGAAGTTGAACTGGATTTGAATTTTGACATCGAAAACTGATGAAGGTGCATTCCAAAATCATTATTAAACATGAAGTCATAAAATAATGCGAAAGTGTTTAGCTTTAAAGTTTAATTCACAGTTGGTTGCGTAGTTGGCAAACTTGGAGGTTTCAAGTTGAGGAGGGCCTACGATTATGAGTGCCCAGGGCCTACGAAGACCTTCAAACGGCCCTGCTTCTATGTGTATATGGGTAGGACATGATCTTCTTTCCAACCAATGCTACATGATGCAGGTATAGATAGATAGGAAATAAATTTATAACCGGCTAAAATTGTATTTCCTAGGAAATAAATGTATTACCCATGGGATATCATTTCATTTCCAACCAATGCTATATACAAGTATAGATAGATAGGAAATAAATTTATAACCGGCTATAATTTTATTTCCTAGGAAATAAATTTATTACCCATAGGATATCATTTCATTTCAAACCAATGCTATATACTGGTATAGATAGATGGGAAATAAATTTATAACCCGCTATAATTTTATTTCCTAGGAAGTAAATTTATTACCCATAGAATATGATTTCATTTCCAACCAATGCTATGCAGAGGTATAGATAGACAGTAGGCATAGGAAATAAATTTATAACCGGCTATAATTTTATTTCCTAGGAAATAAATTTATTGCCCATAGGATATCATTTCCAACCAATGCTATACACAGGTATGGATAGACCGTAGACTAGGAAATAAATTTATAACCGGCTATAATTTCATTTCCTCACTATATAGTTATGTGTAGATAGGTAGGAAAGTTTAGTCCTTAAAATCTTTCCAACTGATCTGGTATCGCTAAACAATTATATATACAGTTCAGGCGCCCATAAAGTATATTTTTCCTCAATGGATAATGCAAATTTTCTACTTTTTACAGATACCGTAATTAATTGACCTGGCTCTAGTTCAATTTGGGTTTTGTGCGCCATCGGCTGAAGCCCTGGGCATTATGATAAAAATAATGTGATTTGAAGTGGTTTTTGAGGCTAAGCAAACCTGTGTGTAAACCACTGATATGATTGTGGCACCGTAGAAGTTTATTGACAAACCAATGAATGTACAGTACGAGGATGAGTAACAAAAAACCACTGCAGAACAATATAACAGTGAGCGTAATACAACATTTAACACCAAGTGATTATTGCAATTTCTATCTCATTAAATGTAAACTTGAAGCTACTTTGTCAAATGCAAACTTGAAACTACTTTGTTAAAATCGCGATTGACCGCATTCGAAAAACAAATGATGGATAGGACGACTGTGATTGACTGTCATTGGCAGCCAATCGCCGTGGTTATAGGTAATGAATATTTATGAACTTGTGTATATGCATGAGATTTGAGTATGTGTTGTTGCCTCATGGCTCCACCCATATAATTGCTTCAAGCATTGCCATTGGTTGCCTGCAAAGAATTCCCAAGGAGGAAATAAAATTATAGTTGTCGTTGCTATGGGAGGGCGGTTCTAATCTTGATTGACAGGCTATCTGCCGACCAATCAAAACTTGACCAGGAAATAACTTTATGGGGAAAATAATTTTATACGACACCGGCTCGTGAGTTTCTGGCGCCCTAAGCAAGCGGGTCCATGGCCGCCCCTGTCCCCGATTTTTAAAATATATATAAAACTAAGATTGCTTAATTTTTCCCGTGTCATATATTCTGTTTAGCATTTCTGTTGTTCTATTTAAGTAAAAAAATAAAGTCCTTCTCGAGCACTCAAAGCTAACCTCAAGGCTCATAGGGCGGCGCTGATCTCCGTTACGAAGGCCCTCAGCCAGGCAACTGGTGCAAGTTACATGATACGGGGCCAGTGTTCTCATGCAACGCGCCTGTTTACTTCGGGGATTAATCCGCTACTCATTTGCCATCGCCATCTGGCGAAAGAAGGCTGAGTCGACCTTAGGGCTCCTGCGGGAGTTGAACCCGCGACATTCTGCTCCATCGTCCAACGTTGCTACCACTCTGCTAACTTCCCGCCCGGCCTATGATGTTCTATTTATACATTGCTTAAACACGGCTAGAGATATCCTTTATTAGCAGCATTTTATTTTACACTGAATATCTAAACAAACAGTTAATTATTTTAGCTGCTTAGTAGGCTTATATTAGTAATCCTCCTTCCTAACATCGCATGACTCACATCTCACTACGTGTTCAATGAACGATCAAAGCTTCATGATAGATCACTTAAATAGCCAAGACGGCGCACTTTGGCTGCGACAAATTCTTTAGCAATATTGGCAACATCTATTTTGCTGGATTTTTCACTTTCAATTGAGAGAATGGCTAAGTCAGTTAATCGTGCTTGGCTCATCGACAACCTTAAATAGTGTTTTATAAGTTTTAATCGCGACAAACGTCTTTCTTCAGATGCCACACTTACAGGAGTTGTAAACATTGTTTTCAAAACTATATTTAAAATAATTTGGAAAAATTTCGCACATACATGCAGTGCCGCCGAGAGAAGTTCCGGGCCCCGGTACAAAAAATAATTTATGAACTCTCCGAAAAACCTGACGAGCAAAAAAAACCTGGTTTATATTTCCAAAAAGAGAATGACAAGCCAAAAAATTATCGCCTCTCCAAAAAGAGTGACAAGCAAAAAACGTTATCGACTCTCCAAGACAGTCCGACAAGCAACAAAAAACTTATCTGCCACGCGCCCCTGTGAGCTCCATGGGCCCCGGAACAATGTACAGGCTGCACCCCCTCTCCTCAGGCCTGCATACATGTATAATTAATATTATTACGACTCGTTGTATTTTTTAATGTCCGAGTCTCTCTGGGCTTTGCGTTTTGCGATACTCTGCGCCCAAAGCTCGATCATACGCGTATGACAAAATAAAAGACATTAAAATACGTGCGTACGAATAAAAAAATAAAATAGCCGTACCATACGCGTATTTTATAAGTCTGCTCGGTTACTTATAATTTGCTTACTTAGCGAGCAATATCAATTGCGACGTCACGCCACGTCACTGGAACTGATCCCAAAATTCAACTTCGTTAACACTTGTCCCCCTTTTAATTTCTTTGTGCAGGTAAATGGAGTTTCTTCGGGGTTTTGAGTTTCTAGGCATTGAAATCGATTACGTACTTTAATCTGGAATTCGTCTCTCATGTTGTCATCTGACAGCTTTTCTAAGGCAAGCGGCTTGTGTGATTGGCTCTTGTGCAACCTTTTAAGTTTGAGTTTCACACTTGCTACCAGCAGATAGTGGTCCGTCGATATGTCAGCACCTCGATATGTGCGTACATCTCTAAATGAGGAGGCCCACCTCGCCGGAAAGCAAATGTGGTCAATTTGGTTCTTTGTTTTGCCATCCGGAGATTGCCAGGTGAATTTGTGTATATCTTTGTGTTTAAACCAACTACCTCCAACCCTGAAGTTATGTGTGGCGCAGAGACTTAGTAGTCTATCTCCATTGTCTGTTCTATGTCCTGTCGCCTCTTTGCCCATAACACTCTGCCAGCCGGTGTTGTCTGCTCCAATGACTGCGTTGAAGTCGCCCATACGAATGACCATATCATGTGACGGTGTAGAGTCCAGAACATGTTGGAGCGTGTCGTAGAACTCATCCTTTACTTCATCGTCTGCTGTGTTCGTTGGTGCATATGTCTGGATTATAGTCATTTTGACGTGTCGAGCATGTATTCTAATTGTTATGATTCGATCATTTATTGGTTCCCATGACATGACTCTCTAACTCTTTTTCAACAAGTATCACAACGCCTCTTTCGTGTTTGGTGCCACCT
This sequence comes from Metaphire vulgaris, assembly GCA_018105865.1. Taxonomy (NCBI): domain Eukaryota; kingdom Metazoa; phylum Annelida; class Clitellata; order Crassiclitellata; family Megascolecidae; genus Metaphire; species Metaphire vulgaris. Next base: position 3,451,382 of record CM030838.1, read on the forward strand.
GATGAATATATTGATGCACCTTCTGTTTTGATGCAGCCGTTATCTGTCCATCGCATTTCACTTATTCCAAGGATCTGTAATTTGTAGTTTTTCATTTCTCTTACTACTTGCGTTAACCGTCCAGTGGCATACATTGTGCGGACGTTCCAACATCCGATACGTATATTGTTTCCGGTCATGAGAAATGGGATTATCCGATTCTTGGCTTCCGTCTGGCTTTGACCAGGAATCTTCATGAACGGGCCGCCCCCTTGTCCTTCTCTGGACGTATAGAAGGACGTTGTGCTGACTCTCTCCTTTTCCCTCGACCTTGTATTGTAGTTGTGATTTTTCCGTGCTGTTTCTGTTGAACCGTACTTTTTTACCTGAGCGGGTTTCAAGCCCGTTGCAGAACCGACTTTCGGACTTGAAGAAACTCCAAATGATATATGGAACTCTTTCAAGCACAAACTACTTGGTGCAGCAGAAGAATCCATAGGACACAAAAGAGGAACGAGAAAAGAAGCTTGGATCTCTGAGGGAACAGGGAAAGTCATTTATGAACGGAAGTTACAGAAGAGAAAGATAGAACAGATTCAACCAGATAGAGAGAAGAGAGAGAGAGAAGTTGATAAATACCGACAGCTAGATAAAGAAGTGAAGAAATGCTGCAGAGCAGATAAAAACAACTGGATAGAAGACTGTGCGGAGGAGGCAGAAGTTGCAGCAAAGAACGGTAACTCAAGACAGCTCTTTCAGATTGTTAACAGACTGGCAGGCAAAACCCACAAAAGAGTTCCAATAAAAGACGCTCGAGGGCAGAAATTGAACTCACACGAAGAACAATTAGAACGTTGGAAGGAACACTTTGAATCAGTCCTGAACTGCCCAGAGCCAAACATTACAACAGAAATTGAAGAACAGGGGCCTGAACTAGACATCATCAACACAGAGATAACAGCTGAGGAAGTGACCAAAGCTGAAAAACAGAAAGGCACCGGGACCTGATGACATTCCAGCAGAGCGGCTCAAGCATGGAGGAACAGATGTCATCGAATGGCTAACTAAACTATGCAATGTAGTCTGGCAGCAAGAAGATGTGCCTGATAACTGGAAAGATGGAGTGATTCTGCCCTTGCCTAAGAAAGGGGACCTTTCGAACTGCAACAACTGGAGGGGAATAACCCTTTTGTCTATCCCTGGCAAAGTGATGACAAGTATAATCCTACAAAGGATCAAAAAAGCAGTAGACGATGTACTGAGACAAGAGAAGGCAGGCTTCAGAAAAAGGTCGGTCATGTTCAGACAACATATTTACACTAAGGCAGATCATAGAGAGAGCAGAAGCAACAAATACTACAACAGTCATCAATTTCATTGATTTCCGCAAAGCGTTCGATAGCGTACACAGGCCGACGGTGTGGAAGATACTACGTGTTTACGGCATCCCGGAGAAAATTATAAATATTATAATAAAGTTCTATCAAGAAAGCAGATGCGCCGTGAGGCAAGACGGCGATCTGAGCGAATGGTTCCAGGTAATATCGGGGGTTAGACAAGGATGTGTACTGTCGCCACTGATATTTCTTCTGGTAATGGACTACATCATGAGAAGAGCTACAAATGAATGCAACAGTGGAATAAATTGGACATACAAGGATAACCTTAAAGACTTGGAGTTTGCTGATGATGTAACCCTCCTCTCCACAACATGGGACGAGATCAAAAAGCTTACAGAGAACACTAAAACAGAAGCTGAGAAAATTGGATAAGAATAAATGCTGAAAAAACCAAAATAATGACAACTAGCAATATCACCACTAATATTGGGAAACTGGACATCGACGGTAAGGATATCGAGATAGTGGAAGGATTCTGCTATCTGGGAAGTCAAGTAAACAGAGATGGAAACTGCGATGGAGAAATAAAGACTAGGATTGGTAAAGCACACGGTGCATTTGCAAAACTGACTAATATCTGGAAGAGTACCAAGATCAGTGTAAGGACTAAAATCAGACTATATGAGGCTGTTGTACTCTCCACGCTTCTATATCAAGCGGAATTGTGGCCACTGTCTAAAGCAAACCTGAAGCGGCTTGAGGGTACCCACCATAAATGGCAGCGAAAGATCCTGAACATACACTGGAAAGACATGATCAACAATGTGGAAATTAGAAGATTGACAGGTCAACAGACAATGGAAGAGATCCTCAGAAAACGAAGAATGCGCTGGTTTGGACATCTACAGCGCATGGAAAACAACCGGATCCCAAAGCAAGCAATGGACTGGCAATCAAAAAACAACAAAAGAAAGAGAGGCAGACCGAGGATAACATGGAAGAAAATAATCGAACAAGATTTGGTCTATATGGGTTTGTCATGGAGCGAGGCACAAGATTTAGCCATGGACCGGAGTAGTTGGAGAACATTCTGTGCTGCCCGATGTGCTTCCAGCACGAGGACGGACTAAGTACTAAGTAAGTAAGCAGGTAAATGATTAACAGACTGCGGTAATTGACGCGATTTCATGGCTATGTAGACCCACGGTATTTTTGCTCACGTATGATAGCGCGTATGGTAAAGAGTCATACGTTAAAATACGTGCGTATGATACGAAAAATAATGCGTATGATATGTATGATCGAGCTTTGTTTGCACCGGACAGTATTTCTCGCTGCGTCATTAAAAAATTAACTAAAGTTTCTAACCTTGCAATAAATTTAATACGAAGTAAATCCGATCTGAAATCTGTAGCTGTGTTAACCGTCAGGCATTCAAAGTTAAATTTTGTCTTCAACGATTGACCAGAATTAATTTACGGCGTTGCCACGATATTGTGACGTCACTGCTGTATGCATCACTGTCTGGCCTTGCTAAATAATGCTGGCAGCGCGTGCTGTTGGAGGTTTTTACTTTTCTCCGTATCTGGGCTACAACATCTTCTGACTAAGTCGGCAATAACACAAGACCAAAGGGGCTGCAAAGTGACGTCGCTATATTTTTAGCGACGTCATTTTGCCGCCCCTTGACATCTGCCGCCCTAGGCAACCGCCTAGTTCGCCTATCCCACGAGCCGCCCCTGTGCAAAGTTGAGTTGTCTACAAAGTGCAGACATTTCTGAATCACGCCAAAACGTTTCTCATGCATAATATTTCTGATATATGGTGTTTCCTGAAGAGGTTTTTGAAGTCCAGTAGGGACCCACATATCTAAATCCGGCTTTTTGATGATGCCTTGGTAACGTAGAATGGAAATATAAACCAGGATCTCATCTTGGTCGACATCAATCCACTTTTTCATTCTTGCCTCAGGTTTCTGACAGGCTTGCAAATCTTGATCTTCATACCTGTTTGTCTCAAAGACAATCATATCCAACATCTGGTTCGTAATGAATACTATTGAATAGTCTAAAGTTTTGAAAAAGCGTCACTTAATCTTCTACCACTGCCTTCCTGCCCGGAGAACCGGTGAAGTCGTTTCGCGATGGCTGTACACACAGCTGATCGCACCAAGCATAGTCCGAATTTACATCGTAGGATAAAGTGTCTGTGCTGTCATCGCTGTCGGACTCGTAAAAATCATCAAAATCAGATTCGGCATCACTTTTGTTGTCGAATATTGACGATTCGTCGCTGCCTTCGTCCCAAACCGCACATACTTCGGCCACACTGAAACGCTTCCTAGCCGCCATATTTAGTAAACACTGGACGGGACGGTCGGAACCGGTCAAAATAATATATATTTTGAGGGCAACATTCATTTATATACTTAAATTGAGGGCTCCATCTAGCAAATGCATACTTTACTTAGCGAATGCATACATTACTATAAACCGAGTCTGAAACGGGATGGCCAGAGAATAGAAGTTCGGCAAAGTTGACGACAAGTCTCATTCGTGACGGCCGTTTTGTGGACAATTAGACTGGACGAGCGTCACTCGGGACGGCCGTTTAAGGGGATAATTATTTATTTATCACAACAGATAGATAGTCACAAATCCATAGTATGGATAACACTAATGGCTCACAACATTTTCATGCAAGACTGCTAGAAGTAAATAAATAACAATGGGCTTGACCTTAGTTGGTTTATTTTGTGCACAGCATGCATTTTCTGATATATGCACTTGGCATAAAAGATTGACACAAAATCAACTATTATCAGATCAAACTCATTAACAGAATTCCTTGTAAATGCGAATAAACAAAAAAATCAAAGCAAAAATAACAAAATGCGCCAATCTACTGCTAGCCAGAGTAGTTCATAAGTCTTGAATGAGTTGATATTGCCCAACTAACTGCTGGGAATGCTGCAAATGTGACAGCACCGCCTGCATGCCGGCGTCCGAGGCGGTGTGGCCTCCACAGATGGCACCAGAGAGCTCTGATAAGCATCGTCCTATGAATTCAGATATAAATTCAATTAGCAATCATGGAGAAATAATTAACTTAAGACAATCATATCTGCTTTGCATAATTCAATTCTAAACTAAGAAATTACTCCCGTTTGAAAGATTTTTAAAAAGCACCAAAATATCAATTTTTATATAAAATATCTCATTAAAAAACTCGTCAAAATATTTATGGTACATAATGAAAAACTTGTAAACTGGTTCACCACTATCATCATCAACATTATCATCATCATCATCGACATCATCATCATATTCTTCTTCTTCTTCTTCGTCTTCTTCTTCATCAAGAAAGTATTTTATATCAAGGCATTCTGCTATTTTCTCATACTTTCATATTCAAGTGTAAATTAGATCCGCTCCTATGTACCGTATGTTTGCAGAACTAGGAACTACAGATTGTACTGGCCCCGCATATCAAGCTAACGAAAAGTTGGTTTGGATCGGCGGACAGAGACAAAATCCAACTCGATGTGGCACGCCATTTGTCTGGAAATATTGGGAAGGAAGTGAAATACCATTCACTTTCACTAAATGGAGAAGTGGACAACCGGACTGCCATCAAAATAATGAACAGTGCGTTATGTTTTCGAACCTGTTTGACTACGCTTGGGGCGACTTTCCTTGTGCAACCTTATTTTGCTCAGTCTGTGAAATCTAAAGATTTCATTTGAAGAACACACAAAAACAAATGGATATAAAGTTTATTCTTTCAATTATTAAAATTATATTTGAACTTAATTCCATTGCTTGGCTTTATGACGTCTTTGCTTTACGTCTATCTTATTCAAGAGCATTTACAATTGTTACTATAGAGGCCATATTTGTAATCGTAAATATCAATTAGATAGAGCCTAATGGCATATAAAATTTTTACATGAACATTATGTTTGTTTCTAAGACGGTTGTTTCTCGTGGTTGTTTAGTCTTTGGCATATGTAATGTAATGTAATGTGGCATTTGTATAGCGCCTCTTCTATTTCTATTCAGAGGTGCTCCTTGCATTGGAGTCGCAGGGTAAAGTAGTGAGACTTTAGCTTTCGCATTGAGCAAAGCGATGGAGTAAGAAGTGATTCCCGATTGGATGGGTTCAAGGCAATCCAGAGGGAGGGTCCAGTCACAGCAAAAACCTGACGCTGAGTAAGAGCAATGCGTGATCTGGGAACAATTTTCTGATCAGTGGAGCGGATCAGGCGATGAGCAGTGGAAGACGGTGATTTGAAAAGCTCTGTAATGTAAGACGGTGCCTAACCTCAAAGTGATGCAAAGAAACAATAATTACTTTTCTTGAATTTAATTTATATATTAATTTTATATTGAAAAACATCGCAAGAAAATGGCAATGGATATATGGTAAATGAAGAGCAACAGGCGAAAATTTGAAAATGTCGTGTAAATAATAATCTGCTATGCAAATATGTGATCCGACTTGTCCTAACCCTCCTACTGAGAGAAGGACCGAGCATCTCGGTTTTCCAAATTTTAAAGCCTGGTGATATATTTTCAAACGCTTTTAGCTACCATTTGAGCACATGTTGACATATTTTGCGCTTTGTTTGATACTGGGGTTACCAAACTACGTCCATTTTTACCGACGGTTCAAATGGCTGGTAGAATCACCATGATATTTGCTTTATTGGTTGATTTTTCTTCACTGCAGTTAATGTCTTTACCTTGCACCTTGCATAGCAAAGCATCTAATATGAGCAATTTAATCGAAACTAATCAGTAACTACATAAGTTGTTAAGTCCATACGTAGGCATTTAGTTAATTGTGTGGCATTGAAGCGGTTTCATTTCTATAGAGTAGTTGTGGCCTGGGGAATCTGTTTTAAAGCTTTTTATCTCTTAGTCGATTTGCAATTTTAAACAAATCAATGAAACATCAAATGTATGTTAATATGCATCATATTCTATTAATTAAATAATCAATGAAGCATCAAATGTATGTTAATATGTATCACATTCTATTAATGATAAATGTTTACATTGTTTTCAATATTTACATGTAACAGCTTTTCTATAATTAAGGATTTAAAGTGATCATTCTGCTTATGCTTAAATGTTCTACAGTGTATGATGTTTGAGTTTGGAATAAACTTCTCTCTGTTCTTGTGTCTTAGACAAATATTTACACAGAAAGTTAAGCACATATATTAATAGATTAGTGTTATATTACGGATTTGGAAGGGTCAGAATTTGGACAAGTTTTGATAATATTTTGTACGAAAAATTCACAGCTTAATGATAACACTATGTAACACAATTTTTGTTCCTGGCTTCTAAGTGTTATACAGTGTATTTCAGTTGCCTGTGTATAAAGGATCTGCAAACATGGCTATATTCATCATTATATTTGCTTTCATGAGCACAGCTTACAAAATTTGTTTATTTATACAATGGAAAAAGGTGCGTTTTTTCTTCTCGAGAAGGAACATTATGTACTAATTGCAAATAAGCAACAACAGTCAAAATTACTTAAAATCATTCAGAAATGAGTTGCTTTTCGAGATTTGTGGCTGTACTGTCAATGGCTTTCTCAATTATGACTTCAGACATATTCCCCCATCACGTGTTTGTTACACCGTCCCTGGTAACGACGTTCAAAGCCCAGCATATCCTGATGAAAGCGTTCATCTTGCTTCTCTGGGTAGGCTCCCAAGTTTTCCTTGAATTTGTCAAGGTGGGCATGAAGAATATGTACTTTCAGGGACATTTTGCATCTAATTTTGGCATGGTTCTTTATGAGAAACTGGTTCAGTCTCTCATAGTTTTCAGCCTTGTGGTTGCCAAGAAAGCCATACAATACTGCAACGATACTGTTTCAAGACCCTTTCTCCGTGCTATTCAGCTTCTTGGCGAATACATCACGCTGTGTGATCTTCTTTATCTGTGGTCCGACGAAGATGCCAGCTTCGACTTGTGCCTCCGAATGCTGTGGAAAAAGATCTAGGAGGTATTTGAAAACTGCGGATTCCTTGTCTTGACAAATTACTTGATGAGGCATAGCTTGATGTTTGAGCATCTTTCGACGATATATCAGCGGCTCCCACTTGATGCGGTTCTTACCTGTGGTGAACTCGGTCAGCTGTGGCCAATCCCTTCTACAATAGTGGACCTCAGACCTCAGTGTCCCGGTTGTTATAGAGGCAAAGAAAAACCAAGGAAATTTTGTGTGAAACCGCCTTGCAGGCCCATCAGGAATGTTACCATTTTGACCATATTGAAGTCTCCAATGACTTAACAACCATAGTTGTCATACTTCAAGGCACTCAGCATCATCTTGACACTGGTGTAGTCCTCTCTGAGGTGTAGGTGCACAAAGTGAGCCACGGGGAGAGACAAGTACTTGTTACCATTATGAAGTAGCATGGCTTTGAGGTTCTTGGATGAAATCTCTATGAATTGGCACTATCACTCAGGTTAAAGGTGATTGCTATGGCCTCGAAAAGACCAGTGACATTGCTGCAGAAGCACAGCCGCCCATCTAGCTGACTGAAGAATTTGGGAAAACGTTCGTGACGCTTTCTATGTTCTGTCACCTGCACGCTTTCATCCAACAAGTTCCACTCCTTGAGTCTAGATGTCAGAAGCTCAGCATTGCACTTGGTGAGACCAAAGTCTCTGATCAGGTCGTTAAGATCTTTCTGATTGGGAAAGTACGGCTTTCTCATCAAAGCTGCATCTGTGCAATGGTATTCTGGATCTGAAATATCTTCCTCGCTGTCTGCCTTGACGTGCTCCCCTGAAGACAGTTGATTCCTCCCTGTAGGGATGGGAATGGGGAGCTCAGAGCCATAGGGTACCGGTGCGATGCAAACGTAGCAGAATGCATTTGCTGGCTGCAAGCAACCTCTTGATGCCATCTAAATCAAAATTTTCTGGTCACTACTCGCTTACTCAGCAACAAGATACACTAGTACGTTGGCTTAAGGAATCTGCACTCTTAAAAGTCTATGTATGCAACTGAAAGCTCCAGAAAGTGCAACAAGGTTCTAGAAGATTCCAGAAGGTTATAGAAAATTCTGTTCAGTTCTAAAAACTTATGGACAGCTTGCAATGTTCCAGAATATTAAGTATGTCTGCTCAGCTTTCAATGTGAGCCGAGAATGTTTTTCTATAGTACACGAATTTCAAAATATCATCTCTCTGGCCCCAAAAGCAAATTCAGTTTGGAACAACAACTGCTTTCTAGTTAGTTTAGGCATAAGGGACTAGGAAAACAAGCTATGAACCCAGGAACAAACAAAAATATTTTTTGTTACGTAGTGTAATCATAGTCCGACAAGAGAAAGTTTGTCTTTATGTCATGTTTAGTATGCCTGATAGTGAATTCGAGTACTTACAGACAATCGTCATCTTGATGTGGAAGTATATCTAAATTAGGGTATTGAATATCAATTTGAATTAGCCTGTTAGTTGATTTATTGAGTCTTGACTTAAGTCCATTAGAGTTTCTGTTTAAATAAAAGACTTCAATTAAACTTGGATTGCAACGCAAGTCTGATTAATTTACAAAATATGAGTTTTCGCTAGGGGCGCTGATTCTAGCTGTCCGCAGGTGTGTGTACTTGCCCGATAGTTATGCATTTTCTTGCGTCTTCTCGAACATTTCGTGGTACTCTTATACATATTCTACCGTTCTATCGTCTCGCCCATCTGGTTAACCGGTGGCGAATTCGGCGTCAAGGGCAGGAGCCATTTTTTCGACTTCGAATGCTAGTGATCAATCGTACCTGTACCTGGCCGCCATTGTAGCGTTCGTTCACGTCAGTCGCCAGAGGGATTTTATTACCACATTATTATTCGACGCAATTCGGCGCCTCAACAATGACGGTTCTAGCCTACACGCGCGCCGAGCTCCTCGATTACGGGTTCGAGAGAGGTGATCGTCCTCCTGCATCTACGCGCCGGCAGCTTGGCCACCTTTTCTCCAACCTTCTTGGCAGAAGAAGGGTCGCGGATGCAGGGCTGGCCGACGGTTACAGGGACCCATCTCTGTGATATCGTCCCTCCGTCGTCCGCAATCACCGATACTCCGTTCGAGGAACCGTCTTCCGTTCTCACTAGTGCATCCGAGAATCGAGCGCCATGCCAAGCTCCCAGTTCGACCGCTCAGAGACGGATTACTGAACATTCTGTCCGTAAATAATAAACTGGACAATGTGCCGGACCTCTTCGACGAGTTTCAGTTAAATGCTCTCATTCTCGCCGAAACCTGGCACCAGGACACGGACAGTGTCGCCATCAGAAGACTTCGAGGCCCATCTCCTGTTGGTTTCCTCTGTTTCCATCAGGACTTTGCCATTTTCATCTTTTATTGTTCCAGTCCTTGGGTGACCGCCTCCAGCCAGATCCTTGATTTTCTTAAACAGTTCCCTAGTTCGACCTTTTTGTTATCCACTTCTAGTTCTTTGCATCGTGTCTCCAAAAACAAATTCTTGTCTCTTCTGGCTATCTGTTGAAATTCTGCATTCAGCTGGGCGTATTGAGTCCTGTCTGTGCCTCCTTTTGCTTTCTTTCTTTCTTCAGCAACCTTAAGGGCTTCTTCAGACAACCATGCTGTTCTCTTGGTCTTTTTGAGTCTTGGTACATGTTTTGTTGCCGCTGTCGTAACTATCTCCTTCATCTCCGTCCATAAGGAATCAGGTGGTCTGTTTTCCAGATTAAGTGCATGAAATCTGTTGTTCACTTCCACTGTATATTCATATGGTATACTGTGGACATCTAGCTTTGCCTGCCTCTCTTAGTGCACTCCTTTTTCAGTCTGATTCGGAATTTTGCTGTGAACAGTTCATGGTCTGACGCGCAATCAGCTCCTGGCATCGTCTTTGCATTTTGTATGGAGCTTCTCCAGCGTTGTTGACAATGCATGGCATCTATTTGATTTCTATACTGTCCGTTTGGTGACGTCCACGCGTATCGTCTTCTTGCTGGTTGCTGGAACAGAGTATTTGCAACCATCAAGGTATTATCTTGACAGAATTCCACCAGCCGATCGCCTGCCTCGTTGCAGTCTCCGAGTCCAAATTTGCCTACCACGTCAGGAATTTGCTTGCATCCTACCTTAGCATTCCAATTAGGGATGTGCGGGTATACCCGTACCCGCGGGTATACCCTACCCGTACCCGCGGGTACGGGTAGGGTAGGGTACACATTTTTCGGGTACGGGTCGGGTACGGGTACAGCGCTACGGGTACGGGTATAGCGGCTACGGGTACGGGTAAACCCGTTTTTACCCGAAAAATTATATTTTCATTTCTCACTACTATAGCATATTAGCAATGCAGTAATAGAAAAATAATATTGAGTAAAGTGTATTAATGTAACTTGTATATCGCGTTCAGTTGGTCAGACAGCATGCATTTTACTTACTGAAAACATAAAGGAAATACAGATGACGTCATCTGACATCATCAGTAATAAATCTATAATGGCGTCCGCTGACTCCTCCAAGAACTCTTCGACCGAGAAAGTTCTTCTGGTAAAGTTTTGTTGTTTAACTTGAGCTCTAATGCCTGCTCATAGATAAATGATATCTACTAAATATTTTAAACAAGCCCATTCATGTCGGCTTAGGCTAGCTGACTGATTATCCTGATTCCTAAGTACTAGATCTGTCCTAATCTAAACATGCGTGCTATTTACAATGAATAGTTATCCCAATTTCGTAGCCCCTATTTCACTGTTGCCTCTCTATAGTCTCTAGGAACGGATACGGGTTCACGGGTCCATGTACAGGTCCTTGTAGTACTTGTACCCGTAAACGCACCCGCGGGTACGGGTCCAAAGTTCCAAATCCAAAAACTCCAAATTCCAACCAAAGTCGGTTACGGGTACGGGTACGGGTACACAGCTTACGGGTACGGGTCGGGTAGGGTATAGCGCTAGCGGGTACGGGTAGGGTAGGGTAAAAAAGTTTTTCCACGGGTACGGGTAGGGTATGCATTTTGCTGTACCCGCACATCTCTAATTCCAATCTCCCATTACGTACATCACATCCTTCTTTGGGACTGAGTCTATTAGTTTTTGTAGCTGTTCATAGAAAGAGCCAACATCTTTTTCTTCAGCTCCACTAGTCGGAGCATATACCTGAATTATTGTTAAGTTAAGAGGTGCACCTTGCAATCCGATTGCAGCCATTCTGTCATTAACTGAGTTGAAGCCCATCACTGACCTGGCCATTATTTTGCCTACTATAAATGCTACACCATTGCTTCTGATATTTTCGTGCCCAGAGTATAGTACCCTTGAAAATTGTCCGATGTGAACTGCCCTGTGCCTTTCCATTTCAGTTCATTTATACCCATAATATCTATTTTTAGCCTTCTCATTTTTTTAATCACTTCCAATTTGCCTTGATTCATGGTTCGTGCATTCCATGTTCCCATGACGTATTGTGATTGACAGCATCGAATCTTCCGTTTCCTGTCATGCGTATCTGCAAAAGGACCTCCTTCTGGCTTTCGTCCTTCCACTTCATTAGCTCCGTCAGTACTATTGAACATTCTATGCTCTTCCCCAGTAACATTTGAGACACTTTCTGACCTGAGGGGCTCATCTTCCAGCGCCATCATTGTATGATTGTGTCTGTCAAAATCCACAATGTTTTCTTAGCAATAGTTATCAGAGTGGGTTGCTGTTTCCTTCTCTGTCACAGTTCCACGGCCAAACGAGATGATGCATCCATGCCCGCGAATCTCTATTCCCGAGCCCTTGCCTGCGTCATTCGAATTGGTATGTATTGTGAAATGTCGAGATAGCGCCAGTAGTCAATGTAAATGACGAAACAGGAAGAACCAGAATCAGAGAAAAGCACTGAAGGTATGAATAAGCGCTGTTAACTTCCTGGTTTAACCATATTCGCTAAAGGAGGCTTTCGTCCGTGACAACAACTGCCCTGTTAAAAGTTTTTGAACAATTCAAGAATGGCTTCGCCAAGTTTAGGCCTACTTAGGCGTATGTTGTTCGTCTACTGAAGAAATGTAGCGCAGGGTCTATTGTGTTATTACTGCAGCCTAGTGTGTTTCTAATGTCTGCTTATAGGCTCAAACAAGCCTGCAAATTATTCAACGTATGGCATTTGTTAAATTTGAGTGGGGACAAGCCCGAATGAGGAAATCGGAAGACATTAGCAAGCATAACATTGCCAATGATACTAGTAAGTATTATAACTAGTTTTGGAGTATATGGTTCACTACAGGGGCACTATAGCAGGCTTCGGTTTTCAACAAGTATCTAAACGTTAATGTCGATAGCGTTTTTAAATTTGTAGATTCGGTTATTGACTCTCAAGCACAATAATATTGAAGATCTTTGAAGGTCTTCAACTTCCTTTGAACATTTGCCAATTACAAGGAAGATTCTGCCAATTAAATTACTGACAATGCCACATTCGAGGATCGTGGATAAAGTTATCGGCCCATCGATGAGATTTCGAACGTCCTTGTTGACGAATATTCGATGGGCATGCCTATTGTGCTTAATAAGACGAGAAGCACACGCAGAAGGTGAGTGACGGCAAATCGTGAAAGTACAGTGTCAGTAGGCATACTATATTTCTTTACAGCTTCTCATGTCAAATAAGTACACTGTCCCACCCATCTTTCTAAAGTAATGATTTCGCCATGTGAGAGATCGCTTGTGGCAAACTACGTTGGGTGTTGTTATAAGCTTATAAACCTGACAATTAATTGTCGTGAACAGTTCAAGCCTATACCGATCACATCTTGTGTGACTACCTGTACAAATACGGTAGCGAGCTTCAAATATTCAAAAGTAGTAAAGTACCAGAGAAGTTTGGATTATTTATAGTCCATGAAATGCTTTTTTGCGGCTCATGAGTTCGGAAATTCCACTTTGAAAACTAGCATCATCATCATCATCATCATCATCATCATCATCATCATTATCATCATCATCATCCATCATCGCTCATCGCCCGTTGGTGTATAATGCCATCTCCACAGTTTGTTGCCATTCTTTCCTGTCTGTTGCTCTGTGACTCAGATCCTGTAAACTGCTTCCACGCCATTCTTCAATATCATCACACCATTCCTTGTGTGGTCTTCCTTTCTTATTGCCACCCTCCATTATTCAGAACATTAGGGCTTTGGTCTTTCCGACCTCTTTCATTCTGCATATGTGCCCAAAAAGGTGAAGTTTTCTTGTTTTACTCTTTGCAGCATGGTTTGTTTTGGCTGGTAGAATGATCTACTTTATCACAAAAGCAAGATCAAATTTGTACCTAATTGATGTCGCCTCGGGCCAGTCGAGCAATATTTAAAGCACATAATAGCTGAAGCGGTCATAGGGAAAATCACAGTTTTCTCTCTGCATAGAGGAATCAACCTATAATAATAATAATAATAATAATAATAATAATAATAATAATAATAATAATAATAATAATAATAACGCTATTTCCCAGATTAGTGGCCTTACAATAAATCAATTAGGAAAGTGGCTGTTTTAATAAATCATCATCCACGAATGATGCATCATATATATTTCATCAAAATTTGGATAAATTACTTAGAAAGGTACTGTCTAAGTATGGATGAAGGGATTTTGAAAAATTATTAGAAACACATAGTATAACAAAAATGCACGGCCACCTTATCCAAAAACTAAACCATAAAACCTGTATAAAAGGGCCGGCCCTTTTTCCGTGCATTTTCCTATACTGAAATGTTTTCGACGATTGCACGGTAAAAAGGCCGGCCCTCTAATGGGGTATCAATAGAGAAAATTATATATAGGCCTACCATAGCTAGCTAAACCGTACAAGAGGATAAAATAAGCTGTTATTACTATAAATATAGGGCCTATATATAGGCCTATATGTCAGTGTAAGTAAGTAAGTGGGTAATCTAGACTCATGGACTACGGGGAAACTGACAAGGCCGGGGGGTAAAGTCAGCTAGGGGTCTGTGGGAGAGCTGTAAGTATGTAGTTTGCCAAAATTTCCGGGGCGGGGAATTTGAAATATCTGGGGAAAAGACCATTTCCCTCACGGAAAACGGTCTACTTATAAATATTCAAACATATGATAATCATTTAATATATATTTATATTATGCGCATATACGTATTTATGTATACTGTAAATGCCACTAATATATAATATGATATATATGTGACAGCAAGTATAAAAATATAATATGCAATATTTAATAAAGCATAGGCCTTTATGAAAATAGATAATGATAAATGTGCTATCTGCGCGGCAATCGGATATGCTGCTAATCCATATAATATGCTGATCATATCACCATATATACATATATTATAAGGATATATATATTAAGTGCATTAAAAAATAACTATATATACCGTATATAATCTCTATACATATTATGCATATATGTGCTGATAATATTTATGACACACATATATATATATATATATATATATATATATATATATATATCAACAGCATACATGATATATTATGACAGCACATATATAGATACAACAGCATTCTTAGTCTCATATATATATATATATATATATATATATATATATATATATATATATTAAAGCAGCATAATTATATAATATTAGTATGATATATACCTGGCAGCATGTATATGACAGCATATATAGCATGCATTTATGCTATATGAAATGTATAGAAATGCTTATCATATATATATATATATATATATATATATATATATATATATATATATATATATATATATAACTGCCTTCGTTGTCTCCGTTCAAAAAAAACTTCTGAAAGTGGATGGATAGGGCTTCAAAAAATGGAGATAATATATGTGTATGTATATATATATATATATATATATATATATATATATATTCTGCTCTAAGTTTTCAAAGTTTCAAAGTTGTTACCACTGCACTCTTCTATCTATAGCTTTATATGCATATATACTTATATGTGTCTATGTAATGGACGCATATATATAATATAAAATGGACGGAAAGGGCTTACAAAATGGATATAATACATACATAGAACTTGTCATTGATCATGGAATAATGTGCAAAGGCGAGCTGGTCCGAGTTTGCAAGAGAGTCCGTGAAATAATTTTTCCTGAACCAGCTCGGAGATGTAAGCGCCCAGACGGAGACCCACAACGAGTTTTGCCAGAAATTGTATCAAATCCCGCAACAATTGGTCGCCCAGAGGTTGTTAGTACAAACATTTGTAGATACTATATATAAGTAAGTAAGTATACTGTATATCTAATTAATTAATTAATTTAGTATTAAAGGTAATTGAACTAATCATGACAATCCCAACCATAGGAACTGAACCATTGGTCGACAAAGTAGCCCAAAAGCCGCCCTATCATCAAAATACTGGGACTTGTTTATCGGTAAGGTATTTTTCCATAAAAGAAACTGTTCGCGTCAAACCGCCTCCATCTAGGCCTAAATTAGCTATAGCGCCGTGATCGATTACATTACGAAAGACAACTCTTTCCAATTATAATCATTTATTAAGACATATAAAACGTGACGTCATGAGCACAATAAGTCCTTTAAACAAGACTTTTCATACTCAATTGACATTTCACTTTACAAGGTTCATTTTCCCCTGTCAATTAAATCAAAAAGCACTAAGCAGCTTCTGTTAACCTATACACAAAAAAACAATAAATCAAAGCAATCTAAATATCTGCCTTACTTAACAAAAACCAATAAGTATTCTGACAGTAAAACACAGAAATACACCCAACCATAGCAACTTTATTCAAGACATCAAAACATGAGCTCTTACTGGCATTGGAAAAGATATCTAAACAGTATATTTATTCATTGTCAAAACAAATAATACTACGAAATAAATCAAATCTAATGATTAATGTATTGTCCATAGTATTCATCAGATCTCGGATAAACAACTGTACGTACTAATGCTTTTATGCTTGAACAATAACACACAACAAATATACTGGTTCTCTCCAAATATTATTTAATATTTGCCGCTAATCTAGAAAACACACCCAATAAAATCTGAAAAATCATAACACACAACAAATTTACTATTTTCTCATCTCCATTCCTTAATGATCAAACCCAAACAGAAACATGAGACATCTCTCAAAAACAACTATTGCACAATGCACATAAGGATCTTTTTATAATCAATGAAAATATAATTCCATAACTAATGTTCCTTGTCCTCACTCTAAATCAAATCAATTTCTTTGTTTACCAATAAACAAAAGAAACAGCAAAACAATGTCATTGCCTACTAACACACAGCAGCACAAACTAATCTCCGCACTAACACAAAACATTAACTAATTTCAATAAGCAGCCAATCAATGTCACTGCAGATCAACACACACAAAAATAATTATTCACACTAACCCAAAACACTACTTAGAACGATCCACAAAATCATCATGCAATTTTTTAATCCAAAAGTGCAATCCATAAATCCAAATAACAAATAGAACATAAAACTTCCCCTTATCAAATACAATTCTACAAAATCTTTCACCCTTTTACACATAGAATCCAAGGTCATATATATTTGATTCAAATGACCTTCAATGCATAACAACCACCTTGTTACCTTACCGAAACAAATCACCTTTGACTTGACACTGGTTAGCAACAGCAAATTACCGATCATGTAATCTACAAACAACTCATCACGATAATAAACTACTAAGAAAGACTAAAACGCTGTGGATTGACAACTTTGAAAAAAGAACAAGAGGGGATCTAATTGAGACTACAAAACACTAACAAACAAAGTGGATGTACCAAGAGAAGGTTATTTACAACTAAACAATATGATGGTACCTTGAGAATGCAGCATGAAACTGTTTAAGAAGCGGATTGGGAGATACAAAAAAGAATTTGCTTAGTGCGAGAGTGTTGGACAGATGTAATGAGTTGGATGAGAAGGTAGTAATGGTATCTAGTGTGGATGATTTCAAAATAAACCTTGGTACTATAGTATACTAGATTGGATGGGCTAAATATAGTGGTTCCAAAACAGGGCAGTGGCGGATCCAGGATTTTGGACCAGGGGGTCAAATTTTGAGAAATTCAGGCCAAAATTTCCTGACGACCTTTTTGCTCTCCGCACAAAATTTCGAAGTTGCAACTCTAAAAACGAACGTAGTGACGACCTTTTTTGCTTTTTTCACTGGCGTCGCTGCACATTGCCCTGTTTATTTACCAAAACAATATTACATTATTATTTCTGAAAACAGGCCACTTTCCTTCAAAATCACGTCAGGGGCCAGCTGCCCCTGACCCCCCCTGACCCCGCTAGATCCGCTACTGAAACAGGGGATACCCTTCTGAACCACTGTAAACATTGTTGTTATTTATTATTATTGGGCCGAAACTATAACCACTAACTGTCAGATTAACTATTGCATCGAGAACTCGTCAAGGCGAATTTGTTTCCTTTTTGCAAAGGCTTTTTGCTCGTTAAGAACTTTGGTTCGTATGACTGTCCAGTCATGTACGATATCTGCGTGCCGCTCCTGAAACGCAGAATATCTTTCTTACAAAGGTAGACCAGCGTTTTCCGATATGTGTCGATGAAAATATTGACAAACGGTCCGTGTATGCTCTTGATTCCAGCGAGTGAATTTCCTCTTTTTTGCCGGAGGTGAATTCTGTGATCCAGAGCTAAAAGATAAATATCTAAAAATTAAGCTAAAAGGTATACATTACGTAGGCCTAAGTGTAGCTGTTAATATTTATTAAATAATAATAATTAAGACTTTTCCCCTTACCTCTCCTTTTTTACTGGAGCATTCATGAGCATTTATAATTAATCAATCCCACGAATCTGTAAGGCTTTCGCAACTAATAGACTAGTACATATAGTGACAATAATGACTCTGATGGCCTATCTGAGTTTCTGTTTTTCAATGCATATTTGTTTTGAAATGTTAAGTACACAGTCACATTACGATCTTGACATCTGGATATTTTATAATCGTAAAGTGCAGATGAAACAGTTTTTCTTACCCGATAGAAATGATTTGGCTCCATGTCTGTTCAGAAAATCTTCAGATGTGTCAACGTCACGTGTAGATAGCTTTTCTTCAAAATTTCGGCTTAGACAGCAATGCTTGCGCAACGAATACGATGACCGTCTGTGACTGTGCGCGCGTTGGTCGGACTATATATATACACACCCGTTCCAAATAGACCGGCTGTCTCCAGTTTGACATAATTATACAAGACTTTCGTTAGACTTTTGTTCCAAAGGTACAATAGTATCATACTAGATTACTAGTAGTAAAGAATCTATTGAGGACCGCCTGTCACTACCGTTAAAAATTCCTCTGGCAGAATGTCTGATGAAGCCTTATCTCTCCGTATCGTGCCTTACCTCCCCGTATCGGGCGGATTGAGTATAGGCTATAACTAAATCTGCCTGTCTGCGTTAAACCATTGCTGGAGCGATTTTGGGAAATCTTCCGCTCTCGGGGTCTTATCAAGGCATCTGGCTGATTTTCTGTGAATGCGTTATCTGTTCGTATCGATTAATGAATTTTCCTGTCACAGTGAGGGGAGAGTGACTTCATGAACTTGACTTGTAGTGCGAATTGGCCGAGTGTTTATCTTAATATCAATTCCTTATCGATTATGTAACTGTAGATTAGGCTATGTTAGCAGGTCGATTCGCAATTTCCTATTTTGACGTTGAATCAAGTTCAATCAACGATACTCCGCTGACCGCTATGCATGGTCTAAAACTGAAGTGTTGAGGGTTGATCGCCAGCTGGATCTTTGCTTATCTTAAGCGACCACCCATTGACATTGATTCTTTTAAACTGGGAAGGGTTTAGGGCTAAGGTGTCTGTCCAAAACAGGGGTGGGGTGTAGGAAAATCCCTGGCAGATATAATACGACAAGCGATCGAAGAATCATCTGCCCACGACACAAGCGACCGTTATCGGATCGAACGCCAGTATGCACAGGCGATGGATACAATTGAATTCAACCTACACTGTCAGATAAGCGGGTAACCCATGAACTAGCACAAGGGCGCGGCGAGGAGAGAGAGACAGAAAAGAGACAGACAGAGAAAGAGAAAAACAGATAAAGACAGAGACAGAGAGAATAAAACTGACAAAAATACAGATTTAGTGACGGATAGAGAGAGAGTGAATAATTATTATTATTATGTTTCAAATTACTGTTTAGATACCAATAGGCATCATGTTACAGGTTGAAATGTTGCATGCATTCCTCCGAGGCCTACAAGGTTTTAGCGAAGTAAATGGACAGATAATTTTTAATTTTTAATCTCGGTATTTACGCCAAAACAGTTACAACTAATTGTGATAGTCGCTATTGCCTAGAAATTTCGTTAAGGCGAATTTTTTGGCCTTTCTGAATGCTTTCTGCTCAGTAAGAACTTTCGTTCTGATTACTGCCCATTAATGTGCGATATCGGGATGACGTTGTTGAATCGCAAATTATCTTTCTTGCATGGTAGACCAGACATGGACTTGGGTTCATTTTTAAAACCCAACCCAAAAACATCAACCAAACCCAACCCACGTAAAATTGAAAATATCTGACGCAATCCAACCCATCACTTTTCAAACCCAACCCAACCCACGGAAACTGGGCTACATGACAACGCAAGCCAACCCATCACTAGTCAAATTCAACCAAACCCATGCATTAAAATTTGTTAAAACGTATTTGATCGTAAGCAGTAAGTGAAGAAACGTTCAACAGACTAAAAGTCTCGCTCAGACTGAGCTGAGCTGGCTGAAATACAAGCAGGGTTGTTTGAGTAACACAATGTCAAGGCCGTCCATAAATGACGTCCATAAATTATATAGTCGGGATACTTTCGTTATGATACTTTCGATAGATATCATACCGTTTAGTATGTTCTTAACCCATTTGATAACCCTAGAGGCGGGTGCACTAACCCTAACCGACACAGGATAAAAATTGATAGATATCCAAACTGTAGTCGGGTTAGTTTAGATAGATATAATACAGTTTCGTTAATTCTACTAACCCTTTGCTTTGGGAGGGCTTATGTCCGGGGCTAATGTCCGGGGGCTTTTGTCCGGGGCTTATGTCCAGGGGCTTATGTCCGTACCCCAGTCGGAATACTTTCGTTATGATACTTTAGATAGATATAATACCGTTTAGTATGTTCTTAACCCATTTGATAACCCTAAAGGCGGGTGCACTAACCCTAACCGACACAGGATAAATTTATTATTATTATTGATAGATATCCAAAATGATATAGTCGGGATAGTTTAGATAGATATCATACAGTTTCGTTAATTCTACTAACCCTTTGCTTTGGGAGGCTTATGTCTGGGGGCTAATGTCCGGGGAATAATGTCCGGGGGACTTATGTCCAGGGGGCTTATGTCCGTACACCATTTAAAAAACATTTCTTCTAAGATTTGTAAACTTTATAAGATTTTAAACGTTGCTAAGTTGTTTTAAACAATATACGATTTTAAAATTTCAAAGATTGTGTAATTTTAACATGGAACATAGGGGTCAGCGCTTTGTGACGTCTTTTTTGAGGAGGTCTGGCTTTTTGTGACGAAGTGTGACGAGGGGAGGGGGTCAAAATGGTCCAAAATCGCGTGACGTCAGTTATGGACGGCCCCAAGTTCATGTTGGGTTGCTTGTTACAACCCAACCAAACCCACCAATACATTAACCCAACCCAATCCAACCCACCAAAAATTAAAAACTGTGACCCAACTCAACCAAACCCGACCCAACCCATGGGTGGACCCAGCCCATGTCCATCGTTATCGTAATCGTTCTTGACATTTTCTATAGCGCCGCATCATGGCCAAGGCCAAAGTCAAAGGTGCTGCCAACAACGTTGACAAGTCAATGCAGAACGTAAGATGTTAGTCTACGAAAAATCCGCTCCGATGGTCGTGGTGTCTGGAAAAAGTTCGTTGCATGTCTGTGGTAGACCAGCATTATCCGAAATGTGCTGGTTGAAATATTTGCAAAACGGTGCGCGTATCATAATATGCAATAAACAAACCAAGCCATGAAAAATTTATTAAAATAATCAATCGATTAATCGTTCAAACGATCTATGTATGTGCATCGATCGATCTTTCAATAAAGAAAGACGAGAGGTTTTTCCATAGCGCCTATGGAAAAAGATTCGAAGCGCTCTACAAATGGGATTATTTTTTGAGACTTTGGTTATTTTTTGCATAATTGCAAAACTATATGAAGGAAAC